>CM021109.1:117078765-117598373 GCA_007115665.2 Sequoiadendron giganteum
GATCCACATGAGGTGGTTAGTCCATGTCACGAATCTTGAGGGGAGTGCTGACCATTTCCCAAAACCCCTAGTGTGATGTGATATAATAATTCGATATAGGTAGGACAAACTGACCTTAAGAATGTGCCAAGTAGTACTAGGGTGGATCATGATATGAACACAAGATCAAGCTATGATGCGGATGTGGATGGATGATGGGAGGATACGATGGAATAAGAGGTGATGTATAAATGAGTAATGTGGGGTCAATCGCAGAGATCCTAGTGGATGTACACAAGATGCTTGTTTTCTAGGTTTTCGCCAAGGTACTTGCCCAAAGTGCCACCAAAGTTATTTTCACTAGAGGACAATTTTTTCTCTTTATTGCTTTTTTATCCTTTTTTTGATTTTTTTGTATTTTTGGTTTTACCCTTAAAAGATCAAGCGTAAATTTTTTTGAGATGAGATTTGTTCATGGGATCCTATAGAGTTTCACCTTCAGGTGTTAATAGTTGATATGCCCCTGATTTGTAGCTTGCTATAATGATGAACGGTCCCAACCAATTGGGCTCACACTTGCCCTTGCTATTTGGATTTGGCACGTTCTTCTAATTTTCCTTCAGTACTAGCTCGCCAACTTGGAAGGTCTGCCTCTTGATTTACTTGTTGTAGCTTCACTTTAGGTAGTTCAGATAGACTTGCAAGTGGTTTAAGGCGTCGATATGCCACTCATCCAGTAGCTCTAGCTCATTCAGTCGTGAGACCCAATATTCTTCATTTGTAATAAGATTATATAGTGATATTCTCAGGGACGAGAGATTGATCTCAATGGGGAGTACGGATTCTGATCCGTAGACCAGGGAGAAGGGGGTGGCACTTTTTGGTATATGGATTCTTGTGCGGTAGGCCCATAAGGCAAGATTCAGTTGTAGATGCTAGTCACGACCAACTTCATTGACTATTTTCTTGAGGATTTTTAGGATGGTTTTATTGTTAGCTTCTTCTTGGCCATTGCCTTGGGGATAATATGGAGTGGAAAAATGATATTGGATATTGAATTTTTGGCATAGGTCATGAACATCCTAATTTTTAAAAATTGTCCCATTATCTGAGATAATGGCTTGAGGGACACCATATCAAAAAATAAGGTAGTTCAGGATGAACTTGGATATCTGCTTTCTTGTTATGTAGGTCATGGGAATGGCTTCCACCCACTTCATGAAATACTCTATGACAGTAATGATAAACTTATGGCCATTGGATGAGGTGGGGGTGATTTTACCAATGAGATCAAGCCCCCATTGTGAAAAGGGACAAGGTGTGATAATGGGGTGGAGTTCCTGAGCTAGTGCATGGATGAGGTCCCCATGTTGTTGACACTGTAAACACATTTTGACATAGTCATGTGCTTCGCTTTCCATAGTAGGCTAGTAGTATCCCATCCTCAATAGTTTCTTGGAAAAAGTCATACCGCTTGAGTGTGAAGCACAAATGTCATTATGTACCTCGATTAATGTATTCAAGGCTTCCTCAATGTTTAGGCAATGTAAAAGGGTCCCTTCAATGCTCCTATGGTACAGGGCATCTCCTAGGATAACAAAATAAGATGAATTTTTGACAAAATCTCTTTTGAGGTTCGAGGTTATGTCGATGGGAAGGACTCCTATTCTCAAGTAAGTGTAAATATCATGGTACCAAGTATCACTGAGACCAACAACTTTGCACATGAATTCAAACTCTAGTACCTCAAATGCTAGTATGAGAAGCTGCTCGACAAGAAATTCCTATTTTGTGACATTGTGCGGGATCTCTGTTGACGTAGTATTTTGCATGTAGCAGCAATCTTATGGGAAACCTAGCTAATGGGGGACGTTGTGCGCTAACTAAGTGACTTCCAAGATTTTACCGAAGCTGGCTCTTCGCTTAGTGGGTGAAGTAAAAGGTGAGGGAGATTGCAGGAATGTAAAATTTACACTACAGGCGATGTGCCAAAGTCTTTAAACAACTTTACCAGAGCACAGTGCATAATGCAAAGGCCCGAACCACTAAATTGTTATTAATTAAGATAATTTTCTCAAAAGCACTTATCATGCAAAAATACCCTCAAATTTGTATAATGTAATCAAGCATAACTTTATTTTAACACATAAGAGTCAAAGAAACATGATTGGTATTCATTTCAGCTATGACAGGTTAAGAAATTGAAGAACAGACATTCATACAAAAATAAAGATAACAACACAGGTCAATAGTTCTTAAAAAATGCTTAAAAACAGAAAGGCTAAATTTATTTGGTATAGTTTGAAGTCTTTGAATTGAAAGCAACTATTACAAAAGGCCTACTTCTCAGTGCTTGAGAGTTTTGCCAAACTTAATCAACAACCTAATAAAATAAAATAAGGCCCAATTTATTGGCTAGTCCACCACCTGGAGATGCATCAAAAGAAAAGAAAACCATGTGCAACGATTGACGACACAGATCACCTCGAGCCACCACAAAAAACATTGACCGGTTAGCAACATGCCAGCAAGGCCATGACACAAAACCGAAAATCATGCAGCAACAGGAGAGAACATGCGGCAACAAGAAGAACAAAAGATCTATCGACATTTCCAAGGTAACCAACGTAGAAACAAAATCACCACGTGTCACTTAGACGGAGCCTGACAGAAAGTTGAAAAGTCATCCAATAGAAAGCCTCGAGGGAGAGCCACATGGAGAACTCTGAGCAAAATAAAGAACGAGGCGGGCCCAACTCGAAAAAGCAACCAGAAAGAGTCATGTGGCACGCAGATGGAGATTGGTGAAAAACGAAGCGAAGGAAAAGTGAAAAGCTTCACGAGGAAGCCATGTGGAGGGCTCCGAGGTTAGTGAGCATTTGAAAAATAAGGCGCATCCGCAAGGGTAAATATAAAACTGCAAGGCTTCAACAGTTTTTGTTGAATAATCTCTAGGAGTGATCAGATCATAGCCATTGCATCTGCTACTATGTTGTTTTCTCTGGGTGTTTGTTCAAATGTGATATCAATAAAGGACTCCATAAGGCTCCCCACCAACTTTTTGTATGGAGTCAATTTATCATCCTTTGTTTGATATTCATTTTTTACTTGGTTGATTAAGAGCCATGAGTCTCCATAGACCTTAAGAGCCATGATCTTCCACTGCACTGCATTCCTCAGCCCTATGACAAGAGCCTCATACTCTGTGATGTTGTTTGTGCATGGGAATGACAACTTGTATGATTTAGGTATGTATTCCCCTTATGGAGTGATGAAAAATATTCCCGCTCCTAACCCATGTTGTGTGTAGGATCCATCAAAATACATTTTACAATGATCTTCTACACTAAGGTTGAAAATTGATTCATCGAGGAACTCTGAAACAAGTGGATTCTCTGCATATATTGGTGCTTCTACCAGTTGATTTGCGATTTCTTGTCCTTTGATAGCCTTATGTTCTACATACTCAATGTCATGCTTGGTTAGGATCATTACCCACTTGGCCATTCGTCCTATGAGAGTTGCTTTGGAAAGTAGGTATTTGAGCGGATCTATTTTTACAATGAGCTTGATCTGATGCTCTAGCATGTAATGTTTGAATTTCTATATTGTAAATATGAATACTAAACAAGATTTCTCAATAGGTGTGTAATTCAACTCATGTCCTACCATGGTCCTACTGATGCAATATATAGCTCTCTCCTTCCCATTTTTGTTGTGTTGTGCTAAGAGAGCGCCAAGGGCTATTGTTGTTGCTAATATGTATAAGATCAAAGGTTTTCCTAGAATTAGTGGGATAAGGACTGGTGGTGTAAGAAAATAATATTTGATATTGTTGAATACTTGGTCACATTTCTCATTCCATTTGTATGCTACTCCCTTGTGGAGTAGATGAGAAAATGGGATTGCCTTGTCTGCTAGTTGTGCTATGAATCGATGGATGGAGTGGAGTCTTCCTCATAGGCCTCTTAGCTACTTCAATGTTCTGGGTGCTTCCATTTTGATGATTGACTTGAATTTAGTGAGATCTACCTCAACTCCTCTCATTGACATGATGTACCCCAGGAGCTTGCCTGATTGCACACCGAAGACATAATTCTTTGGATTAAGTCAGACCTTGTACTTTTCCAATCTATCAATAATGGAGCTCATAGCAAATATGTGGTCACATCATTTCTTTGATTTCGCCAGTATGTCATCCACATAATCTTCCATTGTTTTATGGATCATGTCATGGAATATCAATGTCATGGCCCTCTGGTAGGTTGCTCCTGCATTCTTCAACTCAAATGGCATCATATTTCAGTAGTCTATTCCCCATGAACAAGTAAACTTTGTCTAGTGTTGGTCTTCCTTGGCTATTATGATTTGATTGTATCTTGAGAATCCATCCATTAATGATAGCATCTCATGTCTTGTAGCCATATCCAAAATCATGTCAATGTTTGGAAGTGGAAAGTCATCCTTTGGACATGCTTTGTTTAAGTCTCTGAAGTCCATGTAGAAGCGAATGCCCCCATTTGGTTTTGAAATAGGTACTAGGTTTGAGACCCACTCTGGATAGTGGATCGGCCGTATGAACCCTTCATCTAGGAGATTTTGTAATTCCATTTTGACCAACAATGCTATCTTTGGATACATTTTTCTCAAATTTTGTCTCACAGGCTTTGCTTCAGGATATACAACTAGGTGATGAACTACAAATTCAAGATCAAGCCCAGGAATATCAACATAAGTCCATGCAAATTTTACCTTTATTTCCTTTAGGAATACAACTAGGAGTTTTTGTTCTTCTATGAGAAGTGACTCGACATAGAATGTTACGTGTGGTAGTTCCTTCATTCCCAGATTGACTGGATTGCACTGTTCTGCGAAACCATTGACTTCTCCTGTTGAATGGCACTGAGAGGAAAATTGAATCCTTCATCCTCCGATGCCTCAAAGAGGTTTTCACCATTGGATACATCCTTTATTTTTACTATTTTTGAGTCAGAGAGTGCCACAGTGTGGTTCTCACTCAAAGACCTTGAGATTGTTCTCAAATTTTCACTTTTGCGACTGAAGGATTCAATTTTTTCCCCATAATAGGCATGTGTATCCAGTATGATTTCGAACCTAGCTTTATTTTCTCCATATGGTACTATATCTCACAATCCCATGAATTCTGAGAGTGCCTCATCATTTTTGAATGTGTCCAGAATTGGTGGTCCTTGTTGGTTGTAATCAATGAGTTGGGGATAGACTAGGTTTATTTCATGGTTTTGATGGTCCGACTCAAAAGATAGGGTGTTGATCATGAGAAGGGAGGAATCTTCAAAAAGCATAGGTAAGTCAGTTATGGTATCCTCGTCATCACTACTACTACACACATTAGTTATGTCAAAGGTTAAGTTGTTTATGAATCGACCTATGGATACGGGTAACTAAAGGGCAACTACCGATAGTTGAGGGGGAGTTTTGACTACTTTAATGGGGGACTTTTTTCATGTATGGTTACACTCGGAGGGGTACACCCAAGGCCAAGATTTTTCATGTGATTTTCCACAATGATAGATTCCAATCGGCCATTGTTGTTCTTTCCAAGAATTTCATTCCTGTTATAGCCCATGTCGAATATTAATTGAAGTTCTCTATTGGCATCATCCATAGGAAGGGCTAGTATAGGTGTTTCATCTTGATAGAGGAGACTAGATACGTCTCTCTCATCCACCACTTCTTAGCCTAGATCCCCCCAACTTCTGAATCGAGTGGGATCCGCCCTAAAAGTTTGAGCTATTGTGTTGGCGGGTTGTGGTTGTTCATGGGATCTAGGGGGTTGAGGTAACTCCCCTACCACAAAGGCTCCCTTCTTCATTTTGTATTCCCCACACACATTGTCTTGGATTATAAATTTGATTTCAGATATGTAAGGAATGGTGGGTGTCTTTGTTCAAGAAGTGGAGGCAATGCTGGTTGGGTCTATATATGGAGTTGAAGGGCCTTCATTGTTCTTTGGGACTTGGGTATTTTATAGTACTTTTCTTCTAGGTTTTTGCAATAGGCAAAGGGCTTAAGATCACCATAGATTGTGATGTCTTGATTTTGGTATGAGAATTTGATGTGACTACTTGCATCCCATGGATCCAAGGATGCCCCAGGAGGATGTTATAAGGAAGATCAAGGTCAAGAACCTAATAGGTGGTCTCCATAATGGCTGGCCCTACTTGAACAGGGAGATGGATAGTGCCCTAAGACACTCTTTCTTGATCATCATATGCTCTAATTTTGATGCCCTTTGCATTTTCAATGGAATCCTCAAAGAATCCCAAATTCTTTATTAGCTTGAGAGAACAGATGTTTAAATCTGCACCCCCATCCACCAAGACCCTCTTAACTTTTTTTTTTAAGAACCAAGACTTCAAGGTGAATGATGAGCCAAGTTTTTGGTCCAAATTTGGGTAGAATCTATAGTTTATTTGTTGAAGTTGATATGGAATTTGATATTAAATGTTGATATTTCTATATAGTTTTCCTCAAACAATAGACATTGGGTTTAATTCCATTTCTACCAGTTTTAATGACATTATCCTATTATGTGGACTATCTATATTAATTTTGCATGTGGTTAATGAATTTTATTTAAGGTGGTTATAGTTGTGCAATTATTATGCGTACTAACATTGCCATGTAGATATTCTTGAGGATTCATTCAAAGTTCAACTGAAGGATGACGATGGAGATTACCCATGGTAGCCACATGTAACCACCTTATATTGATCTTTCATGATGTTGAGCAGTTGTGGGTGTTACTGCAACATTGAGTCTGTATTTTGACATGCATGTCTAACCGGATTCCCTATGTGTGTAACTGCCCTTCCATTCTTTTGTCTACTTTCCCTAAATGACATCCTCTCAGTTTGTGGGAGTTGATTTCAATGTTTATTTGGTAGGATAAATAAGGTTTGAATTCTCCTCCTTCGAGATTTCAAAGTTTACAAAGTTGCTGATTATTGATGTTGTACGATCTGATAGTTTACTAAGCATTTCTAGACATGCTACTCTTTTATATTTGCATTTTCCAATGAATAAGATGAAGTTTTGAGTTGAGCATTTGATTTTACATTAGTTTTAGAGGATACTCATCCAAGGGGGCCCACTTGGTCAGTAATATATACCTTAGTTTAGTTAGATTAGTTATTAGTTTATGTTTAGTACTTAGTTCAAAATCTGGCACTGATTGTTCTTGCAGCCACTAGAATTACATTCTATGACTGTTCCTGTAGCCAAAGTAGACAGAGTAGTTCCCTATTTGTTGTTTAGATTTTCATTCCTGTCATGCATGTTCAACTTAGTTTAATTTTCAAGTGATTTTCAACATTTACTTTTTTCCTTTCCATGCAATTTTCTTCCAGTATTGAATCTTTCTTAGCTGTAGAATGAAGATGACTACTTTGAAGTTCCTAGTGCACATAATGTGCAGACCCATTTCAAGTTCATATCCCTGGGTTGATAATTTAAATGCATCTTCATGATGGTTAAAATGTCTATTCAGGTTAGATGTCCAATCTCTGAATCACGGTTGTAAATACTTAGTTATTACAATCATTGTAGGAGGCTGAAATTTTTGTCATTGTTGTCATGGATGGTGTCAAACTAGGGAGTTCTTTGGATTCATTGCTAGTTTTTTTCTACTGGAGTATTTTCTGGAGTTTTCTCTTAGTGTTTAGAAGTTATGATCCACTATTCTTTCACCAATTCTTTGTGTGAGTTGGTTGATGCTGAGTGATATCGCATGCATAGAAGAAGAAAATATGCTTATGGGAGATTCCTTCCTAATAATCTAGAACCATTTCAAATAGTAGAGCTTCTAAATCTACCCAGAAATGAAGAAGAAGAAGAGCCACACCCCTTTGCTGATAGATTTCTTGACTTCAAAATTTTTGAAGTTTCCCTTCAAGATCAAAAGCCAGTTGGAGAACCCTTTACTTTGGAATTTCATTAAACAGACATGGCTGATGCAAATGGAAAAAGGCCTAATAGGTAGAGCCAACTAGCTTTTCCTTTTCCCATTGCTCAACAGAATGAAGTAGACAACCTCAAAAATATCCCTGCTTCAATCCTTCCTAAGTTCTATGAACTTGTCACAAAAGATCTTGATACATTATTGTTTGAGTTTGATATACTCTACAAAAGTTATGACTATACCAATGATGCCCACAATCTTAAGCTATTTCCTACCACCTTGAAAGAAGCTTCAATGAGATGGTTTATGAGCCTTGGTAGAGATATTGTGGAGACTTGGGAGGACATGAAGATATATTTCCTTGAGAAATAAAAAGAGTATTGTAGGGGCAATGATATGAGAGGAGATGACATTTTTAGAATGCAGGAAAAGGAAGATGAAGACCTGAAGGATTTCATTTCAAGGTTTTTCTTTTGTTTGCAGAAATCTCCACATCATACACTCAATCAAGACTCACATAAGCTTATTTTATTGAGAGAAATTAATGAAAGCTACACTAATACCTTGGACCTGATGGTAGGAGGAGATGTCACTCAAGTTCCTTTGGAGGATATCAAGAAGATATGCCACAACTATTCTAGGGAATCCTCAAAGAAAGGGAGAGATTACCAATACTCTCTGGGTAAGTCATCCACTAGTGGAGTTTCAAGGATGGAGATTACTCACTTACTGAGAGATTTCAAGTAGGATATCATAAATAATCTAGCTACTTAGCTAGATACACTTCAGGCCAAGAAGAAACATGAGGAGGTAGAGGCAATACTAATAGAATATTGCCCTCATTGGAGACAAAAGAAGAAGTATTGCAGATGCAAGATGGTAGCTAATATTGACAACAAGTAGATTCCACCTGAGTTAAAACTAATTCAGACTGAGGAATACCAAGTCTACTTTGTTTTACAGAAAATTCCATGGGCTCCAAGACAAGGTATGCCACCAGATCTACTATCTTTTGTTGGGCCATATTTTAATTCCTATTCATCTGGTAACTAGTGGTAGCCCCCATGTCCATCCAGTTATGGAGGATATCCACCATAGTCTTGGGGTAACCCTCCAAATTCTTGGCCCAATTATTAAAATTCCTCACCTTAGTGGAAGCAACCTCAGGGAAATTTACAATAGTTTCAAGGACCTTGGCAGCCACCTCTAGGAAATTGGCAACAAACATCCCAATGGAGAGGTGGACATCAATGGCCAAACTAGACAACCAGTTACATGCAACCACCTTCTGAACCCCAGCAACCTAATATCATGCCTCCCCCTACTAATCCCAACTCAAATGCACCTAAAACCACTTAGTTACCAACTCAACCTACACATTACCCAAATAATAAACCAAATCAACAACCTGTATACTCTATTGATCCAAATCAATTTCCTGCATATGTTGTGAGTTTAAGTAACATATGTTTGCATTCAGGAACTACTTCTCCAACTCCTTCCACACCCATCATCATTGAGCTTCTTGTGGAAGAAGAAGAAGAACCTCTGGATGTTCCCATTCAACCTGGTGCACCTAAAAATATTCAACCAATTCCAGCCAAGCAGACGACACAAGAACCACCATTACCCTAGAGATTGGATGTTCCCAAACAAAAGGAAGACAAGGAGGACACCACTTTTGACATTCTAAAATAGATGAAGAATATATGTGTCTAGATACCCATATTCCAGGCCATAAAAGTGTTCCTATATATGGAAAAGTAATCAAATAACCATGCCTCAAGAATCTGGGAAGGAAAAAGAAAGACCCAACTACAGTTCATGTAGTGGGACAGTTGGCTGACATCATGCTTGGAAAAGTAACTATCCCCAAGTACAATGATCCATGTAGTTCTATGGTTGAAGTTATTATAAATGGGATACACATAAAGAATGCTTTGATTGACTTAGGTGCAACAATAAACGTGATGACTAAAGACATCCTACAACAACAAAACATTGTAAGTATGAGATCTACTCCTACTTGTTGTGCAGTTTTTGCACACACGCCCCACTAAAAGTAGGGACCCTCTTTCTTTCTCTTTTGGTTTTCACTTTTTGGTGCCTTGGCCTTTTTATTTTTGGGTTTTTCTTGCTTGGGCATGTGCTTTGATGTTAATCTTTCCTGTTGGGATAGTTCGTTTATGATTTATATTGAAAATCTTAAGTTCTGGGTTCATTCCGGGTTTTTTATTGTTTTCGAGAAAATTCACCTTGGGTGGACTTTCCCAGTTTCCTTTCGGAGCCCGGTGATGGCTACTTTTCATTGAAGTCCGGGGATTTTAATCAGCCGCTGAAATCCATCATGTCCGATTTTCCCTGGGGTCCGTTGCTTTGTCAGATTCTCGGGTTTGGTATAAGCGGTCTTGTCACTCACATTAATGTTTGGTTGCACGATTTCTTAGGTGGTATTATATTGATTTATGGGGAGCTTTGTGTCATTTTAGTTTTATCTTTTGCTTCCTATTTTATTTGGAGTGCTTGAACCTAAGTGTTGTGCTGGATTGTGCATTTGGGAGTGGATTCAATTGTTGCGGTTGAATTTCGTGAACACTATTTGCATTTTGTTCGAGCTTTGGGGTTTCTTGCCAGCTTCTTTTGTTTCGATTTCTTCTCCATGGTATGTACTTGAATGTTGTCTCTCTCTCTCTCTCTTATGATGCATTGCTTTACTTTGTGTGCTTTTGTGCTATTCATGATGCTTTCGCTTTTGCCTATTGAATGCGTGTGCTTCTTGGGCATTTTGGTTTTTAGGGGGTTCATGCCCTACCGGTCTAGTGTTTTGTATTTTGAAGCTAGGGGGATTTCCCATTCTATTTGAGCACCATCTCTAGGTGGCTATTTTGAGCTTACCATTCAATCTTATCTCGAATGGCTTGCTTGTATTTTCCATGAACTTTCTATCCTTGTGGGCAAGCAAGTTGTGCCTGAGTCTGTTTTATGCATTCATGGCAAAGGTTTGGGGGTTTTCGACCTAGGGCATAGCCAATCCTTCTCATTTTACTATAAGGTAGGTTTTGAATTCAAGAATGATCCATTGGAGGTCTAGGTCAAGCTGGTGTCAAGCTCCAGGTCCCCAAGTCTACGATCGATTCGATCTATTTGGTTGAGGACAAGAGAAACGTGGGTATTCGGGTTTTCAGTGTCCTCGCGGAATTCCCTATCTGCCGTAATTCCCCAATTTTCTCATTTTCTCTTTTCTCTTTGCAATGTGCTTTAACTTGGATTTTTAGCTGTCTCACAAATTTTCGTTGCCTCCGAATTTCCTTGGTTTGATCATTGCTTAGTCATTTTCTCGAAATTGGGCTTAAGTGGTAAAGTTGCATTGACTTCGCTAAAATCCGCACCCTCAGGATTTTCCCAAATGTTCTTAACCCCTTCATTTTCCCAGAATATTGAAACTATTGCCATTCTCGGGGATTTCTGTCTAAGGCAAAAAAATTCAAGGTTTTGTTAAGAATGAAGAATTTGGTGGTTGCATGAGGATTTGCTTGGTGATTATGCGTTTAAATTATTAAATGAGCTTATGATAGGGTGTATTAAATGATTCCTTGGTTAAATTGATTGATTAAATGATTATATGGATATTTGTATGCCTGTTTCAATGGATTCCACCTGGTCCAGATTTCTCTGAAATTCCTCTAGTCTGGATTTCGCGAGGGGGGCTAAAACCTAAACTTTGAGATGGTCGATTCGATATGGATTTTGGTCATTTTTCTTATCATGGATCTTATTTTTGTGTCTTTATTTGTTTGCAGGTAGGATTAGGACAAGTTGTTGCTAGGCAAAATAAGGGAAAGGCAATGGATCCAAATGTTGAAGATTTAGCTATCTCCGAGGCAGAGAATGTTAAGATGGATATAAAGAGTAGGGTCCCAGAAGGAAGGATGACTTCTGTCTGGTCAGAGATTACTGACACAAACATTGGAATGTGAGACTATGAGGAATTCAAGGCAGGAATGGCAGCATAGAATCTCCCTTTGTTGGCTAGAAGGACATTGGAGTCTGGGTTAGTACATGTGGCTGGATTTCCTTCTACGGTCCAATGGTATGAGTTGGTGCTTGAGTGTGCTAGGAATTATGACAAGGGTACACAAAGAATAATTGGTCCCCAAGGAAGGATTTTCATGAACTTTGACCCTATATCCATAGCTCGGACCTTTGACATGCCTGATCAGTCCCATGTTGTGGCTTTTGATATGGATTCGACCAAGAAGTATTATGAGGAGAATGTTGTCAAGTCCCAATAGGTTATCAACTCTTGGTTGGATAAGCCCAAGTCTCACTTCTCCAAGCTGCCCAAGCAGCTGGTCTGACTCAAATTTAGGAGAGAATACTATGATGCTATCACACTCCTCAGTAGGGTGGTAGGATTGAAAAGTGCAAGAGTATTTGAGAGTTGGATGTTTAATGTTATTGCTTGGATGGAGCAAGGTATAGATTACCACTAGGGAGGCGTTATAAGTGAATTAATACATGAGCAAATGTGCAATGTCCTATAGACAAATACCTTCACCATGACTTCCTATTTGGTGTATGCACTTGCAAAATTTCACCCATACAAGGGATTGACCACCAGAGGTGTGTCTGGGTAGGATGTAATCTATGAAGTGTATCCACAACTACACTTGGGTGGAGGAAGCTATAGGTGGGTGAATGATGCATTCACCATGTACATCACTAGATTGTTGTAGGGTGCTGAGCATGTTCGAATTTCAGACAAGGCTAATGAATTGATCAAAAGGTTTGGAGCTTGGTTCATTCAATTCCTTACCTTTTCCTATATAAGAATTGATGGTTGTCAGAGGGCTCCCTACAGACTTCCAAGATACCCAACAAACCATGTTAAATTGCTGGAGGTCACAAGGCAAATATGTGACTTTGATGTGATTATGAAGGGGGAGAAGCATAAGATAGGATTTGGTAATGACTTCCCATTGAAGATAGGGACTAATGAGGTATTCCCTTCTATCCAATCAGCCCATGCTTATGAAGAAGAGATGAGCACTCTCGATCTCTCCTTCCATTCCAAGAGGTCTAGGTTTGATATCACTGGAGAGGCACAAAAGAAGGCTAGCAAAGAATATAGTCACAAGGACAACATAGAGGACTATTGGGCTAACCTTGGTGATGAGTTTGAAGTTAGAAAGAAGAAGTTCTCTAGGCTGCCAGTGAACTTAGTACAGTTATATAATATAAAGGAAATTCCTGATCAAGTTGAAGAGGATAGGAATCTAATTCAGTGACATATCTTTGAGGCCATGAAGGACAAGCCAGTTGGAGAGGTTGACGGGTTGGAGGAGGAAAAGAAAGAATTGGAGTAGATTATGACTCTAGTGATTAAGTACACAAAGTTGTGGCTTAAACACAAGATGTTAGAATTGGAGGGCGAAGGTGTGCAGTGCACCTATGACTTAATGGGAGACTCAGAGTCTCATTCTGCTTCTGAGGAGTCACATGAGCAGGATCCCAAAGGTAAAGCCAAGGTGGGATCTCCTTTCAAAATCAAGATTAAAGATGTTCATACAGAAGAAGTTGTTGAAGCAGGGAAACAAAGAGAGCCCATCGCTAGGAAGAGAAGGCATGTCTCAAGGAGAGAGAGGGCTAAGAAAGGGGGCTGAGAAAGATGAAGAAGAAAAGGAAGAGGTGGATGTCACTGCTCCTTTATCCAAGAAAAGAAGAATTGTGAAATTGTCACAAAAGGAAAAGGAAACTTCAAGGACATATAAGGAGGTTGAGCCACCTATGGTTGAGGTAGAGAGTTTAGGGGAGAAGACACAAGTGTATATGAGGAGGTCAAGGACTCCTTCCCCAAAGGATGTACTACTAAAAGGAAGTGTTCCTGTGACTACTCCTATCACTGAACATGAAGAAATTCCCCCTTCTCAAGAGACTGGAAGTGTGCCAGATGAGCCAAAGGATGTTGAATATCCTAAGGATTTGGGAGAAGAAGAATTCTAGGAGGGAGATCTCTATAATACAGAGGAAAAAATAGATAAAGTAATAAAGTCTCCTTTGGTGGCTTATGCAGATTCACCTACAAAGGTTCATGAGGGTAAATCCCCTCAAAAGGAGGAGATACCAGCCAGGATTCCCTCACTAGCATAGGACAAAGAGGAGGAACACTACAAGGATAAGGAGGATTCAGTTAGGGAGATCCCTAAGGAGCCAAGAATTGAGAAGGATGCACCCAGTGTTCAATAGGAACAAGATGGGAAAGATAGGGTGGAATTAGAATCCACTATTCTAGGTTGGTTGGATAAAGAGTTGAAGAGCAAATAGATTATAGTGAAAGACACTCCTCCCAATTGGGATGACCTACTGGCTAAAATTGGAAAAGGAAAGACAAAGAAGAAAGCCAGAGTCATTTCCAGAATTGAAAGAGATGGAGTGAATAATAGGGTGGCCCATATTGCTACTTCTGCTCTTGATAAAGATGGAGATGGGGTGACTACAAAGGTTTATCATGTGAAGATCATCAATTTAGGGCATGCCTCCATGGAACAAGACATTGAGGAGTATGAAGGATCTAGTGCTATGATCCTTGGCTGATTGAGGAGGGAGGTGCAAACTAAGCATGAGTTGGAGAAGGAAAATGAGAGACTAAAGAGGTACTTGTAGGAGTTGATGAAACCATTGCAGTCCATCAGTTCTTCCTCCTCTGCTACAAGATTCTTACCTCAAGAGACAATCTCAGAGCTTGAAAAGATGAAGGGCACCACACATGCTACAATCGATTGGTTGCAGGGAGTGAAAACCAGGGGAGATGGTGCCATCAACAACATCCTATCAACTGCAAAGGATGCAATGAGATCAGTTGATTGGCTAAAGATTGTGCTAGCCCAGGATAAGGAGGACATAGATCTCTTGCTGCAGAAAACAAAGACAATCATGGAGCATACCGAGGATGAACTGGTGAAGGATGGAATTCTTCCTTTCTCAAGGGTTACAGATCCTTGGGAGTGGTCTGAAATTTTTTAGATGAGGCAAAGGGCTTTGAAGAAGATGCACAAATAGGGGAAGCAGATTGATGACACTTTGACTGGTATTCATGATAAGTGTATCTCCTTCTTTGAAATCATGACATGGAGAAGGAAGTTTTCTCCAAAGCATCTTAGTTTGGAGCAGTTAAGGAGGTGGTGGCGAGATGTCCTCTCTCCAATCAATGAGGGTCTTGTTACTGAACATCACCTAGATGATGCTGCAACTTACATTGCAGTCATTGATAGGTACCAAATGAGCAGGTCTAATTGGGATAATATAGTGAAGAATTCAAGAGAGGACATCAGGTCTCTTGAGAGGAAGATTAGGGTTTTGCCTATGCCAGCTATTGCTGAATTGGAAAAAGTGTTATTGGCAGTGCATGGTGAGGTGGAGCACACTAAGGACAAAGAAGGGAAGTAGTTAATATAGGGCTACATCAAAATTCATGCTTCCCACTATTTTCTTTTATACCTTCACATGCATTGGATCAAGTTCTTTGAGACCCCAGGCTGACTTGGATGAAATTGGTGCAAATTGCATATTTCATGTTATTTTTGAATATATTTTGGCCGACCTATTGTGTGGTGTGTATTATTATAAACCCTAATTGGGTCGACCTATCTTGGGGGGGGGGGGGGTTCTCTATAAATCTGGTATGATGCCTCATTTGTAATATAGAATAGTAGTAGAAAAAGTTAGAAGAACTTCACATTTTGAGCGAATTGTAAGAGCGAGAATTAGGGTTAGAATTTATCCTCAAGCAAGTGTTGTAACAAAAGACTTGAATTGTTGCCACTTTGGGTGATTTAATATAAGAAAGGATATTGTGATTTGGTATTTTTCTTATGTTGAGTTTTATCTAGCATGGTTCTTGATATTCTATCTTTAAAATTTCTTAAGTGATCAGATGTTAGATGGTTTGATAATGTTTAGGGTTTTATGCTTGAAGTGTTTGCAGCAATCCCTAGTCCATACTTTTTGCAGTTAGATGATTGTTAGCTGCTTTGCAAATTTAGTCTGGACTTATAACTATGCTTAGTTCAATTATGAATGTTTATTCATTTCAATTGCAATAGGGTTGTCTAGAACGAATATGCATGATTTGAAAATCTTTAATACCTTAGAAGATTGCACTGTTTTTATAAGATTGCAGATTTGTTTGGGTTGAACAAGAATCAATTTTGAGGGATTGGTCCATTTTGAGAATCTTATCTTTTGCCTTGTAAATCTTAGGGTTAGAATTAGTCTTCGAAGTATCTCTTAAACCTTTATCTTTTTCTATTTCTTTATTATCTGGGTTAAATTTAAGATTTAAAGTATCAACATATTGCTAGATCTGATAAATTCGAGTTCAGTATTTTCTTGTAGTAAGGTCCCTTTGTGATTACCAACATTTTCATATTATATTTGAGTTGTTTTATTTGCATTGTCAAGACCTGAAATTAGAGACCTCGGGGTTATCTCTTTGTTCATAGAGATATACCTTCAAGAGAGATAGGATATCATATTTTTTCTAAGTTGTTGCTATGGAGAAAACACCATCAACACCTAGTCTAGAAGACTCTGATGATGGTGAGACAAATTCTCTAGTTTCAACAAAATGATGAAGGAGACATGCATACTCTGATTCTGAAGATGATGAAACATTGCAAAATAGAGTTTGAGAGAAGATGATCCATATGATGATGATTTCTAGGCTTCTTGAGCTTTAACTAAACCTAGCTCCTATTTTCCAAAACAAAAATTCTCAAGGCCCATGTGAAATGAATGATGAGAATTTGAGTTTCAACGGACTAAAATAAGCTGCCCATAAAAAAAAAAAAGAGGAAAAATAAAAAAGATAACATATAGGTGATTGATTTGAGGTTTTTGATAAGATCTCATTTAACTATGTCAAATGGATTTGGAAGGGACAAAGCATATTTGATTGACTAAAATTTTGACGCAACCTATTCATCGTCATTGTATGCATCATCTTCTCATGGAATTAGTTGAAACTAAAATTATCATCATTCATTTCCCATGGGCGTTGGGGATTTTTCTCTTGGAAAATAAGAGCTAGGTTTAGTTAGAGCTCAGGAAGCCTAGACATCATCATCTTATGGATCATCTTCTCTTGGATTTTGTTTCTACAATGGTTCATAATCTTTAGAATCAGAGTATGCATGTCTCCTTCATGATTTTGTTGAAACTAGAGAATTTGTCTCGTCATCATTAGAGTCTTCTAGACCTACAGCTGCAAGAAGATCTTGGGCATTTTCTACATCATCTTGTTCTTTATCACTCATATAATTTGCCTCATCTTCCATGGCAACATGAGGTTCCTCCATATAAGAATCATAAGCCTTGTGGTCCTTATCCTTCTTCTTTTTCTTCTCAGACTGACCAACCTCATCATCATCATCATCCCTATCCTTACACTTAATCTTTCATAATTCCTTCACATGTTCAAATTGCTCCTCTTGTTGCATCACTCGTCAAAGTTCTTCCGCTTGCTTTCTCCTTTCCATCTGAATCCTCTGTTCTTCATCAACTTTTCATTTTGCTTCATCAACCAAGATAAGTTGGTGTGCTACTTTAATTGTTTCTTTTGCTTTAAGCCTGTCATCTATTTTTAGTTCCATGTTGCCAAGCATACATAAAGCATTTGATGAGTTTTTATCCACCTTAAGTGCATCCCCAATCAATTCTAGGCTTGGTGCATTGTAGAAACATATTCCAAGAGAAGATGATGCATACAATGACGATGGATAAGCTACCTCAAAATTTTAGTCAATCAAATATGCTTTGTCCCTTCCAAATCCATTTGACATAGTTAAATGAGATCTTATCAAAAACCTCAAATGAATCATCTGTATGTTATCTTTTCATTTTTCCTCTTTCTTGTTTTTTATGGGAAACCTATTTTAGTCTTTATTTTAGAACATTTTTTGTGTCCTTTAATGTATTATTATTTATCTTTCTATCAGATTCTAGATTAAAAGAACCTATAATTGAAAATAGATTAATTCATCTATTTTTATTTTATAGTCCCAAATAGGTGGATTAAATTATCTTGTTGTTAAAAAAATCTTGTACAATGTAATGTCCCCTTTTCAAAATGAAACCAAGTTGAAACTCAAATGGTCATCATTCATTTCCCATGGGCCTTGGGGATTTTTCTCTTGGAAAATAGGAGTATAATAAGAACTCAAGAGGATATTAATGTTATAAAAGGGGTCACTTAAGTGTTGACACAAAGACCAAGAAATGTTTATGCTACAAATGGGGCAGCCATTGTGCTAGCTGAATGATGCAGATCAGGGGTTCACTTCAATATAATAGAGGCATATTTCACAAAAATGGGTCGATATTTCAATATATTAAACTCTCTTCAACTTGGCATGTCCTTGACAAGATTACACACCTCGAATGGGCACAATGGACTCAAAAAGGCTTAATCAACCCATGGAATACTTAACATAGGGTATACATTACATAACAAACTCCATCAAGTCACTCAAGAGATCAGAAGTTACAAACTTGGTTGATCATACAAATGTTCACAATCTCTTCTCATATGCAACATGACTATTAGCACTACAAATGCACCCAAGAGTGGTTTTAAGACCCCAAACTAGTACTAGACCCCCAACACACCTTGAACACCCCAAATATGACATGATTAAACCAAAAAAATGGTTTCCCAAACCTAATGTCTTCAAACAATGGTGGTTCCACACAAGAGGCAAACCTTCCTACTAGCTTTCAAGAAATAAACAGTCCTTTGTAACTTTTTAATAAGACCTAATATCTCAATTGTAACAACATATTTGAGTACCCATTTGGCTTCTTTAAAATATATCAAAAATTCAGGTATGTTTGTTTTGTAAAGTGTCTTCCAAAAATGGACTGCTCAACTATTCTTAAGGCTCAATTAGGCTTGTATGCAATGGGGTTTATTGGTTTTATACACTCCTGATCACAAAAACCTGTTCCAAAGGCATGGAAACATCACATAAGGTCTGTAAATTAAATCATTTCCCACTCTTCCCCAAGGGTATTTCATCAAACCCTCACTCTTATTGGCTTTAAATGCATCAAAACATGGGAAAATCAGTCTAGGGCATCACCGTATCACGTGCAAACCTTCACCAAATCTCCTGAAACCTTGGGAAAACATCAAACACATGTATATAGTCCCTTTTTACAACTTATAATATTTTTCAATGGTGCAATAATGAGAAACTCAATTTTTCCTCTTATCAAGCCCCCAAAACAAGGGTTTCAAACTATTTTTGGTAAATTTGCTCTAAAATGCTCAAAACCCAATGAAAATAGATGAAACCAAAAGAAAAATGAAACTAGATTCAATAAAATAAAAACTCCAATTGATTTTAGAGCTTTATATGTCTGTACAAGCACGTGTCATTGAGAGGATCAACAAGAAACACAATAAAAATGAAGAAAATGAATTGTTTATTGCTCCAAACTTCCTCAAAACCTCTCAACAAAATTTACAATGACGGATTCAATATTTTTATGAATTTTCAAACTTTTTCCAATAGTTACAATACAACCAGCCAACTTCTACATCACTTTGACTCTTCATATTCCCATTCTTGCATTTTTTTGCAATTTTATAACATGACAAATTTTAACCATAATTGCAAAATGACCCAACCAAGAACTCCTAGGACCTAAAATAGACTCAAACATATTCAATATGGTCTAAATGACCTTATTACAAGATTAGATCACCTAACTAACTCAAATTTCACAAATTGGCCTCATGGAGGCATAAAATCCATTAGGTGCTCCTGCACCATACTCCCGACCAAAAAGAAACTCAAGTCCCCTTGAGGACTATGTTGCACAACATATCGATGCTTAACTATATCATTCATTGCTCTCCAAGTAACACTTCCATTTGGTAGTCCTTTCCAATGGACCAAAAACTGAAACTTGGCACTATCCCTTGTGTGTGACCGGTTCTTCACTAGAAAATGTTTATTTCCACCTGATGTATGATATATGATCTGCTCCTCACTTGAAAACTTTAGTGAACCTGATCCAATACCTTGTTCCTTTCCCACAATCTGCTTCATCTTGAACCTAGGTTTGTCCTTCCTTGAGATTTCAACCACAATAAGAAAATTTTATATTCCTTTTCCTTTGAAATGTAACTATGATCTCTTCACCCTTGGTTTTCACCCTTCCCATCTGATATTCTACCCCTATGTATGCTACTTGCTCAAGTTTACCAACCTCTGATATGAATTTTTTTGAATGACTACTATCCTCCTTTGAAAAATTGAAGAAAACACCATATCAACATACCTTTTATACCAACTTTGAATTCCAAGAATCAATTCATCCTTGACCTACAACATATCAAATTTTGACACCAACTCAATATCATTTCTCTCCAAAATCTGATCATTCTTCAAATTTTCTATCTTCGTACCTTCAAATTCTGAAATGGTTGCAACCTCCATGTGATCTTCTTCTTCTACCATCATCACTTTGGCTTTCTTGATTTGTTCATCATCTTCCTTTATCAACAAAGGTTCCTTCACATATGGTTTTACCATCTCCTCTTGTATTCTCCTCTGAATAATCTTTTGGATAGGCCATGCAAACCTCTTCCTCATTGATAAGTTCCAACTTTTCTCTTGTCTAAGCAATTGATGTATCTCAACCTTCCATCTCTCTTCCATTCTTTCTCGCATCTCTTTTATTTGTTCCAAAGCGTTCCTTAGCTCTTTTATCTCTTGTCCCTCTTTTTCCATCACTTGTTTCTTCTTTGGTGAACCCTCAACCTGCAAGTACCTCTTCAACACATCCATTCTTCTCTCTTTTCCAAGCAAGTCTCTTTCACCTTGCTTCTCTTGTCTTTGTGACACCTCACCTAGGTTTCCTCTCTTCTTCACTACCTAGTCTCTTGGCATCCAAGTTTTCTCTTCAACCTGCAAAAAAACAACACACAACTTTCCTTTCCTAGAGTCTTCAAGCTCTAATATCAATTGATGCAGAGTAGGGGTTCACTTCAGCATAATAGAGGCATATTTCACAAAAATGGACTGATATTTCAATATACTAAACTCTCTTCAACTTGGAATGACCTTGACAAGATTACACACCTCAAATGGGCACGATGGACTCAAAAATGCTTAATCAACCCATGTAAGACTTTACACAGGGATTACATGACATAAAAAATTCCATCAAGTCACTCAAGAGATCAAATTTTACGAACTTGGTTGATCATACAAATGTTCACAATCTCTTCTCATATGCAACATGACTATGAGTGCTACAAATGCACCCAAGAGTGGTTTTAAGACCCCAACCTAGTACTGAAGCCCCAAAACACCTTGAACACCCCAAATATGATAGGATTAAACCAAAAAAATGGTTTCCCAAACTTAATGTCTTCAAACAATGGTGGTTCCACACAAGAGGCAAACCTTCCTACTAGCTTTCAAGAAATAAATAGTCCTTTGTAACTTTTTAATAAGACCTAATATCTCTACTGCAAAAAAATATTTGAGTACCCATTTTTCTTCTTTAAAACATATCAAAATTTCAGGTAGGGTTGTTTTGTAAAGCGTCTTCCAAAAATGGACTGCTCAGC
Organism: Sequoiadendron giganteum; assembly: GCA_007115665.2. Taxonomy (NCBI): domain Eukaryota; kingdom Viridiplantae; phylum Streptophyta; class Pinopsida; order Cupressales; family Cupressaceae; genus Sequoiadendron; species Sequoiadendron giganteum. The sequence goes on from CM021109.1 coordinate 117,100,329, forward strand.
TGTTCTTAAGGCCTAATTAGGCTTGTATGCAATGGGGTTTATTGGTTCTATAAAATATTGATCACAAACACCTATTCCAAAGGCATGGACACATCACATAAGGTCTTTACATTCTTACTAAAGTTTTTCCCACTCTTCCCCAAGGTTATTTCATCAAACCCTCACTCTTATTGGCTTCAAATGCATTAAAACATGGTAAAATCAATCTAGGGCATCACCGTATCACATGCAAACCTTCAAAAACTCTCCTGAAACCTTGGGAAAACATCAAAAACATGTATACAGTCCCTTTTTCCAACTTAGAAGATTTTTCAATGGTGCAATAATGAGAAACTCAATTTTTCCTCCTATCAAGCCCCTAAAACAAGGGTTTCAAACTTTTTTTGGTAATTTTGCTCTAAAATTCTCAAAACCCAATAAAAATCAATGAAACAAAAATAAAAATGAAACTATATTCAATAACCTAACAACTCTAACTTATTTTAGACCTTTATCTATTTGTACGAGCACGTTCCATTGAGAGGATCAACAGGAAACACAATAAAAATGTAGAAAATGAATTGTTTATTGCTCCAAACTTCCTCAAAGCCTCTCAACAACCTTTACAATGATGGATTAAATATTTTTATTCCTTTTCAAACTTGTTCCAATAGTTACAAGCCAACCAACCAACTTCTACATCACTTTGACTCTTCATATTCCCATTCTTGCGTTGTTTTGCAATTTTATAACATGACAACTTTTAACCATAATTGCAAAACGACCCAACCAAGAACTCCTAGGACCTAAAATAGACTCAAACATATTCAATATGGTCTAAATGACCTTATTACAATATTAGATCACCTAAATAACTCAAACTTCACAAATTGGACTCATGGAGGCATAAAATCCATTAGGTTCTCCTACACCACTGAAAGGGGTCAATTTGATATTGCAAAGGAAATTTTTACACAGGTACAAGAAGCTGTTGTAGGAAAAATATTTGTTCAAATGCCTAATGTGTGGGTAAATCTAACACATGTTTAATTTGTACAAGGATATTTTACACTTTCAATGAAAATTTTATGCTACAAATGGGGCAACCATTGTGCTAGTTGAAAGGGGTCAATTTGATATTGCAAACGAAATGTTTAAACATGTACAAGAAGCTACTGTAGGAAAAAAATTTGTTCAAATGCCTAATGTGTGGGTAAATTTAGGAGATGTTTACTTTGCACACGGACAGTTTGTGCTTGTAGTGAAAATATATAAAAATTGTTTGAGGAAATTCTATTTTGGCACTGATACCCAAATTTTTAGCTCGAACACATTATGAAGTAGAATAGTGGAAAAATTGTAAAAACACATTATTAAGAGCAGTAGATTGTAATTAGCATTTTGAATTTGTGTTTAATGTAATGAGGGTTTCAAATTACCTCTGAATTCATTGTAGAGGGTGTCCCCAAATTTGATTTCGCTACAGAGGGCCTCGATGAATTCAAATTTGTTGCAACAAACTCTAAATTCCTTACCCTTTCCTGCCTTTTCAGAAGTCTCCAAGTCCTCTCTGAATCCTTATCACCCATGCAAGTAGTTGCTATAACTGACCAAAATGCCTCATGCTAGGCTAACAAATGAAGTGAGGTCTACAATGAACAAATGAAGCGAGGTAAAGATCTACAATGCTAGGCTAACAAATGAATTTGCAATGAACATGAATAATCGTGCCAATACATCACGCGCTTGAATACATTGTGCCAATAATTGGCCAAATTATTTTTTAAAATTTTTTACTACTTTGGATTTGACGACTAACTATTTAGTCATACTTATTTTTGTGACTAAACAATTTTTTAGTTAATGACCAAATTAGTCATCTATCTACTCATTTATAGCCGAGTTGCAAAAAATGAGTAGAATTTAGTCATTTTTAGTTGTTGTGACAAAAAAATTTAGTCACCTAGTAATTTATTTTCCAAATTCTACTAGTGATGGCAAAGAGATCAAGAGACTGAAGAAAATAATTGTTGAGGGAGTGAAGGCTAAAGAAAATTTATCTAAAAATCTTGAGAAGGCAAAGAAGATGATCATTGACCTAAAGATTCAAGTAGAAGAAGCAAAGAGGATTAAAGAAGTTTTGAATGAAAGGTTGTTATCAAGAGACAGGATTGTGAAAAATTTGAAGCAAAAATTATATCACTAAGGAAGGATCTTGAAATATTAAATCATCAATTGAAGATGAAGTTTGGGAAAAGAAGTGAGATTTTGGATCAAATAATAGAATGCCAGAGATCACCACATATTAAAATCAGACTTAGTTTTATTGATATGTAGAAGAACAAGGTAACCAAGTAGTCTGTGAATTCTGCTAATGAAAATTTGAAAGAGATTGGTTCTAGAAGTTTAAAGTCTAAACAAAGTGTAGCAATCAATGATACTAAGGTAAAGAATAATGGTTTCATCCAAGTGCAGAGGCAAAACAAAAGATCCAGAAGATAAGCTTGAAGAGGAAAAGGATACAATACTAGGTTCAATCATTCTTTTTCTAGTCATTGTTTTGATTGCAATCGTTTTGGTCATAAGGCTATGAATTGTAGAAGGGATTCGATAAGAAGAAATAAATTTGTTAGTAGTAATACATTTGCACCTTTGTACAATTTCAATATTATTTGTCGCATATACAATAATTTTGCACATATTGCTAAAAATTGTAGAAGCAATTTTTTGAGTCCTCCTTTTCTAAAAACAAAAAGAAACAATTCAAAATATCAGAACAAAGAAGCATGTAAGGTTTGGAAGAATAAATCAAAGGAGAATAGATCAAAGAAATACATGGCGGCTCAAACTACATTACATGCTCAAAGGGAGAAGGATCTATGAATCATTGATAGTGGATGTTCAGGTCAAATGACTGGAGAAAAAAGTAAGTTCATGCATTTCAACAAGTTTGATGGAGGATTAGTAACTCTTGGAAACAATTCTATTGCTAAGACTACCAACAAGGGTAATTTGAGTCTTGATGGTGGCAAGAAAAAAACTCATGATGTTCAGTATGTTGAAGGATTGCAGCATAATCTTCTAAGCTTAAGTCAAATGTGTGATAAAGGTTACAAGCTTTCATTTAGTGCTAAAGGTTGTGAAATAATAAAAATTAGTATTCGTGATTTAATTGAGGAAGGAAGCAAGACTAATACTGATGCATATCATCTCAGTGAGTTGAATGGGCAGAATTATTTTTATATACAGAGAGAGGAGAGTTGACTCTAGCACAAAATATTGGGACAAATCAATGATGATATTATGAAGATTAGTTCAAAGGGAATGGTTAGAGACATGCCAAATATCAAGAAGCCTCAACCTACCAACTACAAACCATGTCATGAGGGAAAACATACAAGGAATAGATTTCTTACTAAGGAATATTCTACAACAAGGCTATTGGATTTGATTCATACAGATTTATGTGGACCAATGAGGACAAAGAGTCTACAAGGTGATTGGTATTTTATGATGCTTATTGATGATTACTCTAGAATGACTTGGATTACTTTTCTAAAAGAAAAATTAGAAACTTTTCAGAAGTTTAAAGAATTCAAGGCAATGTTTGAGAATGAAACCGAAAGGACAATAAAGTGTTTGAGATCAGAGTAAGGTGGAGATTTCACTTCTGACAGGTATGATAAATTCTATGAGATGCATGGGATTTAGAGACAATTTTTTTCTCCTAGGACTCCATAGCAAAATGAATTTGTAGAAAGGAAGAACCAAATAGTTCAAGAGATGGCTAAAACAATGTTAAGTCAATCGAGCTTATTAGATATGTATTGGAGAAAAGTAGTTCAAACTATAGTGTACATTTTGAACAAAGCTCATATCAGATCTAAGATTGATAAAAAACATTATGCACTATGGAGAGAAAGATCAGCTTCAATTATAGACATCTCAAGATATTTGGAAGAAAGTGCCACATCAAAAGGGATGAAGAACATTTGAGTAATTTTTATTCTAGATCTAATGAGGGCATTTTTCTTGGTTATTCTATGGCAAGAAAAGCATATAGATGTTATAAAAAAAGGATAAAAATAATTGTGGAAAGTTTCAATGTAAGTGTTGATGAAAATATACAATTGAATGACATTCTGAAGAAGAAGATAATGAAGATCCAATCTGCAACAATGATGAAGACTCAAGAGTTGATTCTAACAATATAGTTACAAAGAGTTCGGCTAAGTAAGTCTAGAAGAATCATTCTGAAGATCAAATCATAGAAGATAAGGATAGTGGATTTTAGACTTGGAAAAGACTTGAAAGAGAAAATGAACAAGTACATTTTTCCATATTATCAAAGATTGAACCAAACTCTTATACAGAGGCAAGCAAAGAGAAAAGCTGGATAGATGTTATGGAAGAAGAATTAACTCAAATAAAGAAAAATGAAATTTGGGAATTAGTTGTAAGAGCTAAAGGAAATAATGTTATTGGTACCATATGGGTCTTTAGAAAAAAGTTGAATGAACATGAAAAAGTGATCTAGAACAAGGTCAAACTTGTGTGTAAGGGATATGCTCAAGTTGAAAGAATTAATTTTGAAGATACATTTGCTTTGGTGGCAATATAAGACACAATTAGAATGTTTCTGGCTTTATCAGTATTCAAGAATTTGAAAATATATAAGATGGATGTGAAGTTTGCATTTCTAAATGGAGAATTAGAAGATGTTTTCATAAAACAATTAGAAGAATTTCAATGTTTAGACAAACCATATTTTATGTGTAGGCTGAAGAAGGATCTAAATAGGATCAAATTGAAACACACCCATTGTTCTACATAGTAAATTTGCTATGTTTTAACCTAAAGTGAAATTTTCAAGCATCTAACCAATATGAGCAATCAAAAATTTCCTTTCATATAAAAGATATCATGCATATTTGAATTAAACATTTTTCCAAACTTTTCCATTACATTATATCAAAGTATTACAACTTTCTATTATATTGATAACATAGTCAATATTTTATGGTAACATTTCTCTTTCTACAATATTTCCATCATAATGGATACAAAATACATATACAAGGCTTGATTGAGATTACTAGCAAAAGATGTATGAATGGTCTACGTAATCCCCTTCCAAATCTTGGTCACCAACTAATGAGGAGAATCATCACTCAAGCGCTTTTCCACCAACCTTGGACTAACTGTGGTCCCCCACACATCTATCTAATTGATAGATGGCCCTACCCTTCGACGAAGAGATTGGTTTGGTAACCTCATGATAACATGAATTTTTTTTAGCTTGGTGGTGTGTCCTAAATGTTTCTAGATCTATCATATAATGGCTACAACCTACACATAGAACATTCTTTATCTAGTACATAAATTTGGAAACACATTGAAATAATAGTGTAAACAATGATAACTTACACTACTTTGGCAAAAGTATTAATCACTCTTGATTTCAGAGTGTACATCACATGCTCACCCACCTTATTAGCTTGATTTATTCATGACCATTCATAAACTATGCATAGACTATCCCCTTGATTGGATTATCCTAACCCTAGGAATAACCTATTACCTCAATGCTTAACTAACACTTCTATGAAGTAGCCAAAGTAACTTTAAAAATCAACTAGTTTAATCATTAGCTACGTAAGCTATATCCATTAATATAGTATTTAATAACCACTATATCCATCCATTCCTTAATATGGAATATGTACAAACACATCAAGCAAAATAGAGCTTTAAACTAAATACTACAAGCTTCCTTTCACTTTCACAAAAGAAAAATAATCTTTCCCTAATAATCAACATAACTAACTTCCCAAACAAAACAAACAATGTCACACAATCTTTTCAAATACATAAAACAAAGTATAAAAGAGTAGGAACTAGCATGCATGTTTAAGTAATCCTCCAATTGATCGATTCAAATTCCCAACACAACCTTCCCAAATCAATAAGCAACTCCCAAATAGATTTTCCCCACTTTACCAAACAATCCCTCTCAAAATCCTCTCTCAATTATCTGAAAAACTCTATCTCAGACAACTCAGGAAATAAAAATATAATAACTCAAAAAATCACAATAAGAATGTAGATATAGGGTGTTTCCAAATGAGGTAGAGAACTTCTCTATTTATACACAAAAATCAACAACTAAAGGCTAAAAATAGGGTATTACGAATGACACTTCTCAGCTTAAATGATTTGACTTAGCAAGGTAAAGAAAAGGTGGAAGCTAAAATTGATGCACAATGAACACATACACAACCATGGTGAATGAGTCACACTTCTCAAATGAACAACCAGAAATATAACCAAAAATGTAAGGTATTTGTCTTCTATAGGTCAACTTGCATAGATAGCTACATTCTTGACCATTTCCACTTATTTCAAATGCTTCACATTCTATAAATTCATATTGAGAAATAGACTTCTAATCAATTCATCTCTTTCTCAATTGGCACCATATTATGCCATTTGTGCCACTTAATATGGTCGATGTTTGTTGTTTTGAATTGGTCGACTTATTTCCTGTGCTTAAGCATTTGCTATTGTTTTGCTTTGATAAAGTCTTGGCAACAATACTCACACATTGGAATGCATTGGTTTATAAGCACTTTATATGGCATTACCCATATTCATATTGCTTTGCACTTTATATGATTAAACATCATTCAAATATATACATGTGATGCTCTCTTAAGCTCTATTTCCATTGTTCAATATGTTGCGCACTATTCTTAGCACAAGCCAGGTTTAGAATGGTATGCACTATATTGATAATTCAACACTTTAGGAAACATTATAATATATAATATATATATATACGTATAGCATATATTTATATATATTCATATGTACATCACGAATTAACATGTATGTATGTATATATATATATGTATGCATATATACATATATATATTAATATAATTATATGGGTGTTTCTATTATGTTGATACATACATGTATGTTAAGATATATATACTCTTATACTATAGATATATCCTATTTTGATATTTAAACACATATTATCAAAATCATATCGATCAACATATATACATGGGTTGTATATATATTCTATCGATTAAAATAGAAATTCATAAAGAAGAACTCACTCATCACAAAGAGACTCAACATTGTAACCTCTAAACAAGAACATTCACAAAAAAATCACAAGCAAGGCTAAAGGTAACTTACTATTTCCCAACTATTATCTCGACTTGACCAAACTAGAAGTGTGTGTGTGTGTGTGTGTGAAAGCTCAGTTTAGGTCTTTATCAAAGGTTACTAGACCAAGTTCTTCTCCCTGAGTGATAATTCCCCTCTCTTCAAGAGGCTTGATTCAATTCATGCATCCAGTTTAATACATTGCAATAGTAGTCAACGAAAAATAATACATTCATTTGCATCAAATATTCCACATTCAGAATCGTTTCATAACATCACATTGAATCAACATTTATTCTTTATATTTCTAAAACACATAAAACATAAATACACTCATTTCAAGCATTTTCACGTAACTAGGTAAAAGTAAATAAGTAGTAGCACAATGGGGTGTAACATATCCCCCCTTGTGAATCATCATCCTTGATGATTTTAAGTAGCAGACATAGATATAAACTATAAGCATAAACACATCAAAATTGTTTTTCAAGAACTCTCAAAAGCATGAAAGACATGAGGAAACTTATGCATTATCTCAACATAGTCTTCCCAAGTGGTAGAATCTTCTACATACTGGTCCCACTAAAATTTTCATTGCAAAACCTCTTTATCACATAAATGAAGCTTACGTGTTTCAAGAACTTTTATAGGCTCGATTGTTACCACTCCTATGTCCTGTACCTGTAAAACATTCCAATCAATAATATGGTTATCCCCTAGTACATTCTTTTTAAGGTATGAGACGTGAAATACAATGTGCATCTTGGCAAGAGCTAGTGGCAACATGATTCGATAAGCAACTGGGTTTATTTCCTCTAGAACCTTGAAAGGACCTAGATTTAGCATGGAGCTAGTTTGGATGAATTTCCAAACTTGATGGAACTCTTATGAGGTTTCACTCTTAACAACACTTTTTCTCCTACTGCAAATTTTTTGGGTACCCGCTTAGAATCTGCATAGCTTTTATGCCGATCATTGGATTCTACTAGCCGTTGCTTAATAATTCCTACTTTCTCCTCCATTTTTAATTACATCTCTAGCCTAATACTTACCCTATCCTCTAGCTTATCCCAGCTTATAGGAGTTCGATATTTTCTACCATATTATGCTTTGAATGGAGCCAACTTAATTGGAAAATGATAAGAATTGTTGTATGTAAATTCAACTAATGGCAGGTAATCTTCCCACTTGTATTGCTGATCCATGCAATACATTCTTAGTAGATCTTCAAGCACTTGGTTTACTCTTTCTATTTTTTCATCCATTTTTGGATGATAAGCTAAACTTATATTCAACATAGTCCCAAGTAAGGAGAACAAGGTTCTCCAAAACCTCGATGTCACACAAGCATCACTATACGAAATGGCCTTCTCAGGAATCCCATGCAATCCAAACACCTCTTGAATAATTTTTTGAGCTATGACAGGAGCTCCATCAGTTAAATTCCTTGAAATAAAATGTGCTACCTTAGTTAACTTATCCACCACGACTAGAATGCATTGTGTTTATTCCTTGACATAGGTAGACCTTGCACAAAGTCCATCCAAATAAATTGCCACTTACTTTCAGGTATATCACGTGGATACAAAAGATCCGCAGGGTGATGATGTTTTTATTTTACTCTTTGACACTCTAAGCATCTTGCAGCATATCCCTTCATAACCTTCCATAAATATAATGGCTTCACATCTGCTAAAATCTTCATCACACTAGGATTTCTAGAGTATGGTGCTTCATATACTTCTTTCCACACTAGGTTCCTTAACTCTTCTAAATTAGGTACATATACTCTCCCTTTAAACCTTAATAATCCATTTGGGTCAAATTGAAAACCTTCGTACCTTGCATCTTGTGGATTATCCATGAGTGCTTGCTTAACTTTCTTGTAGAATTCGTCATCCATGGATTCTTGCAACACTTTCCCCTTAAAGTTAGTTTGAATTGTTACCGTAGAGGCGATATGCCTTCTTCAAATTAGGGCATTGATAACTTGATTCTCTTTTCCCTTGATGTAGCCAATACTGAAGTCATAATCCTCTATTAACTCGGACCATCTTCTTTTTCATGTATTTAGATTGGTTTGGGTAAATAAATACTTCAATCTGTGGTGATCGGTTTTTAGTTCAAAAGGCTTTCTCATTAGATAATATATCCACATATGCAATGCATGAACAACTATCAGTAAATCTAAATCATGTGATGCATAATTTTGTTCATAGGGCTTCAGATTTCTTGATTCATAAGCAATGAATTTCCCTTCTTGCATAAAAAAACCTCCTAATCCTTCGCTTGATGCATCCATTATGATAGTAAAGTTGCCACCTGGATCAAGTACATTCAATATTGGTGCAGTAGTCAACTTCTCCTTGAGTAGGTCAAATTTTTCTCTACACTTTCCTAACCATTCAAAATTCTCACCCTTTCTTTCTAATGAAGTAATTGGAAAATCTACTCTATAAAATTTTGCAACAAACTTCCTATAGTAACCAGCCAAACCCATAAAACTTCTAACCTCTGGTACACTTTTGGGCACTGACCACTCAAGTACGATCTTTATCTTAGCTGCATCAACTGTAATCCCTTTCTCCAAAATTACGTGACCTAGATACTACACTTCCTTCTAAAAGAATGTACACTTACAAAGTTTTCCATATAGCTTGTGCTCTCTTAATTGTTGGAGAACTATCTCTAAATGTCTACAATGCCCCTCTTCATTCTTGGAATAGATTAAGATATCATCTAGGAATACTAATACAAACCTATCCAAGAAATATCTAAATACGTTGTTCATTAGGTTCATGAATACTGTTGGTGTATTTGTAAGTCCAAAAGGTAGGACTGTGAACTCATAATATATGTATCTTGTCTTAAAATTAGTTTTGAAACTATCTTCATCTTTGATCCTCAATTGATGATAACCGGATCAAAGATCAATCTTTGAAAACGCTTCTGCTACTCGCATCTTATCAAAAAGATCATCAATACATGGCAATGGGTACTTATTCTTTATTGTAGCTTTGTTAAGCATCTGATAATCTATACATAAGTGTAGGGTACTATCCTTCTTATTTACAAAGATCATTGGCACTCCCCAAGGTGAAACATTGGGTCTTATCAATCCCTTGGACAACAATTCTTCCAGCTGTGCCTTAAGCTCCATTAATTCCATTGTAATCATCCTATAAGGTACTTTGAATACAAGTTTCAAGTCTGGTACTAGGTCAATGGAGAAATCAAATACTCTCTTGGGAGGTAGTCTATGTAGTTCTTCTGGAAAGACTCCACAAATATTCGTAAGATGGGATATTTCTCCATATTCGTTTCTCCAGACTCCACCACTTCTCCTTCAACCTCCTGAGAAACTTGTGGTTTATGATACATGGCATTATCTTAAGGAGTGAATTTCTTGAATTTCTCTAGTTTATCCATTTTGACTACAAAGATTTTCAATCCTTTCTATTTTTTCCCTATGCATTTGCACAACCAAAATTTGTCACAATTTCGCTTCTCTAGGTGTTCCTTGAAAATATTTTGGATTTCCTAGAATATCTAGACATTCTATAGTCTTAACATCGAAATCCACTTTAGCTCTATGCTTCTATAGGCAATTCATACCTAAGATGATGTCATAGGATCCTAAGGGTGCTACTTACAAGTTTACTTTCATTGAGAAACTTGGAAGTTCAACCCTTGCCTCAAATAAACATTGGTTCATAGTTGCTCTTGCTTGGTTTGCATATTCTCCAACCCAAGATTTTTCCATAAAACTAGCCATCCTATAAATCTAATTAGCTACTCTAGGTGAAACAAAATTTTCTATGTCTCCAATATCAATAAGTATAGAAATAGGTAAACCAAACAAAGTACGTATAGTTTCCATTGGGGTGATCTAGTATTCAGCTTGTCAATTGTCCAGTGTTGCATGGATCCATTGCTGAAATGTAGCCAGTTGAGGAAGAAGTGAATTACCATGTGGTTGTGAACTAGATGGTTTGTTGGTACATTGACTAGCATAGTGATCCCCACCACATGTAAAGCATCCTTTCATTTGTCCTCTCCATTTAATTGGCCTTTCAAAATTACCACCATTCCCTCAAGCTTTGCTATAGTTACCACTGTTATAGTTGATGGAGTTTTTTCCTTGATGATCCTTCCTTGGTTCATTCCAATTATTACGAGATCCTTTGTTCCCTTTCCTATGAAATTCCTTCCCTTCATTATACTTCTTTGGAGCTTGATTGAATCGAGACCCTCCAATCTTCTTTTGATTATTCTCTTGGTAACTCGAGATGTCTTTGAGGTTCTACTCTTGCTTGATTGCCTTCTCATATACTAGGTACACAGTGGTTGGACCATGTACATCCACTTATCCACCTATTCGACCATTTAGAACCATAATGAACTTCCTGATATGAAATCACTCATCTTTTTTGTACATTGGTACATACCTCAAGAGATGAGTGAACTTCTCCCAGTATTCATTCACTGACATATCTCCTTGCTTAATATTCTAGAAATATATGAGATTTTGATTGAAAAAGAGTTGGTGTAGCTAGCTCTTTCAAAAAATCTCAACAAAATCATTCCAATTCATTTTAAGGGAATTGATTCCAAGTTCCATCTTCTTGTTCATCTACCAGTTAGAGGCTTCTCTCGTAACTAGAAATCTCCCCACACAATTTTAGCGACTTCAAAATAGTTCTTTATCTCAAAGTAATTCTCCATTTGTATTAAGCAAGCCTCAACTTATTCTCCACTGGTACTTCTTTTGAATTTAGGAGGGGAAATATTTCTCATATCCCTAGATAATTTAGTTACCAAACACTTCCTCTTGGTTCCCTCAGAATATGATTGAGTTTCATCACTTTCTTGATCCATAGATTTAGTTTGGTTTCTAGAATCTTCCCCTTCTTCCTCATTGTTAGGGACTTATTCATTTTCTTCATTGTGTGGAACTTCTTCTTCTTCCACTCTTTCTTTCCCCCCCACTTCTTGCTCAAGGTTTCTTATCCTAGCATTAGTTTCATCCATGATTTCCAGAAGTTGATCCAACTTGGCTTCGACATTATTCGGACCTTGTCTAACTTCTTGACTCCCTCCAGGATTAGTTCTTGTCCTAACCATTTTCTTAAGTAATTTTATACCTGGAGGTTCATCTTTAATTAGATCCTATCATGGTTTACTAAATGCATAGAAAACATTTCAAACGATCACATAATCACACAAAATTTCATTGAGGTTTTCATACACAAATTTTGATAAAAACATATTCTTTCATTTATTCATAGGGATTTCAATATCCTTTTTTTAACATAGAATGACTATTTAAATAGTCAAGAGGAGAGTATCCATCGGATTCACTCTTAGACACATAACTCAATGAGGTGTACCCCTCAAAAAAATTCTCATCTCTATCCGAAAAAAGGATAGTAACCCTCAGAATTATCTTCCGTTACATAGTTTTGAGGTACATATCCCTCAGATTATCCACTATATTCTATAAGAATAAATTCGGCCATAGGTACTACTCAAGGGTTTCTAAATATCAACGCTGGACTGCCACTACATTCTGAGGGCATATCCCTAGAAATTCATAACGAGACTAATCTGGTCAGAGAAACAAATGGAAAGTTGTTTAAAATTGGATTCATCTCTCATCCATCTTTTCTCTTGACTAATCCATGATATAGCATGACTAATTGTCTCAGTATCACTTAGTTGGATGGAATTCTCATAGTTGGTTCCCTCAATGGTATGAACAAGGGCTTCTTTTTCCTTCTTAGCCCATAGGTAGTGCTCATTTCCAATCACTGAATTTCTCGTAGTAACCTGATATTGATGCAGAGTAGAGTGGAGGTTTCCAATTCAAACTCAAATCAACAAAATTTTCATTCTTGAGTCCTTAACTTGATGGTTTTCTCACAAACCTTTCATCTCCCCTTGTAGCCCTCCAAAGAGTGAATTTTCTTCATATATTTTAGAGAAGGTTGCAAAACCAGAAAAAAAATACCATTTCAAGTACCCTTTATGCCCTTCTTTGACATATCCAAATTGGAGATAGGGTTGTTTTGTAACAACACCCACTAAAATTGACTGCTACATTGCTACAAGGCCTAATTAGGCTTGTTTCTCAAAGCAACTTTATGGAATTCAATCCCCAAACCACCAAACTTCATTCCAGTGATCTTCACAGGTCATATGGGGTCATAATCATATGGGGTTAGAATCAATGACTTTTATCAATTGGTAACACTTCCCAATCTTCTAACATCAAAACCCTATCTCTACCTATCAATTTAAGCCTAATACATTGAGATATTAGGCTAGGGCTTGCACAAACAGGGCCCTAACTCCATCCCCTGCAACCACCACCAAAATGAAAAGAACCCTAACTACTCCCATTCCACCAATTTTCATAGATTTCCACAGGTGGAAAGGTCTTTTATTCCATATTTTTGCTCTCAGACCTTCAAAGCCAGGGTTTTCAACCCATTTTTAGAAAAATACGTCAAAATTGCTTCAAAATTGATGAAAAGTTATGAAACCAAAACCAAAATTCAGCTAGTTCGTTCCTCTAACAATTCATTTCATTTGTAGGTTGTACAGAGTTGTACAACGTGTTGTAGCAGTAAGAAACCAAAGAAAATTGTAGCAAAATAGAGTTCTATTATTGTTTGATCATTGAAATATTCAACCAAAAAATTTCATCAAAGTTCTCAAGGCCTATTTAACATGTTCCCACCAAAAACAAATGGTTTCAACCACCTTTCAAATCCAATGACCGTTCACCTTCCAAAACAAGACAAAAATGCAAAGTTGCTCAAGCAACTTTTGTAACTTTTACCAAAACTTGAAAACTTGACTTCACACCAACCCTATATGGCTCATTACATTGAAAATGATCTAAATATACCTTATTACAACCAAAAACATGACTAAACCACAAAAAACCAACATTAGACAAAATTTGCAACATTTGACTAGGTGCCCCTACACCAGAGATGCACCATCTTGGCACAAGAATTTTCCAAAAATTAGAATCATAACATTTGAAGTGAAAACATAGTGAGCACATAGGTTCTAGAGTTGAACCTGGTAGCTCTAATACCATGTGTAACATGCCCAATGTTCTACACAATAACTTTCCTATGTTTTAACCTCAAGCAAAAATTTCAAGCATCTAAGCAATATGAGCAATAAAAAAATTCCTTTCATATAAAAGATATCATGCATATTTGAAATAAATATTTTTCCAAAATTTTCCATTGCATTATATCAAAGTAGTACAACTTTCCAATATATTGATAACATAGCCAATATCTCATGATAACATTTCTCTTTCTACTTGATCTTTCCATCATATAAATGGATACAAAATACATATACAAGGCTCCATTGAGCTTACTAGAAAAAGATGTATGAATGGTCCAGGTAATTCCCTTCCAAATATTGGTCACCAACTAATGAGGAGAAGCATCATTCAAGCACTTTTTTTCCAACCTTGGACTAACTGTGGTCCCCCACACATCTATCTAACTGATAGATGGCCCTACCCTTAGATGAAGAGATTGGTTTGACAACCTCATGATAACATGACCTTTTCTAAGCTTGGTGGTTTGTCCTAAATTTTTCTAGATCTATCATACAATGGCTACAACCTACACATATGACATTCCCTCTAGTACTTAACTTTGGAAACATAGTGAATTGGCAATATAAACAATGACAACTTACACTACTCTGGCAAAAGTATTCATCACTCTTGATTTTAGAGTGTACATCACACACTCACCCACCTTCTTAGCTTGATTTATTCATGACCATTCATAACCTATGCATAGGCTATCCCCTTCATTAGATTATCCTAACCCTAGGAATACTCTATTACCTCTATGTTTAACTAACACTTCTACGAAGTAACCAAAGTAACTTTAAGAATCAACTAATTTAACCATTAGCTACATAAGCTATATCCCTTAATATAGTATTTAATACCCACTATATCCACCTATTCCTTAATATGGAATATGTACAAACACATCAAGAAAAATAGATCATTAAACTAAATACTACAAGCTTCCTTTCACTTTCACAAAAGAATAAAATAATCTTTCCCTAATAATCAATAGAACTAACTTTGCAAACAAAACAAACAATGTCACATGATATTTTTAAATACATAAAACAAATTATTAAAGAGTAGGAATCAACATGCCTATTTAAGTAATGCTCTAATTGATCGATTCAGATTCCCAAAACAGCCTTCCCAACTCAATAAGCAACTCCCATATAGCTTTCCCCCATTTTACCAAAATCTCCCTCTCAAAATCCTCTCTCAATTCTCTTAGAAACTTTCTCTCACATAACTCAGGAAATCAGAATATAATAACTTACAAAATCACAAGAAGAATGCAGAGATAGGGTGCATCTAAATGAGGTAGATAGCTCCTCTATTCATACACAAAGATAAGAAACTAAAGGCTAAAAATAGGGTATTAAGAATGACAATTCTCAACTTAAATTATTCAACTCAACAAGGTAAGGAAAAGTGGTAGCTAAAATTGATGCACAGTGAACACATACACAACCATGGTGAATGATTCACTCTTGTCAAATGAACAGTAAGAAAGATAATAAAAAATATAAGGTATTTGTCTTCTACAGGTCAACTTGCATAGATAGTTGCATTCTTGACCATTTCCACTTATTTCAAATGCTTCACATTCTAGAAATTCATATTGAGAAATAGATTTCTAATCGATTCATCTCTTTCTTAGTTGGTGCCACAGTATGCCTTTCACATACTTAACATGGTCGATGTTTTTTGTTTTGAATTGGTCAACTTATTTCTTGTGCATAAGAATTTTCTATTGTTTTTCTTTGACAAAGTCTTGGCAGCGATACTTACACGTTGGAATGCATTGGTTTATAAGTGCTTTATATGGAACTTCCCATATTCATATTACTTTGCACTTTATATGATTAAACATCATTAATATATATATATATATATATATATATATATATATATATATATATATATATGTCTTGCTCTCTTAAGCGCTATTTCCATTGTTTAATATGTTGTGCACTATTCTTAGCATAAGCCATGTTTAGAATGATATGCAATATATTGATAATTCAACACTTTAGGAAACATCATAATATATATATAATATACATATAACGTATTTATACATAATTCACAAGTTAATAGAGTTGTATTATTCGATAAATTAATACATATGTATCCATATATTTCATAAATAATAATGCATGTGTATATATATGTATATATACATACATATATATATATATATATACTTGTATGGATGTTTCTATTATGTCGATACACACATGTATGTTAATATATATATGTATATACTCATATACTATATATATATATATATATCCTATTTTGATGTTTAAGCACATATTATCACAATCATATTGGTCGACATATATATATGGGTTGTATATGTATCCTATCGATTAAAATAGAAAATCATAAATATGAACTCACTCATCACAAAGAGACTCAACATTGTAACCTATAAACAATAACATTCACAAATAAACAACAAGCTAGACTAAAGGTAACTTACTATTTCCCAACTATTATCCTGACTTGACCAAACTAGAAGTGTGTGTGTGTGTGTGAAAGCTTAGTTTATGTCTTTATCAAAGGTTACTAGACCAAGTTCTTCTCCTTGAGTGATTATCTCCCTCTCTTCAAGAGGCTTGATTCAATCAAATATTCTATAATTAGAACGATTTCACATCATCACATTGAATCAACATTTATTCTTCATATTTCCAAAACACATAACACATAAATACACTCATTTCAAGCATTTTCACCCAACTAGGTAAAAGTAAATAAGTAGTCTATCACAACAGGGTGTAACACAAATATGCTCCTAAAGCATGGTATTCTAGATTAGACATGTATCTACAACAACAAGGTTTTAGGAGAGCTAGTGTGGATAGTAATTTATACATAAAAACTAAAGGTGATCTTGTTGTTGTTTATGTTGATGACATTATCTTTAGCAGAAATAGTGATGCTATGTGCAAAGAATTCCAAGATGCAATGTAGAGTGGGTTTTAAATTTCAATGCTTGGTGAATTATCTTTCTTCCTTGGTCTATAGATTTCTCAATCAGACAAAGGGATATCCATCTCTTAGAACAAATACATAAAAGAAATGTTAAGGAGGTTTAATATGAAAGAATGCAAATCGATAAGTACACCTATGGTTATTGGGTGTAAATTGAGTAAATATGATGAATATAATCCAGTAGATCAAACCTTGTATAGATCCATGATTGGTAGTTTGTTGTATGTGACTGCATCCAGGTTGGATATAATGCAAGTAGTTGGGATGGTGGCTAGATTTTAGGTATCACCTAAGGAAACTCATGTTAGAGCAGTAAAGATGATATTTAGATATTTGAAGGCTACAATGGATTTTGGATTTTGGTATCCTAAGAGTGAAAATTTCAGTTTGACAACATATAAAAATGTAGATTGGGTAGGAAGCATAGATGACTAAAAGAGTACAAGTGGAAAAGCTTTCTTTCTTAGTGACAATCTTGTATCTTGGTTAAGAAAGAATTAAGATTCAATTTCTTTATATACAGAAGAAGCGGAGTACATTGCAACAACCTCATGTTGCACTCAAGTATTATAGATGAAGGAGAACTTGAAGGAGATGAAGATAGAGTTTGATGAGAACATTTCCATTCTTTGTGATAATACCAATGCTATAAAAATTTCAAAGAATTTAGTAATTCACTCAAGGAAAAAGTATATTACAATCAAGTATCATTTTTTGAGGGAGAAGGTTGTAGAAAAGGAGGTGAAATTAGAGTATGTTGAAACAAAGGAACAAGTAGTAGATATTTTCACAAAACTACTACCTAAGGATATTTTGAGTATCTTTGGAAGAAGTTGGGATTTTTTGCTCCCTCCTCTTGAATCAAGAGGAAGCACGAGTTGAGGGGGAGCGTTGTCTCCCTACTACAAGAAGGCTTGGTGGTCTTTTAGAGTGTTTTCAGAAGCAATGTGGTATGCAATCAAGGGGACTTTATTTAGAAAATAGGTTTCTGGATTGGCACAATAAGCAGTTGACCTTTTCCATTGATGTCAAAGGGGGAGAGATGGAACTCAAAATTCTAAATCATATAAGGGGATAAATAACTCAAGTGATGTCGTTTCATGATCCTAACACATTAGATTTATTTTTATGTGTGGTCAGTATTTTTTAGTTTTCCATCAATAACAAATGGGGAGATTATTGAACATAGGTTGTCATTGATGTCAAAGGGGTGATGCCCTTGATGACAGATAGTGCTCATGAATGTTTAAGGAGTAATGCTAGCTGAATAGTAAGAATTAAATGTAATCCTACTTGAATTATCATTGCATTTTAAGTACAATGAAGGAGACTAACTATAGTATGCTTGTATCTATTCATGTTGATAGAGGTAATCCAAAAGTTTTTCTAGAATGCTTGAGGTTAGTTACTCAAGACAGAGAGAATTTTTGAGCAATATAGTCATGTTTTGTATTCCCTTCTGGATGCAAGTTTGGCTCTACAATTTGAATGGTGAGTATTTATACACATGTTCTATCATATTCTAGAGTTTCTAGAAGTTATGTTCAACATGCAAAAATATTGAAGTAACAAAAGGGTCACTATTCTAGTTAATCAACCCATGGTTGTTCCAGAACTGTGTGGAAAAAAATTGAAGTGTTTGGCCTTTGAAGATTGGGTGGGATTCTAAAATAGGTCTAGGTTAAGGTTCCTTTAGATGTACATGACAACATGTTCTTTTGTTGGCAAGAAAAATGTTTTAGGATCCCTACCTACTACATGTTTCATGTAAATTTGAATTTAGGTCCATCTTATAACGACTTGGTTAATTGTGGATCCCTAGCCGACATGAAATGGTGTTAATGTAATGTCTTGTATATAATTTAGATCTCCCTTGACATTATGGATGTATGATGGAATGAGAATGTGTAAGAGTGTATGTGAGTGAAAAAAGTTGTGCGAGGAAGTGTTATTCAATGTGAATTGTTTCTCAATCATTATGCACCATTATCAAAAGATCACAATGTGTGTTGGAGAGTGTCTGAGATAAGATCAAATCTTTTATAAGTTGTGTAATTAGCATTGAAGTTTCACAAGCTTTATCTTTGTAATCCTATAGAACTAGTTTTATACTCTTTGAGTTGGTGCTTAGATCTTTGTATTGGGGATTAGTGTCTCTAGTAGGTTGGTGCCTACAAACACAACAAGAGATTGGTGCCTGTGATAGGTTGGTTCCTACTTCATGGCTGTAACATATTCATTATTTTGTGAGGTTGGATTTGGATAGTAGCTCTGAGTAGCTCTTCTCATCGTGGCTTTTCCCATTCCAAGTTTCCATGTATATTTGATGTTCATTGTGTGAATGTGTGCTTCTATGATTTCTTGATAGTAGTTGTTTTGATTCATGTTTCATTTTTGGATATACATGTTGAATTAAAGAGTTTTAAATAGATTTGATCTAGTGATTCACCCCCCTCATATTGTGTAACCTTCAAAATATAACAGGAGAAAAATACCTTTCATCTAATGTTGGAATTCTTCAAAGCTGTCACCACAACTCAACTTTATAGAGATACTACTCAATATATTATTTACCATTTGCAATGATCTTTGCAATCAAAAAAATCATATATTTAACAATAGTGTTTTTGATCAACAATACAAGTTTCTAGATTTAGCAACAATCTCTATGATTAATGATACAAATTTGCTCCATTGAATGAGAACTAAATATATTTTATGGATAACATCAGTTTTTAGTAGTAATATTACTGCACTTTACACATTACTTGTTCCACATATATAAGTGTTGTAATTGCAAATCTCACACCTCTACACATACAATATGGATGGAATTATACTGGTTGTTATATTGGTTTAAATTTGTAGATTATATTATATGGTTTTTAGGATAGTATTTTCCCTACATGTTTGATGTTGTAATATCTTTTTCTTGTAGCAAGAAAGAAAAAAATGTGATAGAATGAACTAAGACAAGCTGACAAAAATGGCCAAATTGAAAAAATAGGAGGTGTAGCCAACACATTATTTTTGTTGAATAATATATACTATAAGTAATTCTAAGTATTATTGTTGATAGTGGTATTTTAAATCTTCATATTTCCTCAAGGATGGGCATGGTACAATAACAAATTCTTAGTATTGAAAGATCCCTCACACCAAAAAATTGAGATAGTCTTTTCAAATTCTTACAACTTTAAAGAATTAACAAATGTGATCCTCTCTAGTAAGTTCAATACTCCATAAATTCAATGGGATTAGCCTCTTTATTTAATTATAGTAGAAATTATTTGATTGTTAGTGGGATAAATTAATACTTTATTCCATCACTACTACTTGATTTCTACCACTAGCTATTTCAACATCCCAAATTCTATCTTAGATGTTCAAATTTTATCCTTTTCTAATTCCTTTATGAATATGTCTACCAACTAATCTTTGACCTACAAAAATCCAAGTAGTTTTCTCCATTATTTACTAGTTCTCTAATGAAATATTACCTAGTATTAATATGCTTGCCTCACTTATAACATATAACAAGATAATGAATTCCTTTGAGTCATAACAAATAATCATCATAAATTCAACTCAAACATTCAAACCTTTTTTATTTCTATTTTGTTTGATATGTGAATATTTATGATTGTATAATATTTTGAATATATTTGTGACCTTCGTTCAATTAGATACACCAATCAATTCATAATTCATTTGTATACAATATTTCATGGGCAAGTTTCTTCCACTCTATGTTCTAAAATATTTTTCATATATATCTTCAATCCATAAATAGTACAAGAATGAAAATACCAACACATTTACTTTTATGTCCTTTCCTATTATAGTGAGAAATTTGAGAACGTTGTAATTATTGAACTAACTTGTTTGTAACTATATAACCTATAACATCATTTGTATTTTATTTACCTTTAACATATCCAAGGCCTTCACTCTTAATTCTCACACTTGGTTTAGTGGGACCTCTAATTCCTTGCCATACTTTCCCAAACATTTTTCATCATAACCTATTAGGTTTTGTAAAATTTTCCAAGGTTTTAGTGTTTATAACATGCAGGGTTTACTAATTTTCCTATAACCCTTGGAATCCATTTATTTCTTGTGCGGTTTAAATTCTAATCTATTGGTGACTAGTCATTTCTATGATAATTTCTTAATATTTTTGTAACGATGTTACACAATCTTTTCAATCGATCCTTGTTCATATTACTAGTCATGCCCATTTTCCTTATTAATAATGTGCATACCACCAGTTGCTTGTGTATCCAATATTTGAGTGGCCTCCACCTATTTCCTATGTGTCAAATGTTGATTGTAGCATGTGTAGACACCCCAAATTTGATATTTTTGTAATTAGTTAGAATTTAAAACTTTAATTAATATTGTCTAAATTAATTAAATAATTTATTATATAATTAATATTACCTAAATTAATAAAACAATTTTTTATATAATTAATTTTTCCTTCTTTCTCAAAAAATTAATCAATTTTTTATTTAATTAATTTCACTTATTTCCTCTAAATATTAATTAAATTTTTATTTACTTAATTTTCTCATTTCCTCTTTGAGGTTTAGTAATCAAATTTATTAAACCTTAGCCCCCAGTATTTAATTCCTCTAAACCCATTATTTAATTAATTAACTAATCATCCCTTAAATCCCTATTAATTTTTTTCTTCTAATTTAGTACTCTTTCATTTTCCAAAATTACTATCATCTATCATGTGTCCTCCCTCTTCACATGTGCAAGCTTACACATTCACCCAATATTTCTCCACCTCACTTTCCATAAATCCACTAAGGACAAATGCCACCTTTTAGTTTGACTTTGTATAGGGTCACCTCTCTCTTTTCTAATTTTAAATTCCCACCTCCCTCAAAATAGGCAAAAGTCAAATATTGCCTCTTTTGGGAATCATATCACAATCTCCAACAATCTTATCCAATCTCCATCATTTAGTCTCCATCTCTAATAAACCCATGTTGGACACTTGTCCATTTCCTCTTGCTCGAGATAACTTCTTCAATATGAACCCTTGATCTTTTGGCAAGATCTTAGCCTTCCATCCCTTTCACCATGAATCTATAAATTGAAGCCCTCACCCTTCACTATAATCAAGTATTTCATTGGTAAGTTCAAGTTTCTATTTTTCCTCCATAACTTCTATTACAAATAAATTATGCTAAATTTGTCTGAGAGAAATCCACATTTTATCTTAGTTATTAGAATATATCAATAGGCTTTTGGGTGCATCCTATTTTAGCTCAATCAAGAAGAAAGAAGATGGTTTGAGATGAAAGTTTGTGTTTATTTCATTTTATTTTGTCATTGTGCCTCAATAATTTTTGTATATTCATTTTGGCATACTCAGTGAGACCCATGTCCCAATTTTAACCTCTTTGTTGTGAGTTTTTATTGATTTGTTATTTGTTGGGAAAATGTGTCTCAACCTTGTAATTACATAAGGTTTACTGTTGATAGGTAAGAATACGGGGTTGAAGGGGGGTAGCCCCCCTAAAAGGGGTCTGGGGTGATCATACCCCCAATGGGGGTTTTGAGGATCACACACCCCAACAAGGGCTTAGGGGTAGTGTCCCTGAAAGCCAAATTTTATGTATATTTTATTATTGTAAATCTGGACCATTCATCATTAGGTCTCAGATTTGACGATAGATATTTTGTTGGCTTGACTTTCCCTAGAAGACAACCCTATTTTATAAGGGTGTTGTATTGCAACTATGGAATGCGATGTATTCTGAGAATTTGATAGTGGTTGTGTTGCCTTTGGATCTCTGGTTGGTGATACTCCTATGAGAAGCTTTATCTACAAGTATATTGTAATCTTTGTGATTTTTGAATAATATATTGGGCGACTTTTGGAGTGTGGGGTTTTTCTCTCAAAAGGGTTTTCCCCACATAAATTACATTTTTGTGGTATGCATGATATTTATGTTTATTTCTATTTAAGTTACTATAACTATTGAAAATATCTATAAATTTTTGCAGTATCCTCCTCTCAAGATTAGTGTAGTAAGTTGTTTCATTACCTTAGCTTCCTATAGGTTGCAAATTATATTTTGGCACTTCCCACTATGATTCACCACTTGAATTCTCCAAGTTGGTGCCTTCATTTTTAGATTCAATGCTTATATTTTTCCTTGTCACACTTATGTTTTGATCTAAAGAACGTACATTACAATGTAACCAACTTGTGTTGCGTATAACTATGCTTATGTTTTGAATAGTTTTCTTTAGTTTTTTAGGGTTTTTGCTAACCTTGGTACTTTTTTGTGCATGTTTTTGGTTTCTTAACATCCTACTTTGTAGGTTATCTAATATTTTTATATAGGTGTTAAGGTTTTGTTCCTAGATTTTTAAGGGTTTCACATGTTATCCTTTCTTCCAAGGGTTTCATTTTTTAATCTAGTGTTTGTAGGTTTTTTCTATCTCCTAAAAATATTTGGTTGCAAGGATTTTATTTTAGTTTTTATCTATTTTTCTTTCACATTTTTTTGGAGTCTTTATAGAATCATGCCTTTTTCATGTTCTTCAATGCTCGGGATTCAAAATTCAATGCTTGTGTTTACAAATTTGTGCCTCTATTTCTTAGATAAAAAGTGTTTTCTATCTCTTCATGCCTTTGTCATTTTAGCACTTGTCTTCATTCATTCACTATATTAGTGTTTATGTTTAGCAATTTAATATTTTCTGCAAAACCCTGCTTTTGTTCCATAAAGATGTGTTTATATGTAGTTTTGTAGTGTTTGTGTTTCATAGAGTTACACCCCTATTGTAGTTTCTAGTTTTTGAAAACAAGGTGAAACTAAGCTACAATATTAAATTATATATGTGAATTAAAATATGAAAACAAGATTACCAAATCATATTATGTGTATGTGATTGCACATTTACCACAATAACAAAAATATGACACCAAATTTACGTGGAGAAACCCTTTAGGAAAAAAACTTCACACAAGAAAAGAGGGAAAGTATATTATTTATCTTCACAAGAGAGATACACCACAATAAACTTCCTTTCTTATCTCCTACAATGTGGACACTTCCATACACTTTCAAATAATACAAGATGAAACTATCATCTCAAGTATCTAATATATAAAACTTGTGGGTGGAAAAATCATAATAGTAAACCAAAACAAGAGGTGATAAAGCCACTTGAAAAAACCCACACCCCTTTCTTAGAAGACCAAGATTCATGATAATATATTAATTAATATGCACAAGGCTCCAACATGGGTGCCTAAGCCATAGCCTCTTCTACTTTTTCCATTCAGGATGCTCTGATGATTGTTCAACTTCTATATGGAGAACCAATAGACACATATTTCCCTCCAAACTTGGGTGCCCCACTCAAAACCCTTCACATTCCCAATGTGGATGACTAGGAGGGATAATTTTTCCTCTAGTGATGTGTAACCTCCACCAACACTAAATTTCCTCTTGAAAATATAATTACAATAATGCCAATATTTAAATAATTTCTCTCATGTCCCCTAAGAAACTTTCCAATAAACATGGAGAGATAAAAATGACATAGGTTTGCAAGATTAATGTCACCAAACCTAACACTAGTTTCTTAAGTTTTTATAATTTTCTTGGCTAACTTATTTTGGTCAGCTAACATAGTGGTGTACCTTGTTATTTTTCTAGTCAAAGATTAAAATTTTGAAACTACTAACTTGTGGTTTTGTAGCATCATTTGTCTAAAATTTTGATTTCTCACTAAATTAGGCAATGAAGTTAGAGTAGTGGGTAAATGAATCTTTTTTTTTTGTGTTTGAAGGGATGTATAAATGTATGCTCTCTCCTTGCTCCTAATGTGATCTTGGAGATAAAAAAATCTCATATTTCATTATTATATTTTATATTAGATCCCAAGACTTTCTAGTTTGTGTGTATGCTCTCCCCTTGCACCTAGTACAATATTGGAGATCAAAAACACCTAGAAAAGTATTTCCCTTTAGGAGGACTACTTGGGGATTTACTCATCCAAAGTAATGACCTCAACCACGTGTTATCAATGGGGTATATAAAGGGGGGAGAATAAACTTTGTACCCAAATCTAGTCATCTTGTGTCTTGAAAAGCTTTGATGTTAAGGTGATTCCAATACGATATGTGTAGGGTTGGTTTGAGCTTTCCCACTAAAAGTTTCCAACCCATGCTTATGATGGAATAGTGTTCATGGTTGTGTCTCATGTACCCTTGTGGTATTTGGAGGGTGCCCCTAGAGAACTTGTGCAACCTAGAATAAGACCATTTTATCATTGCATACTATGGTGTAAAGTACAATATCATGCTTGAAGTTACTTACCATGTATTTACCCGACTAGAGAGATAAGATATTTGGGAAAGGACATAGGACCTCCAAAAAAGGGAAAAGATGAGGTCGTGTTCCATTGGATCCCTATCTATTAACTCTTGAAAGATAAGTCCCTTGCACTAATCTTGAGATTAGCCTTTGGCTAATGGGCCCACACTAAGTATACACTTCCACATGAATAATTATAGTACTTGTTCTCATGTGTTTGGCATGTATTCATGTGAAAAACTAGTGAAATCTACTCAACCATATCAACTTAAAATTTTGGTCATCCAATGTGTCATTTTTCTATTACTATCTCTTACCAATTAAATCAACACACAAACTATAGAATTGTGCCTTTTTTAAATCTTTCTACACTTATGTAGCTTGTTGTTGTTCCTATTTTTTCTATAGAACCTACATTTTTTTCTTATAGCACCATATTTTATCCTACAATGCTTGCATTTAGACTTTTGGCACTTGCACTCTACCTTGCAACACCTATGTTGCTTTAGCCATAACCAACCATCTACATATCTTCATTAGAAAAATAAAACTTTGCAAACCTAAAATAAAACCTAGATGAGCCATTCAAAACCATAATATAAGCCATACTCTAGCGAAAATCTTGTCAAAAAAATTTAAATTTATTAAAAACCAAGTTCTAGATCCTTAAATCATTTGTCTCTAGCTTATATATTATCTTAAGTAATATATTAAGTTATCCCTTATCAATTTTTGATCACTTAGCTTATATATTATCTTAAGTAATAAAAATTGTTTAAAATCAAGGTCCAAGTTATCCCACATCACCTCACCAAGTCATAAGACATTTACCAATCCTAATCATCAAGCATAAATCATCCCTTAGGTCCCTCATCCATTCATCCACATAAAAAAAACAAAACCAACTACAATAGGTCTACCTTTTTTATGTCAATCACTAGGTCTCAAGCTATGAAAATAATGAAACCACATGATCAAGTTACCATAGAGGACATCACCAATCGACCCCATTACCAAATGAAGAAGAAACCTATGTGGAAAAACCTAAACATTCACCAATATTGTAAGAATTTTCCCAAGACCCCTAAACCAATAAATGAAGAAAAGGATTTATGAAATTGACAAGGATGCCATAATATTAGACTTAATCCAAATAGATAGCAAGCTTCCACAAGAGGTCAAATTATCACAACTTAGAAAACAAGATTTATCACCTAACATTCCCTCATCATATTCACACCCCTTTTTGCAAGAATTCACTCTTGGTCTCCTTGTTTTGTGCAACGTAGTGCTCAGGTTCATGACATGGCTTAACTACCTCCCGTGGATCTTATATAAATCTGGCAGTTGTATGAAGCATTAACAGATTGATCTTTTGGTGCAATGGCAACCACCAATGTAATAATTGGTATCAGATCCGAGGTCACAGGTTGAAAACCCTTGCTTGTGCTGGGGGGATTGTTGCAAGAATTCACTCTTGGTCTCCTTGTGTTGTGTAACACAACACTCAAGATCCATGACATGGCTTAACCACATGTCATGGATCTTGTATAAATCTAGCACCCCTTAATAGGTTGATCTTTTGGTGCAATGGAAACCACCAATGTAACACCCCTTAGATAAAATTTTGGGGTCTCAACTTCTCCAACAACCATGTCATCCAAATCTCACACATACATTGAACCTTTCACAACCATCTCAACCCATCCTAGAACAAGTTATGCCCTATTCAATCACATCTTAACAACTTAGGGTTAACATATCATTAAATCTGACACAATCAAACATACCTCTAACACCCATAAATAATGTGACAAACTTAATTTG
Source organism: Sequoiadendron giganteum (assembly GCA_007115665.2). Taxonomy (NCBI): domain Eukaryota; kingdom Viridiplantae; phylum Streptophyta; class Pinopsida; order Cupressales; family Cupressaceae; genus Sequoiadendron; species Sequoiadendron giganteum. Next base: position 117,127,788 of record CM021109.1, read on the forward strand.
ACCTCAACAAAATCACAAGGAATATTTGCATCTACACATCAATACACTAATCCACCATCCTCACACAAAATCTTTTTAAACAAAAACTAAATACCCACATGACATAACCAAAATCCATCATCCAACCAACATCATCATCTACCCATCCCCATACCGAATAATACATCAAACGTTGACATATCACAAGAATTGTAAAGTATGAGAAGTATGATCCAAGGCCTCCAAATGGGACATCAAAAGAAAACTTATACCTTTGAATACATCTATCCTTATCCATTTGACAAATCCATTATGGTAAATCCCTTTTCCTAAAAACTATGAGATACCCAAGTTTGAAAAGTACAAAGGAAAAGGTTACCCTAGAGAGCACATTAAAGAGTTCTACATAGCATTCCAAGAGGTTGCATATAATGACATATAACTTAAGAGGTTATTTTCTAGGAGTTTAGGAGGATAATCCTTGGAATGGTTCACACACATTCCTCGTGGCTACATTTCCATATTCATAGACAACCAAATTTGTTTTTGCACACTTCTATAATATTGAACATGAAGTTACCATGCTAGAATTATGTAACACTAAAAAAAGTAATGGAGAAAGATTGTATTCCTTCTTACACTAATGGAGACACCTTTCTAGTCGATTCCCTTGGCATATGCCAAAAAATAACTTGTCACTATTTTTGTCAAAAACTTGAACCAAGAAATGGAATTTCATTTAAAAATCCAATGTGCCAACTCATTTAATGAAATAATTGACAAGGTATTGGATATAGAGAAGTCCCTCAATGCTAAAGGACTACTTAAAATATAAAAGGACCACAAATACAACAATAACCAATCAAATAACAAATCTCACTTTTGGTCCAAAAATAAAAAATGTTGTTAATTTGATGGTTTAATGCATGCAAAACATGTTTAAAAAATATAACAAAAATTACCATCCCATAATAAAAAAGAACCTAAAAATTAAATTTTCCAACATACCATCACCATGCCACAAATAAATCTTTGGAAAAAAAACCTACACAAACAAAAAATACAACCCTTTGGGGGAACCAATAGAGGTGGTCTTCCATAAAATTTCTCAAGTAAACTTAATCCAATTTCTAATGACAAAATAATTAGATGAAAATTAAACTAAACCCATATGGTGCAAGGATGATGAATATTATTAATACCATAGGGTAAAAGAACATCACACATTCAAATGCATGAGATTAAAAATCCATATACAAGATCTAATTGATAGAGGAGAAGTAACCATTGAAGGGAAAACACACATCCCCTCTAATGAGTAACTAGGTATATACACACAACCTTTTCCTCTACATAATGAGGGTAAATATTTTGAGTCTAAAATATAAATTCCTTACACATACCAATAATATAAACACCCAATCATATGATTTCTTCATAGGCTACATTGGTGAATGACATGACCAAGTAGCTACAATGACCATAAAAGCTACTAATTGTGTTGTTACTACATGATGTGGTTGAGTCACTATCCAAGAGGCATCATCCTCTTCTACGTAAACCAAGTATAATATTCTTGAACACTTAAGAAAAAAACCAACACAAATATCTATCTTGGAGCTACTTAGGACCTATCCTATATACATAAGGAAATATTAGATAAAGCCTTACAAGAATCGTATGTCCCAAGTGACATCAATGTTAATCAACACCTTTTATTTACAAATAAATAATTGCATACTGATTCATCCCACAATAAAGAACTTCACTTTGAGGCCCTTATCCATAAACACAAGATCAAACATGCACTAGTAGATGGTGGATCAAAACTTATGTACTTTGAAATTAATAACGAAATTGGGATATTCTGAAGGTGTCATTGATCCTAAAAATAAAATCACTATCAAAGAATAGGATGATGTCAAATTGAGTTATCTAGAACCATAAAATTTCCCATACAAGTTGGACCTATTACCATGGAGACCACATGTCAAATTTTAGACCTTGATCTCCTCGACAACTTTTTTTTAGGCCGACCATGAATACACACCATACAAGATGTCCCTTCCACATATCACCAATGCATCAAATTTCCATATAATAACATTTAATTCTCTATTCCTATAGACCCTCAACCTTTCCAATATTGTAAATTTTTGGAAGGAAGTTAATTGTCGTTCATAATATTTCCTACTAAATGATGTCACATCTAATTCTTCATCCTACATAGATACATCTTCCTCAAACCATCTACTTCACGTGACATTCCTAAGATCAAGGATACAATAATTGACACAAGGTGTTAAGAATATGGATTGCATGAATTTTTCTATGTAGGACAACTCCATCTCTCCTCTAAGTCTCATGGTCAACCTAGGTCCTCAAATATAGAACCAAATGTGACTTTTCAAAGTTTTAAATGTTGGGGACTCTTGGATAAAGAAAATATTGAAGAAGACATAACATATTTGATTTAGAAAGATGAGGATGAATAGATACCAATTTTATAAAAATAATGATACCCTACTTGGGCCATCATATATGTAAAAAAATAGGCTATAAAGGTAGAGGTTTGGGAATACATGAGCAAGGAAAATAGAGCCAATATAGCCTAAAGAAAATATTGGTTACCAAGGACTTGGATATGATAATTTCAAATGGTATCTCTAGAGCCTAAGTGTATCCTCACTAAAAAACTAAAGTTTCTCACATTGTCAATAGTACTAATGAGGGAACCCATGAGGAATTTTTTGAACGTATTACTTGATTATTCAAAGATACAAGAATAAACACCATCTCAACTTCACCATATAATCCCATTAATATTCCACTTGTCTATCTCAACCTTATAGATTTAGACTAACAGGACTACACACTCTTGACACATTGTAGAATGATGAAGCTATAGACACCTAAAATTGACCACTTGCATTTGGTCAATTTCATCTGATAAATCATATAATTCCCTTCTATCCATATTAATTTTTTTAAAATTGTAGGAATCGATCGAGTATCTATCCCCCTATAAACTGTAGTGCGCTTGGAAAAAAAATTCATGTGACTGGTGGCGTTGGCACGACATGCCCTTCAATACCACAAGGATGGTGTGGAGACTAGACCTCGTGACCTCTTTTCCTACAACAGGATGCTTTAGCAAATTGAGCTAGGACCACTGCCCCTATCCATATTAATTAAATAATACTTTAATTATTTAATTAATATCACCAATTTACCCCTAGTTATTCTAAGGTCCCAAAGTGATTAATTGATTAATTACTTACCTTACCTTTTATTCCCTTTCTTCCCTAAATTAAATAAATACCCCAATTTATTTAGTTTAGTCATTTTATTTCCTCGCAAGAATTAAATAAAATAATTTAATTCTCTTTTTCTATCACCCCTTGTTACACCTACATTATTTTACATAATCCCATAATCCTAATCCTAATCTACCTCCTAATTATGTGCACACACTTAATCATGGATTAAGAGGTGTCACATCCTCCAAATTTTCCCACTTTCCATCTTAATCATTCACCCTTAATCCTAATTCTCACCTAACCCATCCCCTAATCACTTTCACATTTCTAATCCCAAGATTAGGAAGGGGCTAATCCCATGTCCATTTACTACCCATCCAATTTATCCTCTAAGCCTTAAAAACTTTCCCCTTTTGGGAAAGCAACCCCACAAGGGTCCTTCTCCCAAAGTACAATTAAGGAATTTAAGATTCCTTTATTCCCTTTCACCTTACATCTTGGGAATGTTGGACAAGGAAGACATTTATGACAAAGATCTTTCCCATACCCCAAGGTACCTTCCAAGCACCAATCTTCCTCTCAATCCCTCACATTGTGCCACTTAGAAAAATATCATGGCTTGAGATGTCACATGCATCCCCAACCATTGATCTTCTCCCACTCAATCCTAACCCTGTATTCATCTCCCCTCATATCATTGGAAAAACAAAATCATTTTTCATATCCTACAATCTCTTAAAAATCTCATAATCATATACCTTTTGAGCAATTTGGTAATGTTATGCTGCCAAAATTCTATTGAGAACACATCCAAATCAATCGTACTAGGGTAATATACATGTCAAGGGCTTCAACATACTTTGTTTTCATAGAATTCATTGAAGTTTTGATCTCTTTTATGCCCTAAACTGATTTTTACTTTATTTTTGTGTTTATTGGGGTTTCATTGTGATTTCCTTTCATTTCAAGCACAAATTTCACTAGACACATTTTGGCATACCTAGTGGGACCCACATCATGGGTCTACTAACAAAGTTTCATAGTTTTCCTTGAAGTTTTATCTACAAGTTTTTGCATAAGGGTGGTTATGTTCCAAACAAGCAGATCTTCTCTATAAATGGGTGACTATGCTCTTACAAAGGCAATTCCACTTTGTCTCTTCATTACCCAAACACTTCCTCTAGAGAATAGGCATATTTGCATCTACAAAGGTGGATACACTCTAGAAAGGTGGATATGCCTGCACAGAGGTGATTATGCACCTGATTGGATCCAATCTAGAAGGTTGGATATGTCTTCACAGGGGCAATTCTACCCATAAGCGCATTTTCATAAGATAGGTGATTGCACTTATATAGAGGAGAATCTGCACATGACTAATTTTGCTCCTCAATAGGCAGACCTATTCTAGAAGGGTGGTTGTGCCTTGTACTTAGGTGTATCTATAGGTGACCTAAATGCATTAATTTGTTGATTCATTTTTTTACACTTCTTACTTATTTGGTACTAATCCACTAACTTGTCATCATTCTTGTGATCATACTAAAACTTGTTTGCAACCTTGCATAGTCCAAGATCGGTGTACTAAACTACTAATGTATTTCTTGTAGAACATCATTGAAGACTATTTTTATCACTAATCTAGACACGTTTCAATTTTTTTATAGGGTCAATTAACCTTGCTTGTTGTGTTTTGGGTCTTTTGTTGATGTATGCTCTCCATTTGCACCATTGGTGAGCCTAGAGATCATAAATTGAAAATTGGCCTAAGTCTTGTTGTGTTTACCTAGAGGTGCTACTTTGCAAATATGCTCTCTCTCCTTGCACTATGTGAAATCTTGGAGATCAAAAATACCTAGCATTTCCTTCCCTTTAGGAGGCTTGATTAGGGATTTCATCCCCCTAAGGGAAGACCTCAACCATATGAATTAGTGGGGTATATAAAGGTCAAAAAAATAAAATTGTACCCCAATCTAGTCTCATCATGTTTAGTGAAGCTTTGATACTTGGATGATACTGAGCTAAGAGTGCATGGTTGGATTGAAGGACTTAGTTGACATTCCTAACCCATGCTTGTGATGGGATAGCATTCATAGACATTACTCATGTACCCTCTTGGTATTTAGAGGATGCATTAGATCACTTGTTTTAGCCTAGCTTAAGATATTTTGATCATTGCCTTGTGTAGTGCAAGGTATAGTATCATGGTCAAAGCTACTCACCATGTATCTCCCTAAGTAGAGATAGGAGCTCTTTTGGAAAGGTCTTAGGACCTCCAAAGAAAGGGAAAAGATGAGCCCTTGTGCCTTTAGATCCCTATCTATCAACTCTAGACTGAGAGGTGCCTCACATCGATCTTGAGATAATAGCCTTTGAGATAGTGGGCCTACATTAGGTTATCACTCCTACTTGAATAATCTAGGTTGTGCAATCTGGCATGTCTTCTTAGAATTACTAGTGAGTTTCTATCAATCCATCCTATTCATGTCATTCATTTTTTGTTTTTATCCTTTTCCATCTGAAATCTTCATCCTTATTTAGGAGACTCCACCCTATTCTTGGGCGATCCCATATCTCAATGGGTGGATCCACTGTATTCATGAGTAATTATGTTCTTTCATCTATTCAATCATCCTTGGGAGATTCCACCCTATTCATAAGTAATTCTATTTTACTTAGGTAAATCCATTGGTCACTTGTCAAACCATTGTTGGGTGCATCTACTCTATACTTGGTCAATCTTGTAATGCTTAGGTGAGTCCATTTTACACAAGCAATTTTGTTGATAACTAATCATGTATTCCTTAGGCAAATCTATTTTTAAATAGGCAGCTCCATTAATAGGTTATCTTGTAGTTAGGTGATTCCACTATGTAAATGGGAAATTTTTCATTTGGGAGGATACATCCTGTCCTTAGGCAGATCTGTTTATCCTTTGATAATCCTTGTTAGGTAGTTATGTCTTGTTTTTCTTTTAATAATCCTTGTTAGGTAGATTCATGTAGTCCTTGGGTGGTTCTGTAGTTAGGTGAATCTATTTCTAGGCACATCCTCTTTGTGGATAGGTGACTTCATTCTTTGGTGGATATGTTTCTAGATGAGAAAATACACACTATTCTTAAGTAGATCTATTCCCCATAAAAAATCTAGTGAAAATTCTCTTCAACAAAGATAGCCTAAGTTGTTTCCAAGCCAGTCTTGTAATCAAAACATTTTTAGCATTCATACATCACTCATACAAGTCATTTTCATTATATCACCCTTACTAGAAATCATCGAATCATCACTCTATTAGCACAAGGGCATCCCTAAATACACATGATCGATGCCCTCATCATCCTACATCAAAATATAGCCTCCTAGCGCTTGTTTGAAAATGTTAAAATACTAATCTAATCATCATCATCATTCTTTCTTAGGAATGTTTCCTATTCTAATTTAGTAACCCTCCTCGATCATATCAACTCACCTCGAGCAAGGGGTGTATTTCATGTCAAAATAAACCATGCTTGATAACTTTTCCTATCTCAAGTATAATATTACCATCATCATATTTTATGCTTGAGAATGTAGTCTATCTCAAGTATCAATCAATCCCATCATCACCAACCTAAGTTCTCAAGTCAAATTGGAGTGCTAACTAATCATCTAATCACTCTTGTTTAGTCCTACCCTTGGGCTTAGAGTCATCATCATCCTTCAATCCAATCACCCTCACATTTTTCATTCCCATCATCACATGGTTACAACTCAAGAAGCTTATGGAACAACAACAACAAAAATTTAACCAATCGTCATACTATGTGAACTCGCCTAATAGTGGAGAACCTTGACAAACCAACATGCAAGGAAAACCATTGAATCCCCATTACCCCCATGATCTTGTATCTATCGAAGAAGAAATTTTTTCGCAACCCAAGATCTCTTCTAGTCTTAAGGAGAATTACAACAATCTAACCAACATGCACATGATGGATCTCCTTATAAAAGTGTGTTTTGAATCAATCCTTGCTAAGCTACTCATACAAGGCACCAAGCCTCCACCAGGGTTCGATGTGACACAATATCTAGGTGTAATTTGACCATAAACCCCTCAAGATCCCCCTAAAAACTCATGGAATATACTAGAGTTTGGGAATGATGTAGTGATACAAGTTCCTCCATCTCCCTTCTATATTCCTATATTAGCATCCAAGTCAAGCCTTAGTCTTATTCATGGTCTTGATCCTGCATCATCCACACAATTTCAATGTCTAATCTTTCAGAACATCCAAAATACATCATCACACATATAGATTCATCACCCATCTCAAGGGAATATGATAGATCCCATGAATAATCCATCTACATCCACCTCCTATCATGTTCCTCTTATATTAGTTCAATTGATATATAATACTTCTCATGATCTAGTCTCATATTCCTCCCATATTCCAACTCCTACTAATCTTCCACCATAATCTTATCCTAATCCTCCATCCTCATGTTTCTCTCCATGGTATCATCAATAACCTACATCAACACCTCCTTTAGATCCTCCAAACCAGTAGGATCCATATCATTATCAACCTCCTACGACTCCACACCATACTCAACCTCCTTATACCTCACAAGATCATATGTATCAATCATATCCACCTCAACCACCCCAATATTCCTCATATCAATCTCAACAACAACCACAACAATATGATAATCCTCAACTACCTCAAACCAACCCACTCCAATATCTATCACACTCCTATTCCTCTCAACCACCTCATCAACCATCAAATACATCTCACAACTATCAAACTTATCTATCACAACCCCCTATGCAATCTTATGGGAATTCACTCCAATATCCCTCTCACTATCAATCCCAACCATTTTCATATCCCCATCCTCCTCAACAATAATCAAAACATAATCAATTTCAACAAAAATCTACTCATCTCAATCACTACAACAACCACCATATTTCAACACTCAACCTCTCGATCAATCTCATCATCTTCCACTTCCATATAATCCATACATCGATCAACCTAATCCAAATTTGGTAGCTCCTCCTACATCCGCAACACCTAATTGAGAATGGGAGGACATGAAAGCTTCACTCAAGGACTTGCAAGTGGGGAATACTAAGAAGTGCTTTAAACTCAAGGAATTATGATTGTATCCCTTTGATTGCACCATCACCACTACACCATTTTTAAATCACTTTGAGATCCCAAAATTTGATAAATATAAAGGGAAAGGTGACCCTCATGATTATCTCAACGAATTTTATATGACTAACCAAGAGGTGGCATATAATGATAATTACTTCCTTCATCTATTCCCTCAAATCTTGATTAGACAGACATTGGAGTGGTTCTTACACCTTTCTCAAGGTTCCATTTCTACCTTTGTGGATTTATTTAAAAAAAATTTGTAGCATATTTGTCCTATAATCTTGAACATGAGGTTAACATGATTGATCTATGTGCTAATAAACAATACACTAGAGAAATTTTTACAAGCTATTTACAAAGGAGGTGGTCCCAAGCTAGTCATCTCTCATGCCATTTACCTTAAAAGCAATTGGTGAATATGTTTGTTGAAAATTTATATATGGAAATGGCCTTTCATTTGTGCATTCATTACACTTCCATATTTGATGAGATCATTGAGAAAGGTGTCACCATCGAGAAGGAAATTATTGTTGAAGGTTTAGTCAAAATTTATAGAGAAAACAATGATAAACCATCTAATGATAAGTCTCATTTTTGGAACAAAAACAGGAATGTTTTCAATGATGGCATGAATAATGCCAAGCATATCCATGTGGCTAATACATCTCAATACAATAAAAATGCACCAACCTCATCTACTATATATGCAATATTCATTCCCCAAGGAACACCTTGACCTTCCAATAATGGTAACGCTAAGTGCTCTTCCACTCCTTTGGGAGAACCCCTTAATGTGGTGTTTCATAATCCAGTCTGAGCTAATGTAGTCACCTCTCTAGTTACCCAACCGTTTTATGATACTAAACCAAAGCCTAATTGGTTTAAGGAAAATGAGAACTGTGACTATCATAGAATTAAGGGACATTCCACTAATAAATGCATGAAGCTCAAGAATTATGTACAAGACCTCATTGATCAAGGTGGTATTACCTTGGAAGGGAATCAACCCACCTCATCTAATGCTCAATTACAAATATATCAAAATGCTTTTCCAAACCACTTCTAGGGGACTATCACATCCAACACTAATGTTGGTCCATGTAATTCCCAAAATAATAGTCAAACCAATCATACTAGCAATGTTGATTACACTAGGGACCCCTTTAATTATGAGAATGTGGTCGGTTGCATCACACAAGTGGATCCTTATTTGTCTATGATTAGAGTAAAATCCAAAGAGCCTCAATGTGCGGTCATTGATCGACAAGATCACAATACCATTCTAGGACCATCCAATGCATCCCAACAGCCTCAAGTGGGTCCACATTATTAAATCTTGGATCATCTTGGTAAAACCACCACACAAATATCCAATTTATACCTACTTAAGTCCTCCACTACCCACCAAGATATGCTTACCAAAGCATTGCAAGATGTCTATGTTCTTCCTAACATTAATCCCATGCAATTCCAAAAATTAGTAGGATATATTTTATCCACTTACCAGTTGGTCTTTAGTTAGAATGGCATGCCTCCAATTTACCCATCACATAATCACCCCTTACACATTGAATTCCTCATTGCCAAGCATAGAGTAAAGAGGGTCTTGTTAGATAATGGTTTTTCCATTAATTTGTGTACATTGAAGTTTATAAAAAAGTTGAGGTATACTCAAGCTGATTTAGATAATCAAGTAATTACCATTAAGGTGTTTGAAACTACATAACAAGATTCAACTAGAACTATTTACCTCCCCATTCAAGTTGATCCAACATTGTAGTATACCATATTTCATGTTATTGATCTTGACCTCCCCTATAATATCATCCTCAGTTCCTCATGGATCCATGCCATGCAGGATATTCCATCTACCTATCATCAATGCCTTAAGTTCCCACATAATGGTATTGAGGTCACCATCCACACTGATCCCCATCCATTTGAGTATTGACATGCTCTTGAGGCCACTTCCCTCACTCTTGACATTATCTTGGGGTTGAAGTTACACCTTCCAATGCAACTTCTTCCTCATCTTATGTCAATCCCAACACACTTTCCATGCTATATAATCCATCTACAACCCTCAAATCCAACTTTGGTAAGGTCAAGATCACTGATATAAGGGTTGTGGGGAGTATGAGATAAGAACTTCTCTTAGTATGGGAACTGTGCCCTTCTCTCCACATAATTTTGGAAGGCCATCCTCATCAAAGAAACCATAAGAATTGATGGTAAAAAATTTGGGGTCCACCACATTCCAATCTCCAAGAACATTTTAACAAGATAAAATTGAAGAAGATATAAATAAATGGGTATACCATGAAGAACTTGGGAGTTCTACTACTCTCTTGGAATATTTTCATGAAACTTACCCATTGCCCATTAGATGGCTTAGAAGGTTAATTATCAAGGGAAATGACTGGGGGTAAATGAACAAGGCATACTTCAACCCATAGAACTACCAACTAATGTCAAACATCAAGGACTTGGATATGTGTCTAAGAAAAATAAGCCCTCTAAATCATAAATTACTTCTAACAATATCACTTTAGATTTCATGCCTATTGAATACATCACAAACGAAGTCATTAAACTTTCCTATGATGATTTGGATGTCTCCTCCATATTTTCCACTTCTATCCTTGTCATTGACCTTCCACTTTGTGACCCCAAACTCATTGATTGGGACCAACGTGGATCCACACATTTTCATGTATTTCAAAATGATGAGGCATTTAGAGAATTGATGGGTCTGTGAGGATATGCCTCATGAGAATCACAGATTGGGTTCTATGTATTCACTTGATCAACATTCCTACTTTGGGGAAGATTAACTCCTTAACTGCAAAAGTAAAAATAAAGAATAATTTAAGGTCTTTTAGTGAAAACCTCCCTGAGGTACTTTTAGATCAATCGAAAATAAAAATAAAGGGTCTATCCTTTGATGAAAACCTCCTTGAGGTATCAGAGGATGAGGACGTTCATCTTCCTGTCATGGATACACAAAAATTAGAAAGATCTTCCATATTAATAGAAGAGACTAGGGAAATCAACTTGGGAATCTCAACTAAACCACAAATCACATATGTAGAAACTTCCTTGTCAGTAGACGAGTATCAAACATTTTCTAGCATTCTCCAAAGAGGTTCAATCAACGTTGCATGGTCATATTCTGGCATGCTAGGGCTTGATCTCATATTGGTGGTTTATTGCCTAATTGTTCATCTAGATGTCAAGCCTATCAAGCAGAAATTTTGTAAGATGCATCCTCAAGTTGCACTCTTGGTCAAAGTAGAGCTCAAAAAACTATTGGAAGCTAGTTTCATTGACCCCATAAAATTACTCTGGTCAGATCTCCAACATTGTCCTCATTTCCAAGCCGACTAGGGGCATTCACATCTACACTGACTTTAGAGATCTAAAGAAAGCCTATCTGAAAGATGACTTTCCACTTCCCAACATTGACATCCTTGTTGATTTGATATTAGATCATGCTATCTTGTCATTAATGGATTGTTTTTTAGTCTACAATCAAATCTATATTGTAGTCGAAGACCAACATAAAATGACCTTTACAACTCCATGGGGAACCTTCTGCTATCAAGTCATGCCCTTTGGTTTGAAGAATGTGCGTGCCACATGCCAATGTGCCATGAAAACTATCTTCCATGATCTCATCCATATTATCATGGAAGACTATGTAGATAATTTGTTGGGAAAATCCAAGACTAGAGAAGAATTCCCAATCATCCTTTAATGCATTTTCACTAGATTGGAGCAATATCAACTACAACTTAACCCAAAGAAGTGTGTCTTTGGTGTCACTTCAGGTAAATTATTGGGTTTAATTGTGTCTAGGAGAGGCATTGAGGTTGATCTCGCTAAATTTAAAACCATTATGGATAGCCTCCTTCAAAAAAACTTAAATAGTTGAGAAGATTGCAAGGAAAACTCCAATCCATCTAATAGTTCATTTCTCAGCTTGCAAATAAATATCAACCTTTCAACCACCTTCATAAACACACCGTGTTTAAATGGGATGTTTCATGTAAAAAAGGCTTCAAAAAAATCAAAAGATATCTTACTAATCCATCGATCCCCATTCCTCCTGTATCAGGAAAACCATTGTTATATATTTTAGCTACCTCAGTTGCATTGGGGGCACTTTTTGCACAACATGATTGGAATGGTAAAGAGAGAGCAATGTACTACATCAGTCACACACTTGTTGGCTACAAGCTTAATTACACACCTATAGAAAAGGCATGTTTGGTAGTGGAATTCAGTTCTCAAAACCTTAGACACTACATGCTCAGTTATTCAATCAAACTCATCTCTAAAGTTGAACCCCTCAAGTATCAACTTTCCCAAACATTTTTGACGAGTGATATGAATAAATAGGTCATTCTTCTTAGTGAGTTTGATATTGAGTATGTAGATAGCAAAGAAATAAAAGGTTAGGTTATTATGGATCAACTAATAGATGCTCCCCTAATGGATGCCTATCCATTGATCACTAAATTTCTATACGAGTTTGTATTCACCATCATTGAAAAAAGTCCATTGAAGTTATATTTTGATGGCTCATTCACTCAACATGGATTAGGTGCAGGTATCCTCTTCATCACTCCTCAAGGCAAATTTATCCCAAAATCATTCAAGTTAGCCTTCCCATGCACAAACAACATTGTAGAGTATGAGGCTCTTATCACTGGTTTAAAGATAGTAGTTCAATGAAACATTAGACAATTACATGTCTATGGTGATTCTCAGCTCATCATTAAATAGGTCAATAATGAATTCCAAACTAAGGATGATAAGTTACTTCCTTACAATACATGGTCAATAACTTTAAAAAATATTTTTGGGTATATTTAGTTTGAGCAAGTCTCTTGCCTTCAAAAAAAAGTAGTAGATGCAATGGCTACAATTGGATACTTGTTAGATATGACTCGTGATCACCATGAATGTGATTTTCTACTTGAGAACCTTTTGATGCCCACATATGATCTCTTAGATACATAAATGGTGTGCAAAATTATTGGTCCCCAATCTCCCTAGTATCATAACATCTATACATTCCTTCATGACAACACTTTACCATCTAACCTCACTTGCAAATAACATCGATCATTCATCCAATGTCATCCCACTACACAATCCTTGGAGACACCTTATATCATAGGTGGTATAATGACTCCTTATTGCAATGTTTAAACACTACATAAGCCAATTTGGAATTAAATAGGGTACATAGTGGTATTTGTGGGGCTCACACAAGTGGTATGGTCCTTGTAAAGAAGATTCTTTGAACAAGTTATTATTGGTCTACTATGAAACATGATGCATGTGTTTATGTTAAGAAGTGTGTTCCTTGTCAACAAAATGCAGATTTTATACATGCACCATCCCAAGCATTGCATCCTATTACCTCATCGTGGCCATTTTTATAATGGGATTTAGATTTAGTCAGAAAGATACATCTCCCCTCGTCTAATGGATACACCTTCATTATTACCGTGACTGAATATTTCACTAAATGGGCAAAATCCATCCCACTCACCCTCATCACTTGCCTCCAAATTTGCAAGTTCATCTTGTATCATATCATCTGTCAATATGACATCCCCTCCGCCATCATTACTAACAATGGTAAACCCTTCAAAAACCAACACGTGAGATAATTGTGTGAGAAATTCCACATCCAACATCATTGATCCCCTCCATATTACCCTCAAGGTAATGGCCAAGCTGAGGCAACTAATAAAACCTTAATTAAAATCCTTAAGAAAGTTGTCAATGACACTAGTCAAGATTGGCATCTTCATCTCAATCCTACCGTTTGGGCTTACCACACTAGCATATGTACCCATACTGGTGCCAAAGCTATCTTGATGATAGAAGTTGAACTCCTATCACTATGTATGTTATGGAAGAACATCATCAATGATGAGGAGTATATGGTTGCATGCTTGAGCCTTAGAGATTTGCTTCAAAATGAAGAAAGATGAGAAAAAAAGGTAATCAAGGGTGTTAAAAACAAGGTTTATGTCTTATGGCTAAATTGACAAGCACAAAGCAAGACTAGTTGTTTCAAGCTACAAACATAATCAAAGGGTTAAATAATTCAATGTTTCATGCTTGCATTGAACATGTTGAAGGTCATCATCTAGTTAAGTTGTATGATAAAATAGTTTATGCAAGAGCATTAAAAATGTAAATTATATTTAATCACACACTCTAACATATTTTTCATATAGATTCATGTTCATTTAAGAGACATGTCTATCCACATATGTTACCTATTGAAAGATCTTTGGATCCATAATTTTTTTAGATAGAGAAAAAATATTAAAACCTCCCCATTTTCAACAAAATAAACATCCTAAAAATGTTATTAAATTGCAAATGAATACATTTATTTATAGTTGGTCCCAAAATGGCTTATCCAAGAAAAACATGAATATGTAATGCTTGGCTAACTATATATATACTAGACACCATTTTCATTATTTATCTTTTATTTCATGGGATTGTTTTACCATTCTAAAACACTTCCTAATAGCAGTGCCTAAAAATGCTACCATGATTCCTCAAGAAAAACTCCTCACTTAGCTTTTCTTTTCTAAAGATCCAATATAGATCTTAGCCCTAATATCTTTTACTAGTGGAAAATTTGAATTATTTTCAACTCAATTAACTAGAATAAAAATATCTAAACATGAATTATTCAATATCCGCATATTGCAGCCATCAACATCTAAGAAACATTGATATAATTCTCTTAATTACTTTACCATGAGATGATCCATTTTCCTATTGAAAGAATCTAGTGAAGGGTATTAGATTATATCCATCACAGTTTTTCACAAGTGACAAAATTGTTCATAAAGAAATCTATGTGCATATCAAGATGAAAGATTATTAAATATACAGTATCAAATTAATAACCTTTCATTTTCATTCGTTTATTGAAAACGACACGTGAAAATTAAAAAAGAATCACTCAATACTTCTTTGTTGATTATAGTTTTTACCCTCTTACACCATTAAAAAACTACGCAACACAAAAAAAATAAGACAGAAAAAATAAAAAAAATAGAAGAATAAGAATGATGTTTTTTTCTAATATTGCTTCCAAACTTGTTTTTTCCTAAAATACAAATCCAAACAAATTACTAAGGACATTTTTAAGCGAACTAGATTTTGTGTCTCCACGCCCAAAGAGTTCAAATTTTTGCCTAAGTGTCCAAAACTTACCATCACGTGAAAATTTAAATGTACGTGAAGCAGCCAAAACTTCGTTGAAGACATCCCTTCAAATTATTCATGTTTTGGTGGTGGGGGGGACGCCGTGCAATTTGCTATAGTGCTTTAGTCTTTAGAAGACAAAATTTATCTATAAAAAAACCATGGTATGAAGTACTTTGATGTCCTTGGTAGTCATATTCCTTCTAATACAAGTTTCAATTGTTTCCTTTCTTATCCTATTATTCATTTGCATTTGTATTTTAGGAAAAAAAGCAAAGAAAGATGGTAGTAATGTTACAAAACTTGAATTCTTATTCTTAGAAAAACGTAATTCTTACTTTTCTACTTTTTTGTATTTTCCGTTGTTTTTGTGTTGTGTAGATTTTTTATATTATAAGAAGTCAAAAATGATAATCAACAAAGAAGTATTGAGTGATTTTTTTTCGATTTTTTTGTGTCATTTTTAATAAATGAGTGAAAATGAAAGGTTATTAATTTGATATTGTATATTCAATAATCTTTCATCTTGGTATGCAAGTAGATTTCTTTATGAGCAATTTTTTCACTTGTGAAGGACTGTAATAGATCTAACTTATGAACAATTTTTTCATTGGATTCTTTCAACAAGGAAATAGATCATCTCATAGTAAATTAATTAAGAGAATTATATCAATTTCTCCTAGAGGTTGATGGCTGTAGTATGTGGATATTGAAGTATTCTTATTTAGATATTTTTGTTCTAGCTAATTAGGTTGAAAATAATCCAAATGTTCCACTAGTAAAAGATATTAGAGCTAGGGTCTATATTGGATCCTTAAAAAATAAAAGCTAAGTGAGGAGTTTGTCTTGAGGAATCAAGGTAGCATTTTTACATTGAAAAGCTCAATTGATGTGAGAGATGTTCCTATTCAACAAGAAAACCAACCAAAGTGTGGAGATAAGGTAGTAATCGGAAGCGATGATAAGCTCTCAGAAATTTAAGAGAAAGGGGCATATTCAACCTTGCTTCAAAGAGCCAATATTAGGTATATCAAAAGGTTCGTTTCCATGGAAAACCCCAAGAAGAAGAAGAAGCATGCAATGTTTCATATATCATAAATTTTTGAACCCAAAAACTTGTTGAATGGCTTGTTTCACCTTTTAAACCCCCAACAAGCAATTTCACATACTTCCATAGTTCACCCGTCACTCCACTAATGCTAGATTTGATCTTGCAAACATTTGTTCTTCTTTTCTTGTCTAAGATACAATTAATCAAACTTGTGGCATGATTTAACACATATATCTAATTGAATATTTACAAGGAGTGACCATGCTACCATTAATGAGGGTTATTGAAGTTTCAATTGACCTCTTCAACCTACAAAGATCTTTTTTGTTTGTTTTGATTGTTCCACATACTTTGCCGAATCCTACATGGCACATCCATGGGTTCCATCTCCACCTAAACTTTGCATGAGAAACTAGATGCCAAAAATGAAAAACTATAAGTACCAGCTCGTTTTACATTTAAAGGGTTGGTCATTAAGCCAATTTTCTTGGCAAGAAAGGTATGCAAGTGATTCTAGGGTATTAAATGTTGCATTTCTAGCCTACAAAGGAATGCATCTAGTGAAGAGTAGGAAAGGTTTGTAGTGCATATTTCTAGGAAATGGTATGACTTTGTGGTTGTTTGTAATGAATTGGGGCAATATTATAAGTGCAATTATGTATTTCCTCTTGCCACATTTTTTGGCAAAAATATAATGAGGGTTTGATTTATGTGTGATAGCATCTAATACATTACAAATTATTTTTAATAGTCATTCCTTTTTTCCATGTGGGTCATTGTAGTTCTATTTGTGGATTATTAAGTATGTCTATTGTATGGATGTAATATTTTATTATCATGTATGGTTATATTGATACTTTGCAAGATTGATCTCCTTCCTCTTTGTTGTTTATGACTTTTTTGCCTAATGGAATAAGCATTGATCCATATTGATGATGGATTAAATTATATTTCATTAAAATAATCCCTATTCCTATTAGCTATAGGAGTAGACTAGGAGTAGAGTAGAATATGGATGTTCTTCATGATTCATTGTTATTAACCAATGAACTATCTTAAGAAAACCCCAAGTTTGGTCTCAAAATTTTTGCTCCATTTCATAGAAAAAAAACTCACTTCCAAGGCCAAGGTTGTCATCAAGATAGTGAAACTTGTTCATCCACATAACATGGAGGATTAAAGGTCAACTCTATGGGAGTGTGTTTTCTCCCTTATTCTTTGAGATCATCTTAGACTTAGGAGGGTGTTCCTAGAGGTATACCTGAATTGGTATTGAATCAAATAAAATGGACAACCAAACCCAATTGCATTTTTGATCTCAAGTATTATCACTATCGTAAGAAATGTTGGTTGCAATAACATATATATAATGATATGATTGTGGTGCAGGGGCACCCACAGTGCTTTTATGCCTCTAAGGAGGTCAAAACGTGATATTTTATTTTGTTTGAGTTGTTTATATGAAATAAGGTCTTCTAAGAGAATTTCATGTATGTTGGAGTCTAAGTTAGGTCATTAGGTGAGTGGAAGTGTCTAGTTGCAAAAAAATGTCAATGTTGCAAATGTTGTCAAATTGCACAATGTGAAAATATGAAGGGTCAATGTGCACAATGTGGGAATATGGAGGGTCAATGTGCACAAAGTGGGAATTTGAATACTTGTAATTTGAAAATTGGTTATGAACCATTGGGAAATCATATATATATTTTTTAAACACGAATCCCAAGGTTGGGAAGGCTGGGAGGAGATTGGAATGGAAGTTGGAATCAATTTGAGGAATTTTTTTGTGTTTTTTTTGTAACAGTCATGTTATTTCACATGGTATGGCTCTGTGCAGTCTTTGTACAACGTTCACATCGTATGGTTGGAAAGATAATTGAGTTATATTTCATTTGGTTTTGTTTTGGTTAAATTTCATTCAGCTTAGAGAAAGTTATAGCATTTTTGGTAACAACAAGTATGAATCTGTCCTAGGGTTACCAGTTTTGGGAAAAATGGAATAACTCTTATTTTCACCGTTGGATTTTGATAAAAATTCGAGGAAAGGTTTGTAATAAGGTCATATTCAGTATTATCAGAGAGATTGGGTTAATTCTTTGATTTTTGAAAGTTATAGGTGATTGTTCCTTTCATTTGCATACATATTTGCCTAATTAGGCCTAGTTAAAAAGGAGGACAATCAATTTTTTGAGACTTTCCATACAAAATAACCCTATCTTATTTTGAGATATGTTCAATAATGGCCAAATGGGTATCTAAAAAAGTTTTCTTTTCTGGAGATCAATTTGTATTGAAAAGTCATGTCAAAAATGCCTTTTTGAAAGACTACAAGCAAGAATGAGAATTTGTGAAGGAAAACCCACATTTTGATGAACAAAGGCACTTGTTTAAGGTTGTTTTGAGTTTGATTACCCCCTACTCTACATCAAATTGTGTAGATATAATTCACATGAAATAAATCCATTCAAGGCTTTCTCAAGATTAAATCCCTAGCTGAAATACGAGATCATGAATACATAACAAATGTTCTTATCTCTAAACTATTGATTTTTTTTATTCATTTTGATGATGTGAGATTGGAAAAGTGGTTCCAAATTGATGCCTACTCCTTGGGAAACAAATCCATATTTTATTAGGTAGAGAACAAAATGAAACCAAAATAATAATAATAAGATAAGTATTTGCATGCAAAAAATATTATGAAATTTGTGATAAAGCATGCTTAGAAATCCATAGTAGAGCTGCATAAATCCATATATAATGTGAAAAATATCATTACAAATATTTTAATATTTTCAAAGTGATGTTACACTCATCTAACTCAAAATTACATTCATGCCATCAAATGTGGCAAAGGAAAATCCATGTCTACGACTAAGAAACCATCCTAGATATACAAATACCATCATGGAAACACTCTATAGAAAATCAAGAGGGCTTCTATCTTTTTTAATCACATTTCTTAAAAATTTCCGCGTTTTTCACGTTTTATTTTGGAGGTTACAGGTATGCGGCTTTGTATTGCGCCGCATTTTCTGGCGTGGCACTATATTGCGCCGCATTTGCTAGCGTGACACTATATTGCACCGCATGTTTTCCAAACTCCATTTCACTTGTTCCCGCATTTGACTTTTTGAATCTCCAAACTCGACCGTAGACTCATAGTTTCAAACTCCACCACATCCATTCCTGTGGCTTTGTATTGCGCCGCATTTGCAGGCGTGACGCCATATCTCACCGCATTATTCTCCAAACAGTGCCACACTCATGTTCTCACCTAATTTTTTTGAAATTTGACAAAATCGGCCGCGTATTTTTAGTCCCAAACTGTTTTTCCTGCAAAACTGTGTCGCACCTGTGGTCTCTATTTCTATAGAGTGCCACACCTAGTCAAACGCATGATGCTATATAGCATCGCCTCAGTTCTAAACTGTGCCACACCCACTAACTCCACCGTAGGCAACTATCAGATTTCAAATTTTAACATGTGCCTTTTAATTTTTGGATTTTCTAACTAGTGACCTGTTTAGTATTTTTGTGTTTTCTGTTTTCTGTCATTTTGCAGGTTGGAAAAAGGGAGAAATAAAAATATGAGGTTTATCATGGCATCATGTTCATCATGCACAAAATGTTTTTAAACACTATAGTGTTGTTTAACACTTTTAAGGATTTTTAATTCTATTTAAAAGGAATTTGTTTACTTTCATGCCTTAGAAACACTAAATTTCTTCTGGGTTTTGAAAAGAACAAACAAATTTCCTTTTTTTTAAATGTTTTCAAAAGGCTAAAAAGAACCTAGAAACAATATACTAGATTTTGTTTTAAGGTTTAAAAATTGAACAAGGCAAACTCTCACACTTCAAATTTGGTGCTTTAAAAAGAACTCATTTCTTGCTTTGAGGATTAAAATGAACATGTGTGTTTTTGATGTTTTGTAATCCTTTTCACAAAGTAATATCATTTAAAAGGCGTATGCGCTTCTCTCGCGCCTCACGAAAATCTTGAGAATCAAAAGTCTTTTTGTGATATTAAGTTGTCAAAAGTATTACCTCCACACTTCATTTTTTGGGTTTAAAATTGAACAAAACATCTTGCGAGTGTGAGTAGTCTTATTGCGTGTGTTCTCCCTTTGTTTCTAAATGAAGGTTGATCGAACTATGAATAGGTTTACTCGCTTTTATTTATCTTAGTGGACATGCCTTGTGGAAAAAATTACTCACCCAAGGGAATGACCCAACCGGTAACACACTAAGGACAAGTGTATTTCCAACCGGGATATTAAAGTGGGTACTGGAACAAAATCTAGTATCACATGGTTGGCTCCAATGAGAAGGGAATCAATGGTCTCTTGCCGCATGGGTCAACCTCCACGAATGGAAAGACCGAATTAAAACCCTTGTTTAGAAGGTCAAATCCTTATCTATTTTGTTGGTGCAAAAGGTCATGTCCTTTGAATATGCCCCACGTTATACATGTGGTTTTATTTTAGAGATGAAAAGTATGCCATGGGAGATTCATGGGTACTGATGTTTGGCTGACCCAAGAAGTGTGTGCCATGGAGGGGAGCCAGTGTGCTCAAGCATCTAGTCATCCGCACATAATATGTGCAGCTAGATTCGTCCAAGTGGGAACCCAACAAAATATTGTCTCTTCATCCTAGGGTTGTACATGTGCTTGGAAATGGAAAATGCATTGCTTGGTCCTCAAAACAATTGAAAAACAAACATTCACAAAGAGCTCCAAATTTCAAACCCCTTTGAGGAAACAAATATCCTTGACGAATTTAAGTACTCTTGCTTTCCCTAGGGATCATATCCTTAGAGGTTTCTAAGTGCTTGAATTTTATCATCATTTGTTTTCACTAAGGTTAAACCTAGGAATTTTTTTCCCTAATTTCCTTGATTTCCACATAACGGACCATGTGGAATGAAAAATAAAGTGGGACATTAGACATGAAGTTTGAAACATAATCAATAATGTGCTTTTGATAAAAGGAATTCACTAAGGAAAGATAAAATACAAATCGAACCTCACATGTGTTTTCTCAATGATTTCCTAAAAAGTCAAAATCCCAAAACCAAGATTCAAAAGGATTAGTCGCAAAGCCCACAAACAACGTCTTGAAATGCTCCTTGAAGTCAAAGAAAGACTAGTATACAATTTTTATAAGAAGGCTTCAAGAAATAACCGAACTATGTATGCATTCTATTATCAACAAAATCTTGAACTGTTTGAAAGGTTTGCTTTCCTCACATAGGAAGTATAGCATGTTCTTCAATACCAAGGTTTTGTAAAAAAGAGGCATGTCTAGGTCAAAGTCTAGGAACAAAGTCATCATTCTCATCCATATCTCCATCAACCAACTCTCATCCCATCAAAAAAAATTTAAGAACTTTAGAAAAATCATTCATGCTAAACTAAAAGGTGAAATCAACATCACTCTATCTTGGCTTAACACACCTAGCCATATAGTCAAAATCTCTTGAACAAATTTGCCTCTAGGATAACGCAATTTCCCGAGGTTTACTAGTTCATGACCATCTTGGTTGGCTTAACACACCTAGCCAATCCATACTCTTGTGTGAATTTTCCCTAGGATAACAACTTCCTAGGGTTTACAAGCTCACCACAATCTTGTTTGACTTAATACACCTAGTGAAAATATCGTAATCAATCCAAGCCCTAAAGTTTAGCATAACCCCTAAAAATTTCTTCAAAGGTTTCACTCATCCACTTCATCCATTTATCTCATCATCATCACCACCCCCTTTTGATCCTTTTCTTTCCCTAGTTCTTCTCTTTTGGGCCTAAAGATTAAGATCAAATGATCCCTATTTTTATGGTCCAAACAGGATCACAACACAAGAAGAACATGGAAAACATCAACAAAATATCAACTTCTAGCGACTTGGGTCAAGTAGCCACCGAAACAAACCTTGTGGGATAAAGCAATCCTCCAAGTAGCTCATCTCTACCATCACAAAATCCTTAAGAGGAAAGCTATGAAGAGGACATCACAAATGAGGACGTAGGGATGACACAATAAAAAATGCTAGAAAAGGTTCAAAATCCAAAGAATCATAAAATTTTCAATGCCATGTTTAAATACTTACGCACGTTAATGAAAGGATGGATCCCGATTCCTTCTGACCTTGATGTAGGCACTAGTATGGAAATGCCTCTTACAAACACATGCCCAATGTCAACTCCGAATATCACTCAAGAAATGCCTCAAACCATACTAACGACATATCTTTTTGAATCACACTCTCAGATTATCATCACCTTTTGTCTCTTAATTAAATAAATCATTATTTATCTGATTAAGTCTTTCCCCCCTATTGATTAAATTAATCCATTTAATTTAATTAACCCTAAATAATCCCTTTTAATGAAATAATACATTTTATTTGATTAAATTCCTAAAGTCTTCTCATTAAATTGAATAAATTAAACCTTATTTGGTTTAATCTAACATTTCCCCTCTTAGTTAAATAAATCAAAATCATTTATTTAATTAATCATTTCCTCTCAATTCTGATTTAAATCAATTCATCAATTTAAGTCAAAATTGTCAAATCATCTAATCCCTCATTAAATTAATCAAATTCCTGATTAAGTTAATCTCTATCACTAAAATCTTCTATAGAATGCAAGTTGCACATGAAAATAGATTTAATTCATTTATTAAATTTCTATTTTCCCTCACATGGCATAACAAGGGAATATTCCCTCAAGTTTGAATTCAAAAAAGTCCAAGTGGATGGGTACTTCCAACAAGGCATTTAATGCCTCTTACATGTCCTTAGCCTTGAGCCAAGTGACATTAACTCCATTCTTCTCTCCCTCCAACATGTCACATTCAAATTTCAAATTTGAATCTCATAGCATTTATCAGGCACATTGACCAAAATGTGCTCATTCCTCCTCCAATCACATGTGGATAAGTGGCCTTCTCTCATTGGTTGGTATTTTGTCCCACATTGCTCAAATCTTGTTAATTCTTCTAATTTTAAATCTATAAATGAGAGACTCTTCCTCTCATTCTATCATCCACAATTTGAGTAAACTTATTATACTCAAATCCATCTTCAAGCATAGCCATTTTCATCAAGTTCTTAGCTAGGTTATGTAGGAATTCAACCAAAGTGGATCAATCATCACAAAGCTTACAAAGGAGTTGAGAAAGGGCTAATTTCAACATATCAATTGGCACCAACTCCCCCATGGGATCAAGATTTTGCTTAGTTTAGATAGATTTCAAAATAGCAAAGAGAAAAATTGTCCTCTAGTGAAAACCACTACGGTGGCACTTTGGGCAAGTACCATGATGAAAACCTGGAAAACAGGCATCATGTGTAGAATCAAGTATCTATGTGTGCCCTTTCAAGAAAAATCATCTCATCCCATCCATAATAAAGCCAATGTTCCATCCATAATAAATCCATTCATCCAGGAACCATTTATCCAATCCATGTTCATCTATCTGCATCCATCATCCAAGTTATCTTAATCTTGATGAGAGTTTGGTGCACACTTCATGCTTGTTTATGGTAAAAATCTTAACATGGGTCATTTTCATTGATCCTATCCTACCCAATGTTGTCTGAGCCTTGAAGCATTATCCAAATGAGCATTCCTCTTTTTTGAACATTTTATCTTGTCACAAGATAATACTTGGCATCCTTTACATGCTTACTGTATCTATCCATACATCTATCCAAGAATCCACCTATGGCCTTCCATACATTGCTAGACACTGGGGGAAATGTTTACATCTTGCTTCGGGAATAAATCTTGACATATATCATCCAACTTATGTGGTGATCTAAACATTGGCAAACATTAAATCAAATTGGTTGAAAAATTTGTGAGCAAAAAAAATCCAAATCATTAACCCATGACATGTTTTGACAAGGCGACGTTCTTTATCAAGCTTTATCTTCTGTCGAACATCAATCCAACAATCAATAACGATCGCATCTACCTTGCACGTCAATGTGACATCAAATCATTCAAACCAATTTTGTTCCAAATCAAGCTTCATCAATCTTGATCAATCGAATCCAATCAATTATCACCTTGTTTGACTTAAGACACTTAGTCAAACCACCCTCTTGTGTACGAGTTTACTCTAGGATAACACAACTTCCTAGAGTTTACAAGTGCATTATCATATTATTTGACTTAACACACTTAGTCAAATTATCCAATCCATCATCAACTTGTTTGACTTAACACACTTAGTCAAACTACCCTCTCATGTACGAGTTTACTCTAGGATAACACAACTTCCTAGAGTTTACGAGTGCATTATAACTTTTGTTTGACTTAACACACTTAGTCAAACTATCAATCCATCAATCTGATCAATCAACCTTAGCTTGGTTTTCAACAAAATCCTAAAATAAAGCACTGATATCATCACATATCCAAATCATTGAAAATCCAAAACATTCAGAAAATTCATCAAAAAATCCAAAAACATGTCAAAAATCTCAAAAAATCTTCAAACATTTCATCATTGAATCTTGTCAGTTTTCCACCTTGTCTGAATTACATTGTCTCTGAGCTTGAACATAGGCAAGGTTGATCTTTGATCATCCCCCGAGATAGTTTAGGTCAGTCCTTAGGTGTCTGTCGCATTGGCAATCTGTTTGCCCATCTATCTTTTCATTGAGTCAAGTCTATCATTAGTCGAACTACGTGGTCTCTGTGTGTATAATGTAGGCAAGGCTAATCTATGGATCAGCTCCCGAGACCCCTAGGATAGGTCTTTTAGTTAGTCTCTTCATCGTAAATCTTGAAAATACCAAAAAAATTTGCAAAACACTTCAAAAATACCAAAAACAGCCTCAAAATATCTAAAAAATCCAAAATGGTGCATCTATTTCATCTCGCTTTCATCCACGATTTTCATCATTCCTAATAAAATTGGTCATCACCATCACCCTTTGGTGAGTTAGTCATAAGCAAGTCTAGCAAGTTCCAAAGTGAACACCTAATCGTCAAAGTCTAAAAGTCTAAAGTCAGTAAGCAAGCAAGTTAATCAACTCGGAGTATCATTAGCTTATCATCCAGTCAGTCTCACCAAAACCCTGATCACAACATTTCCTAGGATGAGTCTTTCCCATGATGGACATAAGCATCAGGTACCTCGCAGTAGTTTAGCCTTGGCTAG
This sequence comes from Sequoiadendron giganteum, assembly GCA_007115665.2. Classification (NCBI taxonomy): domain Eukaryota; kingdom Viridiplantae; phylum Streptophyta; class Pinopsida; order Cupressales; family Cupressaceae; genus Sequoiadendron; species Sequoiadendron giganteum. Next base: position 117,153,666 of record CM021109.1, read on the forward strand.
CGATATGAAGAACATTAGCTTGTTTGTTTACTTTGTCTTGGTTTTTTTTGACTTATCTTATTTTGTGCTCATTCCTAAGACCTCTCAATGATGCCTAAACAAAACAGGTTTAGAGAGAAAGGAATGGGGCAATGATCATTATCTTTTTTATCTGTTGTGCTTGTTGGATGTTCTTGTAAAATAACTTGGTGAATACTTGCTTTGTTAGGTCCGTCCTAGCAAGGTTTTCGTATGTCAAGTGTGAACAAGAATAATCCTATCTAATTGACGAGTCAAAGTCCATCACACTAGGTACAACACCATCCTAGTCCTTTATAACTTGATGCATCATACCTATGTGTGTTATCAAACATAAATTAATTGGCCCTTTGAAAATCCCAACTCCTAGTAAGCAAATCATCATCATCATAACGTAGGCTTGTTGGATCCCTCTTCCATCCATCTTATTCTTCTTATTCTTCTACCTTTACTAACATTTCTATCTAAAATTGGTGTGTTGTATCAAAATATACATGAGGCTACCCATGGCTGATGATTGTCTATACATCATCAAAGTTGTCTATGTCAAATATCTGATCTTTCTAAAGAATTATCTTGCATCCTCTGATCAATAGAACCACTCCTCTTGCATTTTATCGCGATCTCGATCGTAAAATCGAACATTTCCGCTTGATCTCTTGAGGGGGCAATCTACTAGCATAATCCTTTCGCCGGGGCAACAACAAGGCATTCAAAAAATCGATAAATTTTTGAACTTTGATCACAACAGTTTATTTCTTTGAACCAATGCAACAAGTACATTGCTTCAAAGAGGGGAAAAATGTAGACATGAAAAATGTACAATTCGATTTGGCACACTTTATCTTGACTACTAATGACATTTCTTCCTGAATCACACTCTCAGATTATCATCACCTTCTATCTCTTAATTAAATAAATAATTATTTATTTGATTAAGTCTTTCCCCCTATTGATTAAATTAATCCATTTAATTTAATTAACCCTAAATAATCCCTTTTAATTAAATAATACATTTTATTTGATTAAATTCCTAAAGTCTTCTCATTAAATTGAATAAATTAAATCTTATTTGATTTAATCTAACATTTCCCGTCTTAGTTAAATAAATCAAAATCCTTTATTTAATTAATCATTTCCTCTCAATTCTGATTTAAATCAATTCATCAATTTAAGTCAAAATTGTCAAATCATCTAATCCCTCATTAAATTAATCAAATTCTTGATTAAGTTAATCTCTATCACTAAAATCTTTTAGAGAATGCAAGTTGCACATGAAAATAGATTTAATTCATTTATTAAATCTCTATTTTCCCTCACATGGCATAAAGAGGGAATATTCCCTCAAGTTTGAATTCAAAAATGTCCAAGTGGATGGGTACTTCCAACAAGGCATTTAATGCCTCTTACATGTCCTTAGCCTTGAGCCAAGTGACATTAACTCCATTCTTCTCTCCCTCCAACATGTCAAATTCAAATTTCAAATTTGAATCTCATAGCATTTATCAGGCACATTGACCAAAATGTGCTCATTCCTCCTCCAATCACATGTGGACAAGTGGTCTTCTCTCATTGGTTGGTCTTTTGTCCCACATTACTCAAATCTTGTTCATTCTTCCAATTTGAAATCTATAAATGAAGGACTCTTCCTCTCATTCTATCATCCACAATTTGAGTAAACTTATTATACTCAAATCCATCTTCAAGCATAGCCATTTTCATCTCTCTATATCAAGTTCTTAACTAGGTTATGAAGGAATTCGAACAAAGTGGATCAATCATCACAAAGCTTACAAAAGAGTTGGGAAAGGGCTAATTTTGACATATCAATTGGCACCAACTCCCCCATGGATCAAGAGTTTTCTTAGTTTAGATAGATTTAATTTGGTTATTGCATATTGTTCTTCATGTCTTTTCTATCAAAGTTTAGCAAATGGATTTCATGGGGAATCATTGTTTCACCTTGCATATGATCTAATATCATGTTTGTTTGTTTCTTTTGTGTAGGTTCGAAATTGGGGTTCATAGTAATCACCTTTGATTCCACAAGCTTATACTCCACCCAATGAGTTGAACTAGTATTCAATGGCTTCCTTGCATCATACTAGAAATTATTTTTCATATGAAAACCACCCAATAACCAACCTCCTCTCAAAATGAATAAAATTATCCTTTTAAAAATCAAGCATCAAACCCTAATCTACAACACTATAAAATATTAAAAATAAATGGTGTAGGTGCATTCATGCTCAAGATGGATGTACTAGATTGAAAGGAAACCACTATAGGTACATATGTAGCCTAGGACGAGTAATGCACAATAGATGGAGTAAATGCAGGTAGCTAGGAGAGCTCCCCTACATTAATGGTAGGTAGATAGGTTAACATCATTAATTTTGTACTCAAAACCCTTGTAAATTCTCATTAAAAATAAAATAGGATACTTTGAAAATACATAATCATTTCAAACTAAGAATATCACATGTCTCATCTCTTGGACACTATCCTCTTAAGAAAATGGCATTATGGGAGAAAATTAAAACCATATCGAGCCTTGAAGGTGGTTTGGGAAGTGGAACCATCACAAAATTTTGACAAGACTAGCTCCCCTCTCTTTTATTACATGTCAAAGGTAGACTGGGAACTTGAAACTTTAATGGAGGTTCCTAGTCCTTTAAAATGTTCCAACAACTTCAAAATCTTTGCGTGTCTTCTTGTCAGCAAAATTACACTTTCCATTAACTTATCAATCACTTATTCATCAGTTTCCTAATTTTTGGAGCTTCACCCTATCATAACTCTTCATTTTTTGATGCTTGGAACCTTGTCGAGAACTTCAAAATTATTATGAACCTCATTGAGAAATTTTTGCATACTACTTGGCTTCATTTTCATCTTTGTCATCTTCCAATGACCCAATGGGAACTCCATGATCAACAAGAACTTAATGTGGTTTTGGAACCACCACAAATTTCTAATACCCATAAAATATTTGCCCTTTGTCTTTTCCTTGGGGGCTCAGGTTCTGGGATGTACTTAGAACCTTAGAAGTTTTTCTACTCGAGATTAGGTTGAAATGGAATGGGTAACTAGAACATACAAAATATTAGTGGGTTTTGGGTCTTGAGACAAACTGGGGATTTAGAACAAGGGTTCCAATTCCTAAATGGAGTCCAAAGTTCACTTAAGACTATAGAGGTTCTCTTATTTTATCTTTTACCTTCCTTCATCCCCTTTTTTGATTTTGAAGTTGATAATGATTAATTTAATGAGGATAGATTAGGATGTGTTGGGTCAATATTTTTTAATCAACTAACTGATTAAAAAATAGTGATATCAACCACAATAAAATGAGATTAAATATCTCCTCTCAAAAAGGAGAGATTCCCTTCTTATTGATCACTAAAAACAACTAGTAACTAATTAAGCCTATGTAAACTACAATTATCCCTGGGTGTTTCCATTCATCCTATTCTCTTGTTTCAGAATAGATGTTTTCCTCTTACAATAATTACAACGATACCCTGTGACAATTACATATAATCAACCACAAAGTCCTAGTTTGAGCAATAATAACCAATATCTAATTTGATTAGATGAAAGATAATCAAAATGTTACCAGTGAGTGTTGGTAGCAATAAAAACCCATAAAAGCACAAAGTCTTTTGTTGCTTTCTATGATGGTTTAGAAAGAAAAAGAATGGTATATGTTATAGCCCAAAGTCTCCAATATATTCTACCAAAAGATCAACTAAATGCAGATAAAAACTCGCAGCCCAAAGTCTTTGAATTATCTCTAATGTACACACATAAACATAAGCTTCAAAGATAATAATGCAGCTCAAAGTCTACAAAATCAGGTTTGAATCACCTCCTAGAACATATGATTTCACACCATTATTCAATCATGTACACGATAATGCAATGATAAAGACATACGAACAATCTCAATACATAAAAAACTTGATCCAAGGAGAAGATTAGATGTGAACTTGCTTCTTTTATTGACTGAATATTGATTTACACCTTAAAAATAAAGCTTCTAAATGCTCTTCAATTTGGAATCAAGGAAAACGTTAGTGGCAAATCTTCGCCAATTGGTGAATAATTGAAATCTGGACCTCCAAAAATGGATAATAGTACAAGCTAAAAAGGAGACTGAATCGCCAAGCTTTTACAAATAATTAATTTCATCTCAATTAATTCACCTATGCATTATTTTTAAAACTAATAAAGTGAATTGATTCACCATGTAAATGATGCATCATTGGAACTAATTTGCCAATAGTTTATACTATAATCACAAATATTAATTATAGTCACCAGTAATATTATATTCCTACCATTAAATTTGGGGAAATATTGCCACTAATAATAAATTACCATTTAATTTTAGGGATATTTTAGTCTTGAATAGGGCTTTTATTTATTGCCATTGATTTACTTTTTAATCAGATGGTTGTAGGTTGATTTCGCGGCCTATATGCACTTCCCTTTTACAAGGCTTGTTGAGGCCTAGAATTTGTTTTTAGTGATTGCCCCCAGGACCCGCGAGGGGGTGTTGCCCCCTCGACCCCCACAAGGGGGATCCTCCCCCTTGACCCCACCGGTGGTTGTTGCTCCTAGGCCCCTACTTCAATATTACAAAAAACAAAAAAAATATGGGGGAACTGCATTAACCAACTATGCAAATTTTTAAAGGAGAGATTCACCATTGTAATTAATCTTTTTAGTGATTATTCGCTAGGATTCGCCATTGTGATTAAATTATTTTTACCAATTATTCATTAAGATTCACTAGGAATTTACAATTTTTTTAATAATGTGCATAGATTCGCTAAGAAAATTAATATTTTTTTCAAAACAAAGGAAAGATTCGCTAGGAAAATTATAACACTTAGCCAAGATTCGTCGGGATTTTACACCTTCATCAAGGGGGGGTTTCTTAAAGTGTTCCCTTTTTTACAACACTTTGTTTCATAAGCTAAAAGGTTATATTTAGAAAAGAGCTCCCTCTTATTTATAGAGGAGAGCCAAGAGCTAAAAAAAGGAAAATTACAACTAACTTGACTTATTCAACAATAGAGTCTGATTTGATTTGAGACTTCTTTGTTTTTACATGTAATTGCATATTTACAAAAGACATGTAATATTCCATTTACAAAATATAAATTGTATAAAATAAAAACTTGAAATAAACTAAGTCTAGACAAGCATGTTCTTTCATTCTTCATAATTTTTCTCCATAAAGTCTTCATATATTTTTAACATAGCTTGGGCCTCAAAGTCATCTAGCCCTATTGTATGGCTGGACATAATGAGCACTCATGTGATGGAGTCCTTAATACTAATGCATGCTTTCTTGTGCTTATCTAATATTATACTCAAGTTATCCATAGTCACTTGAAAATCCACTAACTTGTCAATAGAAGCTAATGAAAAAATTTCCGACTCAATCTCCTTTTGAATTAGTGATGTAAACTCTTGGATAACTGTATCAATGAGAAGGAATTTTTAATTGTCATCTAATACTTGGAAAGGAATCTCCTTAATCTTGGAAATGAGATCTAACCCTTTATCATTGCCTATCTCTTGAGCTTCTTGTAGATCCCTTATTAGCTCATCGATGATATCCTTTTTATGTTTCATTGTTTCCCAAATTCTAATGAACATTTTCCTATTGGGAATCACCCCAATTTCTACCAACACATCAAGCCTGAGATCTCTCATTTTTGTCCAAGCTTCAAAAACTTTCTCTAACTCTTGCAAATTTTGAGATAATATGCCGACACTGAGAATGCGTCCACCAAATGGGTACTTCTCTCAACAATACATCCCATGCTTGCATCAACTGGATTCTTATTCACCCTTTCTAGAAATTCAGACATGCCAACATGACCAATTTATGTGTCCTTAATATAATCAACATTTGAAGTCATAGAGGTCATTGGAATTACCCCTTGGTACTTATACTTCATGTTTTTCTTGTTTGGTGAAGGTTCAAACATTGATAATGAAGCTACAAAAATAAATTTAAGATTTTCCTAGTGTTAGAGAAATTTTCCAATTCTGTGCAATGACAAAAAAATTATACACCCTTACATGTGTTAAAAAATCTTCGGATGCAAGGGTAGAGAAATTCTCCACCCCTGCATGGGGTATTGTAGTTTGGATGTAAGGGCGGAAAATTTTTCTGCCCCTACATGGGGTAGTATAACTGATGTAGTTATGGTTTTATAACCTGGAGTGCACCTTAGGGTAAAACAAAGTTTCGGTGCAAGTCGGGGAATTTTCCTTACCTACACTTAGTGTAGAACTTTATGCACTATTTTTGGGGGTTTAAAACCTAAACCAAACTTTGGGTAGCTTGATTCATGTAGGTCAAGATTTATTTCTCAAACTACATGAGTGAAGAGGGGTGTGGATGTATTTTAGGAAATAAATCTTGACCTACATGATGAAGAGAATGGTGGCGTGTAGTTCGGGTTTTATTCCTCGAACTACATCCATAATGTGAGGCTCAAGTATGCATCAGGGAATTTTATCGATGTGCATGAAAACCATGCAATTCAAGTGTGCTTCAAGGAATAAAACCCAATGTGCATACCAACCTGTGAGTGAAAGGGATAAAATACGAGTAAAATATTCTACAAGACATGGAATAGGTGGGTAAGAAGGGTTATGTCATTTGGGTTTTAAAACCTGATTGACACTTATGATTGATAAGCAATGGTGAAATGGGGAAATTTATGTTGGGTGTAATGTAGGGAAATTATCCCATGCATCATGTGAGATTGTGGTCAGTGTTGCATGGGGAAAACTCCCCCACCAACACAAAGAAAAAATGGAGTGAGGATTTGAAACACATGAAAGTTATCTATGGGAAGTTTGAAAGCCCAAGGGAAAATGAACATAGACCAAAATAATACAAAGATAACCTTAAACAATTAAAACTAAAAATCTATGCAAAAACCTAACATAAAAACCACATAAAGAACCCTAAATGATGCTTAAAAGAAAGTAATAAAAACCAAATAAAACTTGACATACCTGAAAACTACAAAAAAGGGAGGAAAAATCGACCAAAATATGCATAAAATCCAAGAAGGTGCACTTCAAATGAGCAAATGAGAGCAAGAATAATGAAGAGGCGAAGAAAAGCGAGATAGGATGGTGAAAACGAACATTAAAAATAAATTTAAAACCAACTAGAGGCCGCATTAAAACCCTGCATTAATACTATACATGTGAAATAAGAAGTGTAATCATGCTAAAATTTAGTGCGACTACATTCTTAACATGCGTTCAACAAAAACATGTAGGGGCATTGAAATTCAACAACACTGCATGTTCAGAAAAAAATGCTAACTCTGAAAAATCAACCTTTCACAGTTTTTGAAAAGACAAAAAGGTGATCCAACCGAAATGAAATTTCGAAGGATCTGACTACGCACAAGGGAAATTGAGAATTAATTCAGTTTGCATGCTTTAGAGGGAATGGGATACAAAATGGACAAGTTTCATAGGAGTTATCCCAGGAATTAAGCTTGTTGAATTCGAGGATGACAACATGATTATACATGATGAAAATTTAGAAATAGTTGTTTGTATAGCTAATGATATTAAAAATGAAGAGTTTACCCTTGATGAATGTGATATTGGTGATAATATGGATGCATATTAGAACCTCTTTCTTTGGTGTGCAACTTTTTTTCTTCCTCATGCATAGTGCACTTCAAGAGGGTCATATGAAAATAATGTTACAAGGTTGAGGGTGGAGGAAGAGGTGTTCCATAGGTATTTCTTTTGTAGCACATGTGTCACAACAAATTGCCAGGATGAACTTGAAATGGAGAGGTACTTTGAAGAGTTTAGATCTTTGCATGAAGTGCCTTATGATCTAGATGGTTGTGTTGATGGAGATTGCATTAGTATAAGTGAATCCAAGGCATATTTTTTTTTGTTGTCCTAGAAGATTGTAAAATTGAGTATGAGGTTTTCATTTTCAATGAAGGTGTAGCTTCCAGTGGTGTGCATGATAGTGTGTTTGAGTTTGAGTGCTTCACTTGAGCTCAACATACAACTTGTGATATTGTTAACTAGCAACAAATTATCTATGTTGATGATCAACCTACTACTCAAGTTTAATATGTGCCTAAGATTCAAAGTTTCTAGTTTGATTTGTTAGAGGGTGATCATCAATATTGTAGATCAACTTGGTAAAGAGGCATATTTTATTTTGCATTGTGTATTGGAGGTATTCTCTTTTCTCCTCAATTAACTCATGGAGGTCAACAAGTATGAAGATACCATGTTTTTTTATGTTGACCTGAGTTTTTAAATTGGTGCCCCTAATAGCTATAAAGATGAAGAATGTAGTGCATGGTATTTTGGTAGTCGATGTGTTTTTTTCATACAATGGAAAGGTCAATGGTGCAACATGTATTCATTTGTTTAGAGGTAGTCACCAAGTTGTTCTGAAATGATAAGGATGCATTTTTTGTAGCTAGGTGAAGGAAACTACTATGCATTGAGGTAAATCAGTTCCTTCAATAAGATGGTGTTTGATATAGGTAAATTATTTCATCCATCCTTTACAAGCTTGTTCTTCTTTATGTTAAAAAAATTCACAACCATTACTTTGTGTTCATGTTTTTTCTTTAATTTTTAGTTGTGATCTCATCATGTAAATACATCGTTCCCAATTTTGGTATCCTAGAGACCTAAGTTATCAGTATGCTTGCATGAGGCACATGTCCCCAACCAAATCCATTTTTGTCTTGAGCCCCTTCCATTTTGTGTGCCCATTTCATGATCTTTCATAGATAACTGGTATGAGATAGCTCATCAGGGTCACCATGTTGATTTTTTCCTTTGGTTGTTTGTTTCCCCCTTCTTCCTTGGCTAATTCCTCAAAAATCAAAATACCAAAATTGGCTAAGTCTATAGATTATTTGAGCCTCACATATTGTAGAAAATATTAATTGGTAGCTATGCTTCAAATTTGGTGAAATTTGGACTTGAATTGTGCAAGTATAGTTGATCAAAGGTTTTACTAGTTCTAGGAACCATTGTCAACACTAATGACTATTCTTGGAAATAAGTGATAACTGTCAGGCCTGTGTCCCTACCCCCAAAATCCTCTTGTTGTGGTCCGGGTTTTTAGTCCCAAATCTTTATATGTCTTGACTTGGTGTATGATGAGTTTTTGTTAATGGTATTTAGGTCCCGATGGAATTTGTCTTCTCCAACCTATTCCACCTAATTGAGGCATTAGCGGGCACATTTCCCAACTACTCAAATTAAATGTTGGTCTCTCCCATCAATCTCAATTACCCATTTTGGGCAAGATTGATCTGGAGTCTTGGATTTGATAGTGCTACAATGAAACTACTTAGGATTTTGCACGATGAAGTATATGTTTGGTTCTAGTGTCTCATTTTGAAAAAAGGTTGGTCACCGTGCGATGTCTAGTCACTAAGAAATATTGTAGGGCATTCATTAACACCATAGTCTAGTTTGTTGAGATATTTGTAGACCTATAGAATCGAAGAAGACTATTATTGTAATGGGAAATATTGTGTTGTGGAATTTCTCCATGGAACCATGCAAGTATTTATGGTGGTTTTTTTAGACACAAATAGGATTTTCCCTTGCCACATTTTTCGGTATGATTGCAACATGAAATTGGTGAAGGTAACAAAATTGTAAATATTGCAATCTTTATAAAATGGAATTTTACATGTTTCAAATGAATATATACAATTGTGTTTGGATAAATAAGTATGCTTTGTATCAAGGTTTCATATTCATTGGTGTATGTAAATGTATAGTTACATGTTCTTCTTTTCCTTATTTTTCTTTCTCAGTGTTGTGACTTTGTTTCCCAATAGATAGGGACCAATTTGTGACCATATTCTAATCTCACATCATTCAAATCAAATCATTTTAATTAGTATTTTAGTTTAGGTGTTCCTTCTTGTGCACCCATGACTTTTGATATAATAACAAAATCATTCTTAAGTGAGCATTTGATATATATTCTATGTGGATCATGCTTGCATAGTCATATCAGTTATATAGGGGTTATATGCAATTAGTTGTTCTTAATTTAGTGATATTATTTTGGGTTAAGATTACATTTGGGTTTGGTTGTAGTTATTTTGGTTGTTTGATTTTTTTGATTTCAATGCTTGTTGAGGCATACCCTTAGGAGAAAACTCTTGAGTCTAGAAGTTGAGCTTGAAGTGTAGGAGAGATAACCCACTCCTATAGAGTTGTCCATTAACCCCCCACAATATTTTTGATGAGCTAATTTCACTTACATGATGACAACCCTAGCCTTGTGACTGATATTTTTCTCTAGGAAGTGGAGCATCATTTTTTAGCACTAACATAGACTAGGTTTTTGTTTAAAGTAATCTATTATTGAGATTATGCCAATTAACCCTTTTATATCTTAACTCTAAATAAATGTTTGTTTAATAAAAATAGCTAAAATACTTGAAGAAAGGAACTAATAACAAAAAATTGATAAATATAAATCACGAATTTAATATAGAAATGAAAAATAGTAAAGAGGAATTTTGACTAAAAATTTGAAGCTTACTATGTTGAACAGTAGCAAAATTGTCACTTGTAAGCATGCTATAATTTCTTCCACTTGTCAATTTGCATGTGTAGATCTTAGCTTATGTGTGTAAATACAAAGTATAGTCCTTATGATCATCTTTAATCTATGGGTGATATTTCCTTAGATTACATGTACATCCATCTTTGGTTTTGAGACCCTAACACTACTACCCTACAACTAATTAACTAAGAAAAACAAAACTCATTGCAATAGTATTGCCTAACAACAAGTACTAAAATCTTCTTGCGATTGTTAGGGGCATAAGAAAAGACGGTGAGGATAAAAGTAAAATACAACGAATGAAAATGTTAAATATCTTATGGGAAAGCAATGAATGATGACGATTAATTCAATCGTCTTGCATTTATTTTCATGCAGATTTAGTTGTCAATGGAGAAAAAAACTCTACAAATTTAAAATAACGTAATAAATATAGTAAATTTAGTTTCTTAAATATAGGAAAAATAATAGTTCATTTTCACTTTTCCTAGAAATCCGTCAATAAAACACAAAACTTCTTAGCCAATCATATTGATGAAAACTAATTTTTATAATTTATAAAATTAAATATTTTGCAAGTTCACTTTACAAAATTGATTTTTTTTTTAAAATTATTGTTTTTGGTTGGTTGAAAGCTAACTTATTAATAACTAATTAACTAAGAAAAAAAAAAACTCATTGTAATAGTATTGCCTAACGGTAAGTACTAATAAAGAAGAGAAGCAACAATAATTAATCACTTGAAAAATATGAATATCAAATAATGAAATTTATAGCATTTCCCAAAAATGATAAACTAGCACAAAGAAACATTTAAATTATATTGTCATGGACTAATACATATCTTTGATAGTTTCTAGAAAGTTGTTATCCTGCACATAGAGGTAGGGTTATAGGTCCTGAATTTTCTTGACACAAACACCCTTGGAGGAACTGGTTCAAGTGCACATAACCAACTTGCCTTCATGGCATAAATAAAGCCCTGAACAAGATACTCTCGAGTGTACGTTGTACCCTGAGTTGGACACATGTTATGTGCCCCTTCTCTAAATGTTTAAATACCATTCAGGACCCAAACCTTCACTCTTATGTACCTTCTAATTTCCATATTGCTCTTTCCTTTTATTTTTCCTTTGTATTCTCTCGTTTCAATTAACTTATAGGTTTATATAATATTCCAAGCATGGTTCTAATAGGCACACCCATTCACAATAATCATAATGTTTAATTGAATTAAAGTTTACATTCTTTCATTTTCATGAGGAAAAAGTCCCATAACACACAACATGATAGGTTTATATTGGTTTTGGTGGTGATTTGGTTTGGTGTTAGGAGGTTGTTCATATCTCCTTTATGATTGATTAGTTCCTTGACTATGGTTATTCATTTATGGATATATTTGAAAAATCAAATCTATGGTTGATTTGGTTTTTGAGTCATGTGGTGTACATGATTATTCTCTTTGATATCTCAGTTTGCAGGTTACTAATGTGATGATGAGTTTGCATGTTTCAGTTTTTGTGATCTACGAGTTATGCAAGTTGTAGGTGTGTATAGCCTATTGGGTTACAATGGGTTGAATCGATGTGGACTGTCTATATCCACAAAATTAATTCATTATTGATGTAGACTTTGTTGGTTGGAATTGTTAGTGGTCATTTATGCATTGGCATGTTCCTTTGGGATGAGAGGATGGATGGTTAGAGTACTTGATTAGTTAGTGATTGGGACTTGTAGCATGTGGTTTTATTGTGATGCCATGATATCTTGGTTACTTCATTAGTTACACATTTTACTAGGAGCTTCTGACAATGATGATTTGGTGGTGTAGGATTGGTTCTTGATGGTTTGATGGTGGTTGTATCTTATTGGCTTGGAGATCTTGGTTATACTTGGTATGTTTTACATTTTAGTTGCGTGTGTGGACCTGGATGATCTTCATGGAGGAGATGGTTTTCACAATGCCATGTGTAGCTCAATATCATGATTCAATGGGAGTTATTGGCAGTGACATGATTCATCATTGATGATGGATGATCTTCCTTGGTGTTTGTGGATGTCTCAGAGGAGCTCTTAAATCATGTTGTTGCAGAATTATCTTCATGTGATTGGAGATGTCGATTCTTGGTTTAGAGTGAGATTGTTATTATGTCATGGTTTACTCTTGATACTAGTTTATATTTTTGGCATGATACATTTTCTCTTGAGACTAGGATGTATGTATTAGTGCATGTGATCTCCTAGGAGGAGATGGTTAGATCATGATGTCATGTTGGGTTCCTGGTTATGTGATTGGAGCTTTGGTATTGATCTTATTGGTTCTCTTGGTAGTGAATACATTGGTCATTTTTTTGGGAGATTCATGATAGTGCGGTGTTGCATTTGGATTTTAGCATGGATTGATCATTGTTAGGTGCTCATGGATACTTGGAGACTTGGGAGAGGTTGGATTTCTCTTGACATTAGAAGCATTTTCTTGAGACAATAACCCTTAGGAGGTTTCAACAAGAAGATTGAGGAGCCTTCACCTAGATATGGATGTGAGTTCATGATGGACCTATAGAAGATATTGTTCTTGGAGTGATTCATGATGACTTGGTTATCTTGGGGGAGAATTCTTATTCCCCATTCTTGGTCTACTCAATGGTTTATCATCTCATAGGTATTGCCCATCCTATTTTTTATGTGATTATGTTTTATGATTTGATTTCTCATAAGAATGAGTTGAGTCATAGTGATTGATTTTGGGAGACTCATTTGAGGATTGTTTAGCTTGATTTTATATGCTTTATATTTCATAGATATGGATCTTGAGCTATGGATAGTTAGTCCTAGAGGATTCATTTTGAGGGATGTTTAGCATGGTTACCTCCTTGTGCATATGATTTTATGTTATCATTCAGTGATGAGGAGTTTAGGGGATGATTATTGATATGATTTCCTAGTGTTATTACATGATTCATATGTTTGTTTGATCTAAGAGATTGCACAGCATGGGTGTTGTTGAGGCTTTTCATTTGGGGTTGTAAGGAGATCATACTTGACATAGTGTTACATTTTGAGGTGTTGGTAGAAGGACATATTATGGTTTATAGGTTTTCTCTCTTCATTTTATGGTTCCTTCCTATAGGATAATGTTCAAATGATTTGGGAGGATGGTGGCAACATGTTGTGAGAGAGTGTTACATGCCAATTGTGTAGTTACTATTTACTATTACTACATAGGGTAAATATGAATGTAATGTGAATTTTGGAGATGAATAAATTATGCTTGTACCTTGTTATAAATATTAATGTTATCTCATTTGATGTTATCTCAATTGATGTTATTTCATGGAGAAATAATGCATATACATGAATGGATGTTTATTAAATTATTATTCTAACTTTGGAGATGTTTATATATACTGCATATGTTGTGAAAATTTTACTTTTGTGTGCATGTGTTAGTGGATGCAGGTATGCGTTCCATTCCTCCAAGTGGAGGGGAAGTATCACTTAGGAGAAGATCTTAGTTGGGTAACTGGTAGAAGTAAACTACCTGAGCATACACACACACCACATTAGAATGATTGATTCGAGTCAATTTATGGGTAGTTGGTAAGTCATCCTTAGTTGATATGTCTTCATTTGAGAGTTTATTTACTTCTACATGCATAATGGGGTGATGTTTATCTATTGAGATTTTGATATCTTTCTTGTACTATTACGATTATATTCGCAAATGGGATGTACATGAAGATGTGTATATATATGCACATACATGTCAATGGGATATAACAACATGTATATGCACATGTATAGATGTACCACACATAAACACTTATCAATATGATGGTAATTGTGAATGGCTATATGTGAATTGGATGTGAATATATATATATATATATAGTATATAGTATATACACATATCCATATGTATATGTATATCAATACACACGTATGTTGGCGGATGGACATGCTCATACATATGCATTGATATAGATATACCTACATATACATGTACATAGAGGCATATACATTTATACATATATATATGCACACATTCATTATGATGTGTTTATTATATACTATCTTTCTTGTACTCTTATAGATATATCGACTGTATTCTTACATTATTGGCTTACAGTATGTATATATAAATATATATTAATGGTTATATATATACATATATATAAATACATGATGGTATTTAAATATATAGATATGTATATAATATATTATATATATAATAATATATATTTAACATATTATATTTGTTAATAGAAATTGACTATCACTTACTTTGATATAAGTCGATTTATAAAGGTTGATTATAGTCGATAAAGACTATGATTTTGGTAGTCGATTATAGTCACTTTTAACTATGTTTTAAGAGGTCAATAAAATAGCTTATGACTGTTTTGGTGAAGCTGATTCTCACTCTTTCTGCCACGCGATATAAAAAACTTATATTGCATTTTGAGTTGTTGTTGATGTCGATGGACTTAGTCGATGCATAAGTAAATATCTGCTTTGACTTAGTAAACATATTTGCTATGATATTTACACTTGTTGGAGACTTTGTCAAATGTATTTATCAGCTTAAGTCGACTCATCTCCTATGAAATTTGATGGATTGTTGTTGTTGAGAATTGGTAGTTGACTGTTTCTATTGGCAATAAAACCACACCAAACAAGAGGGAGTGTGGATAAAGTTGGTGCCACCTCTAAAAACCAAGTGTTGTAGATGTATTCAATTCGAATTGAACATATGCAAATTGAATAAGTCTTTTGATTGTTGTCAATAAAAAATTCAACCTATAGGTGATTATGTTGAGTATTAAGCTAGGAAGTCGCCACCTTTCGACTATGTTTCATGTGTCGCTTTGCATGGAGCTTGTTGTCCAATGTAATACCCCTTCATTTTGCTTCTTGTTCGGATTGTTTTATGCTTTTTTGGTTGCAGCTACTTTGATACTAGACACACCTTGTTAATTGTGTTTTAATCGCTATTTATTGAGCGATGAACTATTATTGTGTGAGGTGTTTATCAGATGACTGTTTTACATCTTTAATGATTTAATGATGTTGGTAGTTGTAACATGAGTTTTTATTATGAGATTATTGAGTAAGATGTTAATGTCAGTCTTGATGAGTGTATTGGTGAAGGGGACGGGTTTGCATCACTCGCTTGCGAGCGCCCTACGAATCCGCGATTTCTTCTTCATGGTGTGTATTATATGTTGGATATATTATATGATGTTGTTTACTTTGTTCTCAGGTTGTAGGTACATGACATCGACTCCACCTAGTTTCACAGGTTTGAGCATGTCAATCCAATGATTAAGTTGAACGAGAGATAGTAGCTAGGTAACATGTGTCAAGTCTACGCCCTAGCCTTAGTGTGTCATCAGTTTGTTTGTTGAGTCATAGTTACCTTGTTTCAAAGTTATTTAATTATGAAAAGTGTGTGTTTATTAAATCATTTTTTTTGAATAATTGCTTTGGTAAGAAGTGATGATTAATTAAGATTAATTTTAAAATTATGTTTAGCAATTATATTTAAATTTTTTAATAAAATTTAATTTAATTTATTTAATTAATTAAATTTAGTCCCAAAAAGGATTGAATTTAGTTATTAAATAATTAAAATTAATTAATTAAGTTTTATGTGGTTTATATTATATAAAAAGCAAAGAAAATTGAACGTGATTTGAAATTATATTTTAAGAGCAAAGTTAGTTTTCAAAATGTGGGAGTTAATTAATATTTAGATATTTTGATTTTTGATTTGCATAAAAAGTGGATTTGTTTGTTAAAGATATTTTTGATTTATACCACAAGTGTGAGTTTAATTAATAGGAGAAATTGGTTGCAAATTCATTCACAGGAGAGTTTTTGAAGAGGGAAAAAAGCTTTTTGAGGTTGGAGAGGATTTTTGTGAAAAATTGCACAGGGAATGGTTGGAAGAAATTTTTTGATTGTAGAATTGATTTGAGGAAATTCTTCTTACATTGGTTGAGCTTTTGGATTGGATTCATTGCACGGTTGAAGAGAATTCGGGAGATCTTTGGAGGAGGCTTGCAACAGAAAATCATCTTTTCCTATAGCTTCAAACTTCAGGTTTTATTTTGTGGTTTTGTTCTTGATTTGTTTAAAACAAATAGTTATTGTTTAAAGAATTTGTTTGTTAAATTCATTGGGAATTAGAATTTATTAATGGAGATTAGATGTTAATTAATCAAGATTTTGGAAGTTTTGTTTTCCTGTGAAAATTCCTCTATGAAATTGTAAATAAATAGTGTGTACAAGCTATTTATTTTAATGGAGGAAAATTGTAGAACCATTTGTTAAATTAAACCTTAGATTGTGCAACACATGTAGGATGTTGTAGGAAATTTAATCCCTGTAGAAAATAATTAGATTTATTTTTGAAAACAAATCCTCTCTAGAAAAATTACAATGGAGAAATCTAGATCCCTTTTAATTTTCCTATTTTTGTATTGTTAGGAATTTGAAGAAATGGTTTAATAAATTGGTTTTTAAATCTTTGTGAATTTAAGGTGTCTTGAAAATTTTATTTATTTTTCTGTAGGTGGTTATTTTTATTTATTTATTTTTCTCAATTTTACCAGTAAAAATGATTCTCTAAAAATATTTATATTTATACATTATATGTATTATAATATATATATACATATAACATATAAATAAATAAATATATATATATATATATATATATATATATATATATATATATTTGTTATGAGATTGAAGATCTAATTTATTAAATCGTTGTACGTGAATTTTTGTACTTTTTTACAGTAGAAGGATTTTTATAATAATTTTTTTTTGTTATTGTTTTAGTGGATGGTGGCCATGACCCCACCACTTGCTTCCCCATTGGGAAGGATGTGCTGCCCATGGGGCAGAGTGCCCACTGCTTGGGGGGATGCACTATCCCATGGGGAGTGCGGCCTCCCCAAAACCCTGCAGTCGGTTGTACATACTATACAGTAGATGGTCCTTGTGCAGGCACATGACAGAGCTGTCCCGTCCGCCTTTGCTTGATGGGTTTCAGATTTTTTTGTTTATAATTTTTTTATTAATTTGTTTTTATATATGCATTATATATTATATATGTAATTATATATGGTTTAAAATATATATAATTTGATATATATTTATATATATTGTATATATGTGTTGAGTGTATATATATTTTATGTTTTATTATAAGCTGTTTTTAAATGTGTTATGTGTTTAAGAAAACAACAGTTTATAGAAATATATTTATATTGTGAGTATATATCATGATATATATATAAATAATTATATATTATAATATAATTGTGTATATATATCTTATGAGTATATCATCAATATTATAGGTTGTTATTTTAAACCGTTTTGATTTCAAATTAATTATAATCTTATGTGGATTAGAATTTGAAAAAGGGAAATTTTAAATAATTTTGAAGAAAGGGATGTGTTAGGTCTGAAACTAAAAGAAATTTTCTTGCATGAGTATATTATGAATTAAAAGTAATCAATATGTTGTTTGATAAAATTAATTTTTTTTTATTTTTTATTTGTAAAAGTAAAGGCTATTATTTTAGTTTAGAGTGAGTTTCTTTAATTTTTGCCTCCTAGAATAGGAGTGTACGCATTGTTTAGTTCAGTAAGCACATTAGTTACCCTTGAAGTCTAGTTTTGTATAGCGTGTTATCCATTCGAAGAGTGCCTTTTGTTAGGGGTCGGAGCCCAAAGAGATAAACCGGGTAACCTTTAGAAGTGATTTAATTAAGTGATAATTAAAATAATGTACTTAGTTGATTAGGATGCACTTCACATTAATCAAGATATCTTAACCTCACTCATAGATGCAAGGGATCATTTAGACTTGGGATGAGTGGGAATGCCTGAAATGGCAAGGTCAACTATTTTGTCCTCACGAGAGATAATCGATTCTACATGAGTAAGTATGAGGGACGAGATTCGTTAGAGGTCACCAGGAACTCTGGAGCCTATGACGAATGCCCAGAGGAGATCTCATGTCTAACTGTGTGATGACACTCTGTCTAGGATAACATTGGGTTATGTGTTATGTGTATGAGTTCTTCATCATACTTGATTAATTTTATGTCTTGAAGCAATGTGACCATGTTAGTGTTAGACTTATATTGTGCATGTGTTTGGTTGAGTCAATATGTGTCAGTATGAGTCTACCTTTGGTTAGAGGTAGTAGATCCTTGTCCATGTTTCGTGGTTACTATCTCCTAGCATGGGGGGTGGGCCTTCGGGTACCACTTGGTTGGGTGGAACATGCACCATAAACCGTTGGGTCCTCCTTGATCTTCAGTGCGTGGTGGCGAGACATCCAGTTGGACAGCTCATGGATCTTGTTTTCTTTTCTAGCAGTATTGTATTTCAAAATGTAATAAGTTGGTTTTACCCCCTCTTGTATTTATGAGGTGGAATTTTGTAATGGTAACACTTTTGTAATAATGCCTCATTCTAGGAATGAGTGATGTAACCAGATGTTCAAGTAATGAATTTATGTATGGATGTTTATCTTCTTATCTTATGTTGTTTATGTATGTTGTATTAATGCTTATTACATGGGTAATTAAATGCAATGAATTTTAGATGATGTATGTTAGTTGGGTTATGTAATCTCAGTTACATAGCCTTAGGGGATTTTTTTCAATTGTAGATGAACATGTATGTTTAATTCACTTTAAATAAATAAAATTAGTACACTTTTATTGTGAATTGAAACTTCTTCTAGGGTTGCATGGCAGGGCATTACACATGGTATCAGAGACTAGGATTAAACACTGGGTGCTCTGGTATTATGATGTACCCACTAAGCTTAGTTGCGTAGATTTTCAAGAGTACCTTGTTTAAAATCCTTTTATGTCTATGCATGAGTATGCCTCCTAGACACGGACGAGGGAGAGAATGAGGACATGGCCGGGTAGGTGGTCGAGAGGAGAGTCAGCATGACTCACAACCTTGTGCCATACCTATACTAGAGCAGGAGGAACATTAGGCCTCATAGAATGATCCAAGATGTGGTGGTGGACAGTTAGACCCTCCTAGGGTCGAAGCTGCATGTAGAGCCTTCGAGGAGGCTTTGGCATTATTGGGTCCAAGACAGGTAGTACCTGAGGTTAACACTATGGTGAGGACAACTATAGTACAGACGAAGATGTTATCATCTTCCTATATGAGAGATTTGATACAATCTCAGCCACCTCGATTTCACGAATTAGGTACCGTCTTAGAAGCTGAAACTTGGTTGATAGGATTGGACCGATGTTTTTCCATGCATCCTTTTGATAGTAATACTAAAGCGCGATGCACTATTATACACCTCTAAGGATTCATAGTCACTTGGTGGAGACTTGAGGAGCATAAGCTCCATATTAACATGAGTTTGGTGTCTTGGGAGATCTTTCTTGAGCGGTTCAGAGCCCGCTTTCTCTCTGATCATTGGTGTCAGCGTAGGGGTGATGAGTTCCATACCTTACGATAGTTAGCCATGATGGTAGATTAGTACGAGAGGCGATTCTACAAACTTAAACAGTTCGCAGGAATAGGGGATGATGAGGGGATGTTCGTGCAATATTTCATTAGGGGCTTAAACGCCCGTATAAAAGGTGGTGTGTGGGTTTTTGAGCCCAAGTCTATGGAGATAGTTGTGGAGAAGGCACGATTGGTGGAGGAGAACTTGACTATGGCACTGGGAGGCCATATAGGTTTTCTTATTGGCAGTGGTTCAAGAGCTGGGACTAGTGCTCCAGGGGGACAGACTCAGGGGGTTGTGCCTCCTAAGGAACAATAGGGATCAGCATAGGGCAGTCAGTAGCAGTCATTTCAGGGGAAATAGAAAGGTTTCCAGCTAAGATAGGGTGACAGGAACTGGAGGCGCATGAAGCATTTCAACTCTGAGCAACCCACTTAGAGCACCCAATCCACTTTTGGAGGAAGTGCACAACAGTCTAGTGCACCCGTAGGAGGAAGAGGATATGGTAGAGGCAAAGGTTGCTTCTCTTATGGTCAGTAGGGCCATATTGCTAGGATGTGTCCCAAAAAGGGAACGTCATGATTCACGCAGAGACTAGTGGCATTAGAGCCGATAGTGGGAGATGTTGGCAGAGGCCATCGTGTGTTCATAGTGGTTGATAACCATCAGGCAGAGCACCAGGGTACCGTGGTTGAGACTTATGGTATGTTATTGGGTAACCCTGTTACTATTTTATTTGATTCAAGAGCATCTGACTCCTTCATTTCTTCATCTGTAGTGTCACGTTGCAAATTGGGGGCCATAAGGTAAGATGATAGGTGGTAGGTCATGTTAGCGTCTGGTGCGAAAGTCGCATTGCATTTTCTAGTACTTGACTATAGGTTGGAGATTGAACCACTCGTTACTACCTTGGATCTTTGGGTTATACCATTGGGATCCTATGATATTGTCTTAGGGATGGATTGGTTAGAGGCTCACCGAGCAGTTATTGATTATCAACGGAAGTCGATTTGGTGCATTAATGCATCTGGTGGTTAGGTGGATATTATAGGAGTTCAAAGATCGATATCTTTGAGGATTATTTCAGCTATGTAGTTGAGGAGATGTGTTCACCGTGGATGTCAGTTGTTTGTTGTTATAATGGAGGACTTGGGATTAGGAGATGGAGAGGAGAAGGTATCTCTGGATAGTCATCCCATTCTTCAGGAGTTCTTAGATGTCTTTCCAAATGACATTCCAGTGATGCCACCACGGAGAGATATAGATTTTAAGATTAACTTAGTACCTAGATTGGAGCCTATTTCATGAGCTCCCTACTGCATGACTACTCAAGAGCTAAAAGAGCTTCGTATGCGATTGGAGGAGTTGTTAGAGAAGGGATTCATTCATCCTAGTGTTTCTCCTTGGGGAGCACCATTACCTTCGTGAAGAAGGACGGTTCACTTCGGTTGTGCATTGATTACCGATAGTTGAACAAAGTGACGATCAAGAATCGTTATCCACTTCCCAGAATTGATGACTTGTTTGACCAAGTCAAGGGTGCTACCATCTTTTCAAAGATAGATCTTAATTTGGGATACCATCAGCTCCATATTTTTGACTCAGATATCCATAAGACAACATTTCAAATGTGGTATGGTCACTATGAGTTTACTGTGGTACCATTCGGTTTGACGAATGCACCATCTATGTTCATGAGTTTGATGAATGGAGTATTCCGCATATACCTTGATACATTTGTTCTTGTGTTCCTAGATGATATATTGATATATTCTAGGATAGTAGAGGAACATGGGGAGCATTTACGATAGGTATTGTAGTGTCATCAAGATAACCATCTATATGCCAACTTGTCGAAGTGTGAATTCTTTAAGACTAAGATCAAGTATCTTGGTCATGTGATCTCAGGGGAGGGTATATATGTGGATCCTTCAAAGATCCAAGCTATCCTAGATTGGCCTACGCCCACAAATGTGGCAGAGATCCATAGTTTTATGGGGCTTGCAGGATATTACAGGAGGTTTGTTCAGAGCTTTTCCAGGATAGGTCATCCTATCACTTCTCTTCAGAGGAAAGGGAAGAGGTTTGGATGGTTAGAGTAGTGTGAGTTGGATTTTTAGGTTCTTAAGGACAAGCTGACCAGTGCACCAATTTTAGCGATACCTGATCCCACAAGAGACTTTGTAGTTTTTACAGACACATCCTTAGAGGGCTTAGGAGCAGTCCTGATGCAGGAGGGTTGAGATATAGCTTATGAGTCATGGAAGCTTAAGGATCATGAACTAAATTATCCCACACATGATCTTGAGTTAGCAGCGGTAGTCCATGCATTGACTAGATAGAGACACTTTCTTCTCGGGCACAAATTTGAGCTACATAGTGATCACAAGAGCCTTCAGTACATTTTCACTCAGCCGAACCTTAATGCTAGAGAGAGGCATTGGATGAAGTTTCTCTGTGAGTATGAATTCGAGGTGAAGTATATTTAGGGGAAAGAGAACATCGTAGCTGATGCACTCAGTAGACGTAGGCATGAGATATTTGAGTTGACTCTCTTAGTAGATTTGCGAAGTCAGATTCTTGCTACTTTTCCATCAGACAATTGGTATCAAGATGTGAGGACAGAGATTGAGGTAGGTAGACCTCTAGAGGGCAGGTTCATAGGTTATTCACTTGAGGCAGATGGTTTACTGAGGCATTTAGAGCATATTTACGTTCCTTCAGCAAGTGACCTTCACACTTTGGTTTTGACCAAGGCACATCGTGCACCATATTCAACCCATCCAGGGGTGAAGAAGATGCACACAGATCTGCGCCAGTTGTATTTTTGGCCAGGGATGAAATGAGATATAGCAGACTTTGTAGTGAGATGTTTGGAGTGTCAATGGGTGAAGGCTGAACACCAACATCCAGTAGGGCTTCTACAACCACACCTTGTACCTGAGTAGAAATGGGATATTATCTCGTTGGACTTCATTGTTGGTTTACCCAACTCCTCGCGATGACATGATGCCATTATGGTGACAGTTGATAGGTTGACGAAGCTAGCACACTTATCACCTATGCGCTCCTCCTATAATGCATCATCCGTTGCTAGAGTGTTCATGGAGGATATTGTGAGGTTGCATGGTATTCCTTATCAGATTATTTTTGACAGGGATCCAGTGTTTACCTCAGCTTTATGGACATCATTACAGCATGCGATGGGGACACAGTTGAACTTCAGTTCAGCGTATCACCAAGAGACAGATGGATAGACTGAGAGGGTTAATCAAATCCTCGAAGACATCTTACGCATGTATGTTATGGACCAGTAAACACGATGGAAGGATTAAGTCTATCTTGTAGAGTTTGCATATAACAATAGTTTCCAGAGTTCCATTGGTATGGCACCTTTTCAGGCTTTGTATGGGCATCCTTGTCGTACTCCTTTGAGTTGGGATCAACTAGAGGACAGAGTGTTATTGGGTCCAGAGATGTTGTAGGACATGGAGCAGCAGGTGGATCGGATTAGAGAGCACCTGGTAGCAACACAGGATAGGTAGAAGAAGTATGTGGATGCGCATAGAGTGGATTGTTAGTTTTCTGTCAGCGACAGAGTATTTTTGTGGGTGTATCCACGAAAGAGTCCAATCCGATATGGAAAGGATTCTAAGTTGGTGCCTCACTTTGTAGGGCCTTTCGAGATACTCAAAAAGATTGGTCCAATTTCTTATCGACTTGCTTTGTCGCCCAGTCTTGCATGTATTCATGACATTTTCCATGTTTCGATTCTTTGGCCATATCATCCAGATGTTCCTCACGTCCTTGATTGGAATTCTTTACAAGTAGAGGACGAGCAGTTGACTTTGGAGCCTGTGGCCATAGCAGAGTGTAGAACACTTGCTCTTCGAGGGTGAGATATTGATCAGGTTAGAGTTCAGTGGGATCCCAAGGATGATGCTTCATCCACCTGGGAGGATGCAGTTAGGATGAGGGAGTTGTATCCCTACTTGTTTGCAGGCTTCCAAGAGTAAGCCTGGTCTTTGGGGGGTAGAATGTAATACCCCTTCATTTTGCTTCTTGTTCAGATTGTTTTATGCTTTGTTTGTTGCAACTACTTTGATACTGGACACACCTTGTTATTTGTGTTTTGATTGCTATTTATTGAGCGATGAACTATTATTGTGTGAGGTGTTTATCTGATGACTGTTTTTCATGCTTTAATTCTTTAATGATGTTGGTAGTTGTAACATGAGTTTTTATTATGAGATTATTGAGTAAGATGTTAATGTCAGTCTTGATGAGTGTATTGGTGAAGGGGATGGGTTCGCATCACTCCCTTGCGAGCGCCCTGTGAATCTGTGATTTCTTCTTCACAATGTGTATTATATGCTGGATATATTATATGATGTTGTTTACTTGGTTCTCAAGTTGTAGGTACATGACATCGACTCCACCTGGTTTCACAGGTTCGAGCCTGTCGATCCAATAGTTAAGTTGAACGAGATATAGTAGCTAGGTAACATGTGTCAAGTCTACACCCTAGCCTTAGTGTGTCGTCAGTTTGTTTGTTGAGTCATAGTTACCTTGTTTTAATGTTCTTTGATTATGAAAAGTGTGTGTTTATTAAATCATTTTTTTTGAATAATTGCTTTGGTAAGAAGTGATGATTAATTAAGATTAATTTTAAAATTATGTTTAGAAATTATATTTAAATTTTTTAATAAAATTTAATTTAATTTATTTAATTAATTAAATTTAGTCCCAAAAAGGATTGAATTTAGTTATTAAATAATTAAAATTAATTAATTAAGTTTTATGTGGTTTATATTATATAAAAAGCAAAGAAAATTGAACGTGATTTGAAATTATATTTTAAGAGCAAAGTTAGTTTTCAAAATGTGGGAGTTAATTAATATTTAGATATTTTGATTTTTGATTTGCATAAAAAGTGGATTTGTTTGTTAAAGATATTTTTGATTTATACCACAAGTGTGAGTTTAATTAATAGGAGAAATTGGTTGCAAATTCATTCACAGGAGAGTTTTTGAAGAGGGAAAAAAGCTTTTTGAGGTTGGAGAGGATTTTTGTGAAAAATTGCACAGGGAATGGTTGGAAGAAATTTTTTGATTGTAGAATTGATTTGAGGAAATTCTTCTTACATTGGTTGAGCTTTTGGATTGGATTCATTGCACGGTTGAAGAGAATTCGGGAGATCTTTGGAGGAGGCTTGCAACAGAAAATCATCTTTTCCTATAGCTTCAAACTTCAGGTTTTATTTTGTGGTTTTGTTCTTGATTTGTTTAAAACAAATAGTTATTGTTTAAAGAATTTGTTTGTTAAATTCATTGGGAATTAGAATTTATTAATGGAGATTAGATGTTAATTAATCAAGATTTTGGAAGTTTTGTTTTCCTGTGAAAATTCCTCTATGAAATTGTAAATAAATAGTGTGTACAAGCTATTTATTTTAATGGAGGAAAATTGTAGAACCATTTGTTAAATTAAACCTTAGATTGTGCAACACATGTAGGATGTTGTAGGAAATTTAATCCCTGTAGAAAATAATTAGATTTATTTTTGAAAACAAATCCTCTCTAGAAAAATTACAATGGAGAAATCTAGATCCCTTTTAATTTTCCTATTTTTGTATTGTTAGGAATTTGAAGAAATGGTTTAATAAATTGGTTTTTAAATCTTTGTGAATTTAAGGTGTCTTGAAAATTTTATTTATTTTTCTGTAGGTGGTTATTTTTATTTATTTATTTTTCTCAATTTTACCAGTAAAAATGATTCTGTAAAAATATATATATATATATATATATATATATTTGTTATGAGATTCAAGATTTAATTTATTAAATCGCCGTACGTGAATTTTACCTAGTTGTTCTTTGTGTGAATTTTTGCACTTTTTTACAGTAGAAGGATTTTTATAATAATTTTTTTTGTTATTGTTTTAGTGGACGGTGGCCATGACCCCACTACCTGCTTCCCCATTGGGAAGGACGCGCTGCCCATGGGGTAGAGGACCCATCGCTTGGGGGGATGCATTGTCCCATGGGGAGTGCGGCCTCCCCCAAACCCTACAGCCAGCTGTACATACTGTATAGTTGACAGTCCTTGTGCAGGCACGTGACAGAGCTGTCTCGTCCACCTTTGCTTGATGGGTTTCATATTTTTTTGTTTATAAATTTTTTATTAATTTTGTTTTTATATATGCATTATATATTATATATATAATTATATATGGTTTAAAATATATATAATTTGATATATATTTATATATATTGTATATATGTGTTGAGTGTATATATATATATATTATGTTTTATTATAAGTTGTTTTTAAATATGTTTTGTGTTTAAGCAAACAACAGTTTATAGAAATATATTTATATTATGAGTATATATCATGATATATATAAATAACTATATATTATAATATAATTGTGTATATATATCTTATGAGTATATCATCAATATTATAGGTTGTTATTTTAAACCGTTTTGATTTCAAATTAATTATAATCTTATGTGGATTAGAATTTGAAAAAGGGAAATTTTAAATAATTTTGAAGAAAGGGATGTGTTAGCTATGAAACTAAAATAATTTTTCTTGCATGAGTATATTATGAATTAAATGTAATCAATATCTTGTTTGATAAAATTAGAATTTTTTCTTTTTTTTTTTTGTAAAAGTAAAGGCTATTATTTTAGTTTACTATTTATTTGATTAAAGTATTTGGCTATTTACTGAAAAGAATTAGTTAGGGAAATAGATTTAATATATCCAAATTATATAGCATGTTTCCTTGCTAAGTGGACTTTCGATATTAAGTTTCCTTATGTTTGATTGTTTTGGGAAAGGGTGAATTGTGTTATAAATTGTAAAGTCTTCTAGAGGTTATGGGTTGATTATTTTTTAAGTCAATCGTTATTTTCTCCCTTGGGTAGTGCTATATGTGATTTGTTTCCTCCAAGTGTTTGGAGTGAGTTTCTTTAATTGTTTCCTCCTAGAATAGGAGTGTACACATTGTTTAGTTCAGTAAGCACATGAGTTACCCTTGGAGTCTAGTTTTGTATAGCGTGTTATCCATTAGAAGAGTGGCTTTTGTTAGGGGCCGGAGCCCAAAGAGGTAAACCGGGTAACCTTCAGAAGTGATTTAATTAAGTGATAATTAAAGTAATGTACTTAGTTGATTAGGATGCACTTCACATTGATCAAGATATCTTAACCTCACTCATAAATGCAAGGGCTCATTTAGACTTGGGATGAGTGGGAAGGCTTGGAATGGCAAGGTCAACTATTTTTTCCTCATGAGAGATAGTCGATTCCGCATGAGTAAGTATGAGGGACGGGATTCGTTAGAGGTCACCAGGAACTCTAGAGCCTATGAAGAATGCCCAAAGGAGATCTCATGTCTAACTATGTGATGACACTCTGTCTAGGATAACATTGGGTTATGTGTTATGTGTATGAGTTCTTCATCATACTCGATTAATTTTATGTTTGGAAGCAATGTGACCATGTTAGTGTTAGACTTATATTGTGCATGAGTTTGGTTGAGTCAGTATGTGTCAGTATGAGTCTACCTTTGGTTAGAGGTAGTAGATCCTTGTCCATGTTTCGTGGTTACTATCTCCTAGCATGGGGGGTGGGCCTTCGGGTACCACTTGGTTGGGTGGAACATGCACCATAAACCGTTGGGTCCCCCTTGATCTTCAATACGTGGTGGTGAGACATCCAGTTGGACAGCTTGCGGATCTTGTTTTCTTTTCTGGCACTATTGTATTTCAAAATGTAATAAGTTGGTTTTACCTCCTCTTGTATTTATGAGGTGGAATTTTGTTATGGTAACACTATTGTAATAATGCCTCATTCTAGGAATGAGTGATGTAACCAGATGTTCAAGTAATGAATTTATGTATGGATGTTTATCTTCTTATCTTATGTTGTTTATGTATGTTGTATTAATGCTTATTACATGGGTAATTAAATGCAATGATTTTAGATGATGTATGTTAGTTGGGTTAAGTAATCTCAATTATGTAGCCTTAGGGGATGTTTTTCAATTGTAGATGAACATGTATGTTTAATTCACTTTAAATAAAAAAAAATTAGTACGCTTTTATTGTGAATTGAAACTTCCTCCAGGGTTGCTTGGTGGGGCATTACATCCATTAACATGCCTAAACTGTAGGCTATGAGGTTACCAAGTTTCTCTATAAATAGTTGAACCATTTCATTTGGAAGGGACACATTTGTCCACAAGATTACATATCTTTTACAATTCCTATTTTTGCATTATTTCCAGTCATACTATGTTTTACATTGTGAGATAGAAAGGGAGTGAGTTCTTTTAGTTTGTGAGGAAGATAATTTTGAGAGGAGGAAGCTATCAACTTGAGAGATAGAGTTTATTTGTGACATACTTGTGAAGCTAATTATCAAACTTGTTGTTGTTGGAAAGGGTTGCATTGTTGCCATTTTTTTGGAGATGTGATAACAAACATGGAGATCTCTTCTTCTTTTTATTTTACTTTTGAATGATGTGTCATGCATGCATGGTTGAGATGTCTTTCCTAGTATGTGCATTAGAGAAATTAGAGTGTTTTGAAAAGGAAATTGAATTTTTTTTGCTATTTTCATAATGTTTTTTTTAAGTACTGCATAGTAGGAGATGGGTATTTATCATAGGTATTATATACTAGGCTTGATTGAACACAAAAGTCACATATGGTACACCTAGCTAAGTTATTGATTTAACTAGGAAAGCTTGTGTTTACTCCTAGGATATACAATCTAGTATGGGAGGGAGTTTGTGTACTTATTAGCTAAGTAGGTTTATTCCAAGTAGATTAATATGGTGATAGGTAGGTTTATTCCAAGTAGATTAATATGGTGATAGGTTATCTCTGGGATGATTGACTATCCATTGAATGAAATAACTATGCTTAGCTTAAGGTAGCCTTAAGTCAAATCAACCTTGAGTAGTGTATGTGATAGATGACTTCATTCGAAGTACTAAATGAGAACACTTTTCCCAAAGTAGTGTGAATCTCTGAGACTCCACTCTAAATTGTGTGACTAATGAGACTACACTATCAGTTCACCATGATCTAGTATTACATGCTAGTTTGAGATTATGGGATTACAAGGTTCTAGTTATGTAGGACATGACACTATGCTCAATTGGTTGTAGTTATCGAATATTCTACCAATCTCTTCATCAAAGGGAAGGGCCATCTATCGAATGATAGATGTGTGGGGGACCACATTATGAGTCTATGGTTGGTGGAAAAGCACTTGAGTGATGCTTCTCCTCCACAATAGGTGACAAAAGAACCAAGATTTGAAAGGAAGGATCCTAGACCATCTTACAACTATTTGTTCTAAAGCTCATTGAGCTATGTATGTAAATTTATGATTTCTTGTATTGATATAACTTATAGAATTGTTGAAATGAAATGGAATTAATTTTGTATTATGCTATGCATCTTGTTTAAAAATTATCAATAAATAAAATATTTTTTTATTGCAATGGCTTATTACTTAGTTAGTTTACTCGAAAGGTGAAAACTTAGAAATTTTTAATTCATTAAGGGTTGGTATGTTACAAAGAGTATGCAACTATTTGGTGTTGCATGTGTGGATCATTATGTTTGTCCTTGGTGCTTCATGTTTTGGTCACTTATCACACCTTGATATATTGTTGATTGGTAGACTTGATATGCTTTGACATTACCCATGTAGTGGGAGTTCCTTGATATGTATGTTCTTCATTGACAGGTTTGGTATAGGGAGTTTGATTGCGGTTTATGGGTTGCATATGTTGTTGGCATGAGTTTATGTATGGTGTTGATACCTAGGAGGTATGGATGGTTGGATGTATTAGCATGTGTTGTGTATGCTATTTCTAATCATGTGGGTTTTTCACCTTTGGCAACAACTTGGCTGGGGCCTTTTTTATCACTTGGATTTAATGCTTGTGTTCTTGGATTGGTGTATCTTCACCTTGGCATGTTCCTTTTTTTCCATAGGTGGCACATTGGAGGTTGAGAGGAGTTATTGCTTGAAATGGTGGTCACTTTGGTTTTATTGCAGGTATCATGATGGAGCATGAGAGCATGTTGGAGATTCATGTGGTTACATGTGTGGCTATGATGATGTATTTCATTGATTGACCCTTATGCAATGTATACAACAAGTGGGAGAATGTTGCAATATGATGTTGTACATAATTACAATAAAATGTTATATTATAATGTAATTAAATAATTATTTAGTTGTGATGCACCTAAAAGGTGTGGTTAATCACACTAGGCAATTATTTGGGGACCACTTGTAAGTCGTATTGTAACATTGGATTATTATTTAATGTGTGAGAGACATGAGATAATAATTTAATATTGGGGAAATATTTAATAAAGTGAAATCTTAGTACCCAATATAAAATGAGGGGTCAGTGGTTTTGTATTCACATGGTTTTGTGGTACATGGTTTTATCTTACCACTTGGTTGTATTTGTGTGAGCTTAAGCCTATAAAAGCAAGCACATGTTTAGTGGTTAAGGTTGGCTGGGTGAGTTGGTTGTCATTATCAAGGTTTTCTGAGTACATATGTGAAGCATGGTATGGGATGTGTGGATCCATGCTTGGACAAATGAATGATGCATTGGAGAGGATTTATTTTTTTATAATTATTCACGGTAACTCATGTAAGTGCGTGTATTATTTTATTGTTGAATAATTAGATGGAGTATTGATTTTTTGGACCTTGGGTTTTCCCCTCTCGAGTGTTTTCCTAGGGGATATCTTGTGTTACCTCGTGGCTTGTATTTTTGATCTATACATTATGGTTACTTGTATGCATTCTTTTCTCTCATGGGGTTATGTATGAAATGGATTAAGAATGTGGGTATTATGCATTATTTCCTAACACAAAATCAACTTAAATTTATTCCTTATTATGAGGACTACTCCAAACATGTTGAATCCTTCATAAGATAGTAAGAAAAACAACTTAAATACAAATATCAAAATGAAACGAATATAATTCCAAACATGATGGTTCTAAGTCTAAATGATAAAATATAATAACACATAGTCACCCTACTCTAGTATCAAAAGTTTGTTCTTACACATGTTATTCTAGGAAAACATGAAACAAAATAAGGATTAAAAGTACAATCCCATATCCAAAAAATACAAGGATAGGCATAATTTGAGATTAAATATAGTGATAAAATGATTACAACCTTTACTTAATTCCAAGGCATAAATACAACTAAGCAAGATACTAAAGTGGGAACTCGTTAAGTTCTCAAGAGATCTATAAGAAGGGGATCAAAGGGGATCAATGGGGGAAATTATCTACCTCCCAACCATATTAGCATCATCAAGTGTAATATATTCCTATGCCACTCTAGGAAACCCTTGCATTGTAGAGAGATAATAACATGGATACACTTTTAGAAAGACAAGCTTCACACACAAGCATCTCAAGAAAGAAACAAAAATCCACACCAAGGTCACATATGGTTTTCACACACCATTAATGCATAAAAAAATGTGGATAAATAGTCAAATAAGGATTTGTAATACACACCCAAAATTAAATACACAACTAATCAAGGGTCAATGCACAATTTCACAACTTGGGTATTCACAACCAAATTAATTAAAGGATAATGAATTAGACTAAATACATGGAGTATCAACACTTCAATTTAGATAAAATCCTCCTTTACTATTCCCCAATTCTATTCCTCATTTCAATGAGGTTTATGAAATAAGGAAAAACACTCTAAAACGATACCATTGTTCATCCATTAATGCATGCTAAATCATCATTTTTCACAAAATGGTCATAGCATGGAAAAAAGGGCATGACATCATCATATTGATACCTAAACACTTAATAATTTTATTTACAAAGAAAAAATCATAAGGTCAAAAATTAATATGATCTCAAACATTCAATTTTCTAGATTTATGTTTTTAAGATTTCACCAAGAACCATAAGACCAAGTTTTGTCACTAATGGCTACAAAGTATTTCAATATTTTTTCACCAAAATTAAGAACTCAAATTGCAAAAATATAGACATAACCTCTAATTCAAAAAGGCAATGGGAATCCTCTTTTTCAATCAAATAAATTTTTACATCAAATTTTCAAGGGTTTTTGGGTGTTTTTACTTTTTCAAAGAAAACTAGATACTTTCTCATTGATATTTCTAACACTAGTATTTTTTTCTAAATCCACTTGACCCATCATCATCTATCATTGGTTGTGTTAGATTCTTCTTTCCCCGCACTCACCATGCCAACTAGTAGTCTGATCCTTGTTCATTCCCTTGTGGTGCTACAACTGCATAGACATGTCCTAGCTATACAAGATCAAAAAGATGGTTGTAGTCAAGTGAACTTTACATTTCATCTTCTAAAGAGGATTGTGCTATAGATAAAGGGGTTAGGTATTGTGGAATCTATGTATCTAATCACTCACTTGACTCACATTGATACAATTTTGACAAAAACAAGCCAACTCTCGTGTCCATATGGTCCATGCATTTGCATATGAGCTTCAAAATGAATGCATCTTTGAAGATTCTCTAATTTTTTGACATTCCAATTTGTCTCCCACTATGCCCTCCTTAACCAACCAAAAGAACCCGCACACTTGTGAATCAAGTGTCTCTCCTTGTGATAATGCATAAGTACACCAATCAACAATATAACATGCATCATTGAATGTTGCACCACCTTTGATATTTATTTATTCCTTAACCAGAGCTTTCTTCACACATGCACCTACACCATCATGATCACCTTTTCTATGCCCAACTTCAAAAAACTCCAAATATGGGGTAAACCCATCTCTACATTCATCCTGCTCAACCAATAAAACATATGAGCATTCTTGAATTACCTTGTGCAGTTACTTGACCAAATGAGATATCAACCCATTGCAATACCTTTTTCTCGCAATAAATATATAAAAAAATCAAAACAATGTTCTACAAACTTAGATGAATGAGATCTATCATCACTCATGTAAAAATGGTACTCCCTGATTATCTTCTTGTCCTCTTCTATACTATCAGGGGCATGATTATATGTTATGTGGAAAAAAATAGAAATTTGAATAGAATTGTAATACTATGGTTGTACCTCATTTTGTGGTTGCAATGTGTAATTTTCAACAAAGTCAACCACAGATATAATAGTTCCAATCAAGAAAGAGTCCTTAAACATCTTGAATTTTTGATCCAACCACTGAGACTTGTGGCTATGCCTTGCATACTTGTGGAAAATATTTTTCTTAAAATCAAAAATAAAATCAACAATAGTTACCTCTCTTGTAACCAAATCAAATCTAGAACCTTTAACTCCACTCTTCAATGTGTATTTGATTGTCTCAAACATTTTTTTCAGAACAATCTTTTTAGAAAAATCATGTATGTTGTCCTCATGAAAATATGTTAAAAACTTTGATAAACCACCACATAGAAAACACATTTCATTTAAATAATAATTTATATAAAATAAGCAACCATCACCTCTAATGCATAAAAATGAATCTAACAAGTCCTTGGATGACCTGGAAAGTTTCATTGTATGACACTCCTACAATATTTTGTTAGTATGCATAGTAGAACAAATATTGCATAATAATTCATGATACATTGAAAACTCAACGTGGTATTTACAACATGTATTAAGAATATTAATAGTTACACAATAAAATGGTTTGCAAAACTCAAAAGCCCTATGTGGGATTTACAAATTTGGATGTGCTTTACAAAATTGTTTGTACAATATTGTTTGGCTACATTCCAAGAAATGTTTAGGATGTGGTGTGCGATCTCGATTACCAATTCTTAACTTTAAAACATGCTTTCCATTCGATGATACTCTTGATTGAGTGTGCCAAAATTGTTCAATTTGCATCTTTACATTATCGGTTAGCTTCTTATCAACACATGGAAGCCTCCCACTAAAATTCCACCTATCATTTTGAAGAGGACTATCGAGTCTTCCTCTTCTTGAGAGTGCTCTATTCAATTTTTTATGATTTAGATTTAAATCAATACAAGTTTTTCTAATTAAATGAATCTTTCCCAAATGATGGATTACTAGTTCAAGGTTGTGATCACTCTACAAGCATCTCTTTTATCTTTTTCCTTACTATTCTTTCCAATAGAAGTTAGAGCATTACAAATATTTTTTACAATAATACTATTTTTTCCCAACTTTTTGCTGACATGAATCTTCAATTTTCTTAATAATGGTCTCATTTTGTAAGACTTTAACAATTTCACAAAAAATTGACATTGTTTGGTTAATGTCTTATCAAAAAAGTATTGATTGAACATATTGGTAGCCCACAACCAAATTGTTCTTGATAACCTTTTTGCATCAAGATTATCTATTATGTTCTCATCTATTTCAAGTAACCATATAGGGTTTCTCATGTAATTAGTTGATCCGTAGGGTTCATTTTCAACATTTTCAATGTTACTAACATTTTCATTTTCAATGCTATCAACATTTTCAATGACAATTCCAACATTTTTATTTTCAATTTCAACATTTTCAATAATATTAACATTTTCATTTTCAATGTTATTGGAATTTTCATTTTCAATACCAATTTCAACATCTTCTATATCAATTCCAACATTTTCATTTTCAATGTTGTTATCATTTTCATTTTCAATTTCAACATTTTCAATTTGAATATTTTCATTTTCAATTTCAATATGATGTTCAATATTTTCAAATTCTATTTCATATCCACTTGAGTTGACATTTAATGGTGGAGAAGAAGCCTCAACTTGAGTATTTTCCATATCTTGTCTTCTTTTCCTATGACTTTCTCTATCTTTTTCTCTATATGCTACAATTTGATTTGATGTTAGCTTTTTGCTTCCTTCTCTCTTACGGTGACTACTACTCCCCATTGTACAAACAAAAAAGAGCACACAAATGATTATAAAGGTTAAAAAAGTGTAAGAGAATCTTATAAAAACTTAAATTTGTCTGATACAAATAGAAAACATGGGATTTTAGTGATGAAAAGAATGTGGGGACCATTGGAATGCTCAAAAAATTCCCCTTTTTATTTCTTATATAATTCACAAAATGGATATCCATTTGAAATGAATATTTTTTTGTAACATATATTCGTTTCAAACGGATATCCATTCTATTTTGCATAATTCAAAACCTAAATATCCATTTGTAATGGATATCCATTTCAAATATCCCTATGAAATGGATATCAATTCGTAACAGATATCCATTATAAATGGATATCCATTTTTTTTGACAATATAAGTAGGCTTGGATTTGGGATCGAGACTTTTTTGGGATTGCCAAACCTAGAAAGTCAATTGAAAATTGTGGTTACAAAATTTCCTTAGTTTTTCGAAGTTCACCCTTGTGGCTGATGACTTTTCTTTTATCTGAGTTTGATGAAATGAAAAGGGTTTATTGAAAAAATTGTTAGCTTTCCACCAATATAAGATATGCCTTATTTTGAATTTATTAAATAATAATTATTTATTTTCTACATACATTACGACTAAATTCCTAATTGATATGGTGATTGAAAATAAAATATAATTTTGAAACTATTTCAAAAAATTTGAATCTAAAAGACGCGTCACATTCTATGCTTCACATACTATAGGATAAAAAAATTGAATTTCATAATTTTTTGGCCAAGTTATGGTGGTTAGACAAATACGTTTTAATAATTTTGAAATGTTATAATTAAAAAAATCATAACTAATTACTTACATGCAAAAAAATTACAAAAAAATGTGGCACATTCAGGCATGTGTCTTATACATATATTGAAAGTTTGAGAATTTTTTATTTTGTTTTCTTGTACTTAGGTAAGTCAAACATACAAGGCGGGGTCCTAGCTCGATTGGCTAAAGCATCCTATTGCAGGCAAGAGGTCACGAGGTCTAGTCTTCCCCCAAACCCATGGTATTAGAGGGTGTGTCACACTAGTTCCACTGGTCACGTGAAAACAAATTACCAAGTGCACTACAATGTATAGGGGGATGGATACCTGACCAATTCTTGTAGTCTAAAAAAAAGAAGTTGGTCAAACATACACTTGCTTTTTATCTATTTTCTTGAAAATTTAGTACTACTGCGTTGAAATTTCAAAC
The DNA here is from genome assembly GCA_007115665.2 of Sequoiadendron giganteum. Taxonomy (NCBI): domain Eukaryota; kingdom Viridiplantae; phylum Streptophyta; class Pinopsida; order Cupressales; family Cupressaceae; genus Sequoiadendron; species Sequoiadendron giganteum. Next base: position 117,190,006 of record CM021109.1, read on the forward strand.
TTTCACAAAATAGATTTACTTTTTTCAAAAAAGGACTAGTAGTCTAGAAACTACATTCAATTTGCTACAATTTTTGTTTTTACATATTTTTCAAATTATGTTAATAACCTATTCAAATTTTTATGTCAAGTTGCCTAACTCTCTTTTTATAAATTTAATTTGTCACTTAGGGGCCTAGTTTGGACCCCCATGATCCTACACTGACCCATTAATGAATTTTGGTTTACTCTAATCTTGGTCATACTCTTTATAAATTCCTCTTATGGGGATAAAAATAGATTTGATGTTTGGATTAGTAGTGAAATAAACAAAAAAATATTTTTAATATCTTATGTATGTAATAAATCTTAGGAAAGAGTTTATACTTGTGAATACATTGGTTGAAAATTTTGGAGTTTTTGAATCCTTTTTTAGACTCTCTACGCCAATCCTATAAACAAAAAATTATTAAATTTAAAAAATATTAATAATGAAACTTTAATATATAGTCAGCACGAAGAAAGAAGAGAAATGTAATAAAAATAACTCAAAATATTTATAGAAATAAGAATTATCACACACCTCTAATGGGAAAATGATAACCAAATTTAGAAGTGGGGTGAATTGGTATGGGTCATTGTTTGGCCTCTAATACATCAGTACAAGGACAAATTTAGAAAAGTGAGAGGAAGGATAAGTTTGTTGATCAACTTCATGTAGCCGTTATGATTTCCCCTTTATTGGACTGACTCTTCTTTATTGGTGGGACTTGTCCATAGTCCCATCAATGGTCTGATGGTTGTTATCGATTCACCACTATGTTCTATCGATGAGAAGTGGTTAGATTGCCAAGACATTGTTTCATGTCTCCTCGATACAACGGTGGGTTCCTATAGTGTTCATCATGTTGAACAAGACAAATGAGAGGGGGGGTGAATTAGTTGTCACCAAATTAAATGCCTTAACCATTTACCAAAACAAAATCAAAATACTGCATAAGTGATTTATCAATAAATATAAAAACTGAAAGTCATTACACAAACACAACAGCACTAGATTTACATGGAAAACCCAATGAGGGAAAAACCACAGTGAGGATTAACTCACACTATAGAGAATATCAAAACCGATTCCAAAAAGGCTCACTACCTGAGATAAGGCTCACTACCTAAAATAAGGACTCACTGTCCATAGGGGTACAACCTGGAGGGCTCAGTGCCACACAAATACAAAAAAGATGGCTCACTGCCAGAATACAAAAGTTATGGCTTACCGCCAAAAGTGAATTGATGAATTACACCTTTCTTGTGCTGAATTTAGTTCTAGATGACGCTCTATAAAAGTAGTATTTCATATCAGTAATTTCTCAATAATTCTGCTATGATCACACACTTATTGTCTTCATCTTCTTTGCTTATTTTGCTCGGATGTATTCACAGACTTTTTTGTCTCTATATCCTTCTTGCATAATCTCACATCCCTATATATTTCAGAGAGACACATATGTATATATATATGTAACTTATTCATCAATTAGGTCGCCCAAACATCCATAAAGTATTACACATGCTAAGTTAGCCAAGATCTTCAAATATCTGAATCATAGTTTGTCACATGGTAGGAACCAGACCTAAAAACCAACACGGTAGACCACATATAACGATCATCTTCAATGGGAAATAACTTCTGGTAAATGACTCATACATATAGTATTGTGTTGACATCAATGAAAAATAGTTGGCATTAATGACAACCATTTGATGTAGTCTTCAATCTCCAACAATCTCCCCCTTTGCCATTGATGGCAACACAAGATGTGAAAATCCAACAAAAGACTTTGTAAATCTTTTGATGAGATGAAATGATTTTCATCATTTTCACATGATTCCTTCCCCTCCCTTTGACATCAATGACAAAAACTTGTCAAGTATATCATGATTGAATGTTTTGACTACTCCCCCTATCAAAATTGTTCTTCACACAAAGTTTTTCCTTTGACTCTTTATCTTTTTTTATCCTTTTACTTCAAAAATTCGACAAAAAGGTTATAAAAAATGATTCTTTACCTCAATCCTTCTTTCCTTAAAATATTCCCTTGTATTTTTATTTCAGTTCTGAAAGACATGTCTTCCAGGAATCCACTACCAGCCTGATGTATAGACAAATACTGTTGTTCTTTTCTATTGAATCAATTATTTCTAGAAGAGTATCCGGAAAAATAATATTTTGTGCCTTGTTCTTAGCATCCACTAGGACACCGGAAAGCTATTCCAATCTTAATTCAATTATCTCTTTGAATTTCCAAAATTTCTTCACAATACTATCCCTTTGTACCATAATGACTGCAAGATCATATTGTAAGGAATTGACCCATTTATTTTGTGTTCCATCCTTGTCATTAAGAACATCATATGCTTTTCCAGTAGAGTTCAATTCATGCTAAATAGTATCAATTTTTGTTGTGTAGTTCCCAATAGCAGTAGGCCACCGAAGATAATACCTATACACACCATTTACACTCTTGATGTTGGTTTTCAGTTTATTTATGCTCTCAATCAACCTCTTTTGTGCATTTCAACATATTTCTTCCATAGCCAATTGAATTTCATATTTTTCTGCCATTTGACTAGGTGACTATTCCCTTAATATGTCTTCAATCTACTCAATCAATACTTCTAGTTAAATACTTTTCAATTCACTTAGATCAATATCATTATGATTCATCTAAATAGCCAGAGTGTCTGTAATCTCATCTTGTTCATATGATGGTTAGGACAATCATATATCTCCAATCTTCTTTAATCCATCAGGTTGCTCAAAAATCTTTAACACCTTTTATTTAGTAACATCTTCTTCGTCATCATCTGTTGGTACCAGATCAAATGATTCTACAATTTTTGCTTCCTTTTCTTCTTCCTTTCCTTTGTCTCCAACTTCTTTATTTCCAGAGGGGAACATGAACTAATTCTTCTTTCTTTCCTTTTTCTAGAAGAGAATCCTACCTCAGACATCATAATTGGATTGGAAACCACACTAGAATTCCATGCATTTTTATTTCAAAATATTATTTACAACCCTTTTCCTTTTCTACTAGATAGTTCAGATATCGGTAAAATTGCTTCCCAACAGGTATATCTGACTTCCACACAACATTTTCTTTCAATGGTAACGAGTTCAAAAAATACATAATTAAGCATATAACTAGAGATCCAAAGTGGAAATATGCCAATCGTTGAGGTAGAAACTTCCCTATTCTTGAAATAAATCTTATATGAGATGTCATATGCCACATATCTTATCACTGGGCTGATTATGGTGTGAATTATAAGTTCCTTTTGATCTCCTGTTACCCCAGTTAGGGCTTCGAACTCTTTGTTCTTTACAAACTTCTTGACTAGAACAGGTCCATTATTGCATAATCCTATGATTATTGCAATTGCTTCTTTTGTGATTTCATAGGGTTTTTCAAAGATCATCTGATCACCTTGAATTTTCCTTAAAATAACCCAAACAATGTCCACATTTGAAAAGTATGGAAATTCGCTCCAAATGTCTAAACCCTTATGCCCTAAATTCTTGACCATATGCATTTCCTCAACTGAAAGAGAAGTCTCAAGATTTCAAATATTTTCATGATCAAATTCATCAATATGTAACTTACTCAATTTTTGCAATTTGTTGCAGCATGTATTAAATATCACCATTTCCTTTGAATCCATTGCTTTAGCCTTGTTCTCCATACTTTCACTTGCTAAAAACTTAACTCTTTAATTCTCAACTTGTTCACTTCAAAAATAAAAATGACTACTGAATCTTCCTTATTTAACTTATCAGTTTTAGGGTTTCATCATAAAGGATAATTTATTTCTTGTGACAAAATCATATGTACTTTATTATGTCAATTCCTCCTTCCACCAAATTTTTCATCCATATTTTGAAATGTACTATAAGAAAAAAGGCTCTGCAAATCTTCTCTATTTCTTGTTTTCTACCAAAATTTTATTCATAGCCTTCTGAATGAATGTTTTCATCACATATCCTTGTGTCAGCGCATGACATGTCTTATATCGGGGGTTTGATAGATTCTTTGTGACTGCTCCCCTTGAAGCCATTACTAGATTCAATTCATAAGAGGGGCATCTGCACCAGATGCAAATACATGGTTATCTGATTTTTCCTTGTTCTCAGGTTCTTTCTTTCTCCAAATCTTTGCCATTTCTCTCCCCACTTCTTCTAGATTTACCTTGTTTATAAACTTGTTCTTCAGTTCTGGATTTGGTTTCTTCCCAACTTTGTTCTTACAAAATTTTGATAAGTGTCTTGGTTTGTTGCAAGACTGGAACACAACAAATCTTTGATCAAGAGAGTTTGTATTCATCTTTGTCTTGCACTGGTTAGCCTTGTGTCTAAAAAAATTGCACATGTAATAGTAACCTTGGAAAAAATGAAATCTTCTATCGGTATTGAATATGTTCATTATTTGACTTCTACATTCGGAAGATTTATGTACAAAATTGTTGCACACATAGCATTGTCCAACAAAGAATCCATAATTTTGACTTAATCTATTCTGGTTCATCATACTTCTATATTTTGTTGCTCTATGTCTGAATTTATTACATGACTAACAAAAGTCATTAAAAGATGGGTACCTTTGATCATTAGGCTGTTGGTTAGGTATCCTTCTATTCTTGCCTTGATAAGTACTTCCTTGGAATTTCCTTTGACTATTCATTTAGTTGGAACTTGCATTAGTTTGTGAACTTTGTCCTTCTTCGAGTCCTAGACCACCTTTATCCTTTGTAGGCTTTTGAGATGAAATCAATTCATCAAGAAATATCAAACTTATCTTAAATTTGTCTTCAAAACTTTTTTCCTTTTCTAGATTAGACTTAAGAGTTACTACTTCCTGTTCAATCTTTTGACATTTTTCAGTCTTTTGATTGATAATTTCTTTGTTTTATCCAATTTCCAATTTCAAATTCTCTTCCACTCTTTTTCTTTCATCAAGTTTCATCCTTAGATTTTTAGCAGTCTCTTTTTCTTCTTTTAGTTCCTAATAAACTTCTTTATGCTTCAACTTACATTTCTGGATCTGATTTCTTAGTTTCTAAATACATTCACATGTTTTCTTGAAATTTTCTTTTAGATCTTCATTCTCAGACTCTGAGGTCTCTATTCTCAATTCTTCATCCAAGTCATATCCCTTCATCATTTAGTTCAACCTACCAAGATCTCCTTCAAGCTATTAAACTTATTCCAAAGGACCTTACTCTAATACCAATTGTTGAACACGACAACTGAGAGGGGGCTGAATTAGTTGTCACCAAATTAAATGCCTTAACCATTTACTGGAAAAAAATCTAAATACTGCATAAGTGATTTATCAATAAATAAATAAACTAAAAGTCATCACACGAACACAACAACACCAAATTTATGTGGAAAACCCAATGAGGGAAAAACCACAGTGAGGATTAACTCACACTATAGAGAATATCAAAATCAATTACAAAAAGGCTCACTGCCTAAAATAAGGATTCACTGTCCATAGGGCTACAACCCAGAGGGCTCACTACCACACAAATACAAAGAAGATGGCTCACTACCAGAATACAAAAGTTATGGCTTACTGCCAAAAGTGAACTGATGAATTACACCTTTCTTGTGCTGAATTTAGTTCTAGATGAAGCTCTGTAAAGGTAGTACTGTATATCAGTAATCGCTCAATAATTTTTCTTTGATCACACACTTATTGTCTTCATCTACTTCACTTATTTTTCTCTATTGTATTCACACATTTTTCTGTCTCTATATCCTTCATGAATAACCTCACATCCCTATATATTCCGGAGAGACACATATGTATATATATATATATATATATATATATGTATCTTACTCATCAATTAGGTTGCCCAAACATCCATAAAGTATTACACACACTAAGTCAACCAAGATCTTCAAATATCTAAATCATAGTTTGTCACACGATAGGAACCAGACCTAAAATCCAACATGTTGGACCACATATAATGGTAATCTTCAATGCAATATAACTTATGGTAAACAAGTCATACATATAGTACTGTGTTGACATCAATGATAACCAGTTGAAATTAATGACAACCATTTGATGCAGTCTTCAATCTCCAGCACGTTGGAGAGACTTAGCCTTATCAAAGGGACTCTTCCTCGAGTCCTCAATGGTATGATAGCCATGACAATGCCATGAGATCACAAAGGATTGGAACTTTAGAACCACAAGTCGGGGGTTATGAAGTTTTGGAAACCTTCAACTTACTGACTGCAAAGACAAGCTGATAAGCTTCATTGATGTGACTTCCTTATATTGGTCTGATGGTTGTTATTTGTTCTCCATTGTGCTCTATCAATGGGAAGTGGTTAGATTGCTAAGACATTATTTCATTTATCCTTGATACAACAATTGGTTCCTATAGTGTTCATCGGAGAGACATCTTTATCAAAGGGACTCTTCCTCGAGTCTCCTCGATGGTTTGATAGCTGCGGAAATTTCATGAGATCGTGGAGGATTGAAACTTTAGAAACACAAGTCAGGGATTATGAAGTTTTGGAAACCTCTGACTTACCGACCGCAAAGACAAGTTGTTTAGCTTCATCGATGTTACTTCCTTATATCGGTGGGAGACAAATTGGTGTCTCCCTGATATGGCAATGAGGTTGACTTGGTAACTCATGGTGCATGCCATGGTAGGACCCGATTGGTGCCAAAATGGAAAGTGGTGATTGGTTGTTGATTATTGAAGGTTGTTTGGTGAATTGACTCAATAGGATGATTTGAACATAAGAGAGAATTAGTGTTATCAAAGAGAACATGAAGTGAGTCTCTTCGATGGCTCAAAACATTTAATGATAGTTACTTGTAGAAGTTGAAACGACAGTTGAGAACTGTAACGATTGGTTCTCTAGAACTGAAGTAACGATGGGTGAATGGTATACATTGTGATACTCTATAACGAGTAGGGGTTCAATCAATTGGGTGATGTTTAATATTATATTCTATACGAGCATTGTAACAGTGTGAGAGAACATTTGTAATCAAAATCTATTTTTTACAAGGTTGATCAGGGAAATGTATGTTGTTGTGAATTAACAACTGGAAGTGAAGTCTATAACTCTATTTCTATTGTGCCACTGGTTCGTAGGGGAGATAGAGCTATTCATGAAGTTCTTGATATTGACATCACAGTTCAGTCTCAGGCTATTGTAGAAAATCAAGTGAAGATGGTAATTCAAGAAGAGCAAGCTAAAAATTTTGTCTACTATCCTTGTAGAGGTTTAAATTATGGGATATGAAATATGGGCTTGTAAGCTAGGGTGGTAGGTTGTAATGTGAAAAATATGGGGTTTTAATAGTAATATTTTGTATAGGGCTACATATATGTATGGATGTAATCGCAACTAGGTTCTAGGTAGTTGGTGTATGCTTATAGGTGTTGCATTCATTTTGAAGCTATTTGGATTCTCTAGTCACTTCTGGCATTTTTGTATTTACATATCTTAATATTAATATAATATACAAGATTTTCGCCTTTCACCCAAAAAAAAACATAGGAATTACCAGAGTATAATGCTAACACACTTGTTTTTTTTAATTTTTTATGCTTTTTATTTTGTCATAAATTATTATTGAAAACTAATATATATATATATATATATATATTTCAAACCTTAACAATAATGAAGCCTTGTTTCATGAAAAATATATTTAAACAACTAACTCTTCCTTACTAGAAATAATTAAAATATGATTTTTGTATTTAATTTCTCAAACAATCATGATAAAATTCAAATATATAGAGATTTAAAATTGGAATAGGTTATGTAATGCTACAATGTATCGTATATCTTCAAAAAAATGATATTATGAAGTAATTTTATTTTTTTAATAATTGGAACAAATGCTTTTGAGATTTATTCTAATTCAATTACTTGTGTATATAGTCTACCATTTCAATTGGGTGATTTGTTGCACTTCATTAAGTATCTCCTCTTGGGAGAAACATTAGGATTATCTTTCCAATAGGCTATTGAATCTCTATCATCCCACTTGACTTTTTAAATTCCTTTGAATTTCCTTTACCAATCTCTCCCATGGTGGTATTTGTATTTTGTAGAGCCTCTCCTGTTACTAATACATTATGATAACGTTTTGTGTGTGTTTTGATATTGTTTGGTTTTGTTTATGTTTTGATGCTATTTGATACTTTGATAAACATTTGTTTTGTCATGTTGTTTGGTTGGCGGACAGTTCTGCTTCTTTGCTTATGATATTTGGACACATGTGTTGGATACTTATGCTTATGATGTTGTTACTAATTGTTGTATGATGATGATGTTGTTTAGATTGCGATTACTATTAATGATTCGGCTAAGAGAGACAATGTTGCATCACTCATCCATGAGCGCCTTGCCTCACTGCAGCTCTTTTTCACGACGAGTTTTGATTATGAGTTTATATGTATATGTATATGTTGTTTTGACATTTGGTGTTATGCAGGACTATAGGTACTAAGTGCCGACTCCACCCGCATTGTCGTGTCTGAGCGCACCCTACATTCCCAATGGTTTTGATGTGGTTAGGGAGTTGATAAGAAATTACCCTTGTCTGTGCTTGTTGTTTCATCATTGTTTGTCAATGTCGTCTATATGTACCTCGTTCGTGTGGGTATTGATTTATTTTTGAGTTATTTATTTTCATGGTTTCATTAATGTTTGTTAAAGGTTTTGATTATGGCTATTTTGATATCATTAAATAAATTGCTTTAGTTAAATGATATTCTTTGAAGTAGTTAAATAATTAAATTGTATTTGTCATGAATGTCAATAATTCTTTTAGAAAATAAAATTTTCTAGTTAATATAATTAATGTTATTTATTTTAGTGGACATTAATTTCCTTATTAATATTACATATTTTAAATTATTGTTGGGAATACCATCTAATTTAAATATATGTAAATTAATAAGTGGGTTATATAAGATATTTAATTAAACATTTGGAATTATTATTTTGGTGATTAATTATAACATTGAGTAATTAATTTAATATTAAATTGAAAATTTAATTGTAGCATAGTTTAAATTGTTTATTAATTTATTTTAGATAATATTTATTGTCATAATGTTAATTATATTTTAGCTTGTTAATTATATTGTTTAAATTTTTGAAGAGATAGTTAGAAATGGAAATTGGGTGAAAATGCTTATTTGGAAACTGGAAAAAATGAAGTTTATTGCAAGTGGCTATTTTCATGTGGAGAGAATTTCAGAAATTGATGGCAACTTTCTGATTTTTACCTTTTTTGGATTTTATATCCAATTTGGTGGCTTTTCGGAAAAGCAGATAGAAGGAAAGCAATTTTCTCTACAATTCGCATTTTTGAGTTTTCTGGAAAAAAAATTGTCACGATATTTCTTTTGAAAATAATAAAAAATAAGTATATTAGTTTTGCTCTAGAAATTTGGTTCTTCGAAATTGGATTCAATAGTTGTGGATCTCATAAATTTGAGGAAGAACATAGCTTGCTGGAAGCGTTTGGCACAGTGATTCATCTCTGATTATTTATGAGGTGAAGGACTCCAGGTAGCAACAAAAAACTTTAATATCTTTGTTCTTTTCTGTTAAAAGAGAAATGAAATTTCAAACTTGTATTATTTTTTGTTGTCAAAATTTTGTGCAAAGAATAATGATATCTCTATGAATTTTGGTCTGTCTCAAATTGTTGATATTGTGAATCCATTTGTCTGATATGTTGTTTAAATGTCGTCTGCAATATTTTTATTTCATTTACTTCTTTGTCTAGTCCATCATTGCTTCATTAATTATCTTGGCTTTATGGATTTGGTTGGAAAAGCATCTGGAAACTCATTTCATTTATGTATATTTGTATCTTCTTTGAATTGGTTTATTTTATAGATATTTCTCAGCCAATTACATTGTAATTTTCTCTTTATCAAAGATCTTTCTTATTTAATTTCCGTTGCATTTCGCCTTCTGGTTCTTGTATTCTCTGATGTTATTGTACATTGGGTTGTACCTGCATTTCCATTGTTTGGGCATCTATTATATATATATATATATATATATATGTTCAAGGTATGCATTATCTTTCATTGGTGGTTCACATTTTCCGCATGGGTTTCTTTATATTTTTGGGTGGTTGTGCTTTCAAGTGTTTGGCGCCCCATTCTCCATTTGATGGTTGCGCAACAACCACTATGTTGTTGTGTGCAACCATCAAAGGGGGTTGCGCCCTTAGATTTCATGCCTCTTCCTTTATATATATATGTGTGTGTGTATGGGACTATTATTTGCCATTGATTTTGTTGTGTGAGAGATGTATCCTTTAGAATCTACATTTTGACATCTTAAAATCGAATTTATATATATATATATATATATGTTCTCTCCATTCTATAGAAAATGATATTTTAATTTGTTGTTAGATGGTAATTTCCAGCAGTGTGAAAGTGTATTTTTTTGGTAATAACAGATATATATGTGTGTGTGTGTGTGTGTGTGTGTGTGTGTGTGTGTGTGCGTGTGCGTGTGTGTATATATATATAATTCAGAAATATATTTGTAGTTGTGCAAATATGATTTTTACTTCTGAAATAATTGAACAGAAATATAGTTTTTATAAAACTCAGATTAAAGCATTATTTTATTAAACTCTTATTTAGAAACAAATATGTAACTTTAGATTTTCTGATTTGGTAAAATAAATATGGTGAGATATTAAATATTTGTGTAAGTTGAGTTTCGGAAAATAGAGACAAAATATTTATATTTATTTTCTTAGTTTTAAGTTAAAATACTTAATTTTCATAATGTATTTGTGAGTTGGAATGAAATGGTTTAAATTATAGTTATCTGTATTATCTGATTTTGAAATGATGAATTATTCTTCAATATGTCATATGTTTATTTATGTTAAATTTTATATTGATTGGAAATATTATTTTAATTGGAATGATGTATCGTTTAAATGTGTTTTGTTATAAATGAGAAAATTGGTTGTTGATCTATTTATTTAAGAAAAGTTATATGTTGCATGTTTTGGAACTTTGGTTTAATTTGTTTTATGATTTTGGGGAAACATGTGTCTTTTCCATCCCTGGGTAGATGTTTACCTACTTCCAGAGGCTAGGGGAATTTGTGCTTTTGTGCATTTTTGTATTTATCTATTTATCTTGAGGGTGTGTGCATGGGTGGTACCTCCTTGATTCATGGTTATTGATACGTTACGTATTTGCGAGATGGTCGCGCCTCATGTGTTTTGTTTAATGAATCTCCTTTATGTGTTTGAGTGATGAGGTACACCCCTTTGCTTGACTTTGGTTTTGTGTAACTGTAGGGAGAGTGGCTCTTCATGGAGGTTGGCACACAAGCGGTTGTCCATGGAAGAGTTCCCTTAATAAGTGATAAAATAATTAAAGAATCTAGTGGGTTGGGTTAGTTAAAGACATAACAAGACTAAAACATGTGCCTCACCCTTGCCGTTAGTGCTCTCAAAGGCTAAGGACAGGTGGGAAGACCTCGTTGGTAAGGTCGTTGTCTTGTCTTTGCGAAAGGTAAGTGGATCCACATGAGTCACCTTATGGGGTGAGACCTGTAATACCCCACCACGAGACCCTAAAGGAAGTTGCAACTCAATGCAGAAGCGTATAATTTTTTTTTTTTAAAGTGCATTATTAACAAAGAAGATGCACAACACTTCGCAACAACCTCTAAGGTAACATGACTAGATTACATCGATAACAAACATACACTCTACTAGCACATAAAGCATTCATTAAATTATTAACCATACAATTAATTGCACATACTCATGAAGCAATAAAGTTTCAAACACTAGGATAACATAAATATTAAGTCCCAGATTACATTAACTTAAAAGTGGATTACAATACTCATTCCCGGAATAAGGTAGATCAAACCTAACTATTACAATTACAAGATTCCTCCTCAAAAACAAATGAGGAGAATAATAATAACAAGAGCTATACTGAAGTAAAGAGAAAGCTTAAACCAAAGAATGAAACCATTGCGAGCTCTCCACTGGAAAACCTCACAACACAATCTGCAAATCAAAAGGGGACCCAACGGTGTAGGGTGCACGTTCCTCCCAACCAAGTGGTACCCGAAGGCCCACCCCCCATGCTAGGAGACAGTAACACAGATACAAGGACAATCCTTACAACCTCTAGTCACAGGCTAACTCAACTCTAAACAAAATCTCAACCATATCTCAACCAAGAGTAAATCATGCATTCTTCTCACACACATGTCACATTCAAAATATCTTCTCAACAATTAGTTATTTTTCTCCAAGCCATTTGCATGTTGAAATAATTTATAATTACAATTTAATTTCAACATAAATTTAGTAACTTCTAATTCAAATTTAAATTCCAAAATGAATTAATTTTCATTTATTTTAATAATTCCAAATACTAATTTAAACCCAAATACTAATTTAATTCCATATTGAAATTAATTAATACTAATTGAAATTTACAATTTACAATTAAATTAATTTCCCTTTTTCATTTAATTTCTCAACAACCTATTTAATTAATTAATTTTAATTATTTAATAAATAAATTCAACCCATTGGATTAAATTTAATTAATTAAATAAATCAAATTTAATTAATCAACTTAAATAAAAACTTCTATCACAATGTATAATTTTAATTTAAATAAATATCAACACTATTTAAAGCAATAACTCTAAGCATTTATTTCCATACTCAAGAGCCCTTCCGAAATAAATAATATTAAAACAAGCACCAAAGACACAACAGACACAACTGACGACACACTATGGCTAGGGTGTAGAACTGACACAGGTAACCTAGCTACTGTCTCCCAATCATCATACCATTGGGTCGACACGCTCAAACCTGTGAAGCCAGGTGGAGTCGATGTCATGTACTTGCAAACTTGTATCCAAGGCATCAATAGCACATGCCTATAAAATCATTATAAAATACACCATGAAGAGGAAATCACAGAATCGCAGGGCGCTCGCAAGTGAGTGATGCAATCCTGTCCCCTTGACCAATACAGTATCACCAAACTGACACTTCCATCATTAGTAAAACTCATAAGCAATAATCATGTCATAATAAACCATTATTTTAACCAAAGCATGTTAAGTATAATATCAAGGAAATTACAACTCTTAACACACATAGTTCGTATCGCTCAATAAACAACGATCAAATAATAAAACATCTTAATCTAACATAAGAGCAAAACAGAGGGGTGTTACACCTAGAGATAGGCCGTCAGGTTAACCATAGATGGAGGAAGCTCCTAGTGTTAGGTAGTCTGGTGAATCCATGTAAGGCCATGCGATGACACTCTCCCACTGTGCCCATTGTCTTCCCTTGCTCTTGTTGCCTCTGGAGTATTATTGTTGTCTATGTTTTATGTGATTTTGTGTTGGATGGTGTTGTTCGTTTATGTTTTGATCTTGTTGGATGCGGGTCCTTTCTTATCAACTCCTTACACGGGGGGTGGACCTTCGGGTTTACAACATCAGGTGGAATGTGTTACACACCCATTGGGTTCCTAGGTGGTGATCGTGATGCAGAAGGTAGATGCAATGATCTCAGAGCTTCACACGGAGGAAGATTGTACCAAATTATGTATTATTTTGGATTATGTTGTACATTTCCCATTATTATAAGGGAAGCTTCTTTGTAATGTATTACTGGTTTCTTAATGTGTTGTATATGTGGAAATATGCTCCACAAATGTAATTATGAACTTGGAAGTTATAATACAATAATATGATATTCATATATTTCTTTATCTATCTTATTTATGATTGGATGTATGTTATATTTATGTCGTTTCATATTCACGCTTCTATTATTAATTTAGTTTGGATTCATTTATCGATGTTGTTGGTTGGGTTCATTTTCGAGTAGCGCACCATGTTACCCCATGGGACTAGGTTGATGTCATATGGATTATATTAATGTTGGTTAATTATTTAATTATGGTTAATGAAATCGATGTTTCTTCAAAAAAAAGTTGTTTCTTTTTGTGTTAGTTGTTGTGTCCCTTGGGGTTTGTGTGGCAGGGCGTTACATATTTCTACCCTACAAAGTTATACATAATCAACTATTCATCCTAATATTATAATTTTAATCTTTAACCACCATTCTCTTAGAATAATTTATTGTATACTTAGACTAATACTACTAATTAACAATAGTATATCATGCGTTTTTCATGTTGTTACTCATCTTGTTATTAATCTCTATTGATTGATTTTCTCTTATAATTATTTATAATTTTATTTTTGAAGTAATATATTGGAGGAAACATATTTCAATTCTAAGCTTTGATTATTTATTTTATTACTCAAAACTAATCAATCTCATTGATCATGAAAATACCCCACCTGTCTACTAAGAGGACACTAAGCTAGTTTCAATATAAAAAATTCCCTAGGGCTATAGGTTTAATATTCTTTTCCACAACCAATATCGAAGATTATTTTTCATTTGAAAAATGTCATTTTGTGAGTTTTTATAAAGGGATTTGTATCTACTTACCATATATAAATTTCTCAAAATTTTCATCCCTTGGTTTCAATCTAGTGATCAAAGAGGGGAATAATTTTTATCTTTCATATCAATTCATGTCAGGTTTGAATATTTTTTAATCGAATTGCATATTTATTTCAAAGAGAAATAAAATAAAATAAAATGTAGAACTCTAATTAAAATTTCTTTCTTTTTGTATACAAATTCAAAGCTTTCTAAATAAGCTATATATTCTATACAATATTTAGACATATTGTCCAACATGTACCATCAACCCATTAAAATTTTGTGCTCTCCAACTTCCTTGGATAATTAATTGACATATTTGGAGAACTTAGAGGTAAAGGGTGTTCATTATAATACATTTAGTTTTAATGTCATGATAACTACATGTACCTATAGTCTTGAGTATATATAGATGAGATACTAATTTCAAGTTTATGATCATGATGTAGTTGCATATAAAAAGTATGAATTTAATGACACATACTAAGAATTATATAGAAAATAAAAGCTAAGATAAAGTGGCTCCACAAGTATTTAATCATATTTTAAATTACAAGAAAAAAATTTAATTCACGGGAAGGGTCTCAAAGTCAATATTAGATTAGATATGGATCCTATGGAAGGTCTTAGGTTTGATTTTTTAACCATGAAAATTTAACCTAATGTCAAATCAATATTAAATCCCCAAGTAAAAAAATAGAGAGTAGGTGAGAAAATTTTAACAAGAAATATACTTTGCACATTTGTATAGTTTTCCCTACTAAATTAAAATCTATCAATAAATAGAGTGATATAAGTTTAATAGGGTTAAAATTATTTTTTATAATTTTTTGGACTAGTTTGAACTTTCTCACTTCAAAGAAAGTAATCTTTTAATATGACACATAACACCAAGGGGCGTGTGACTAGGTTGGAGGCTATTCAAATTCTCATTTATAAATCTTAGACCCCCTTTGCCTTAATAAGGTTTTCCATAGCTCCCATTGTAACAAAACTAAACTTGGTCACCCTCAAGATAGTTATGTGTTAAATGTTGAACTTCTAACTCTAAAGAAAGTATGGCTAATCCAAAAAAATTATAGGATAATATTATTAAATCTTTAAAATATTTTGCTATATAACCCCTATAACTTCTCTTTACCTTGCTAAGGTATCTTATAATTCCAAAGACACTTAGTAAGGCTTAACATATATAAGTATAGTGTTGTATTGAAATTGGAGAAGATATAGTTAAACTAATTAGGATCCATCAATATAAATCATAACTTATCATAACTATGATTACCAAGAGATGTATTAGCATGGAGATAAGGAACTAATCAAAATTAAGGTATGTGAGTAATCAATAAAGAAATTATTATATTATATATAAATATAATCACAAAAAAATATGGGTGTATTCTTATAATAATTTTTTCTAACAACCATACTAGTAACTCACATTTAAATCTCACTCATAATATAAACATTGATAAAGTTAAACAACTAAGAATAACATTTCACCAAATTTAAAATTGTTGATGAAAGTTACCTCTTATAATAGACTACTTGTACACACTTTCTTTGTATAAAAATACTTATGAGTTTTAGCTCTTATATTTAATATAAATACTAACAAAAATAAATAAATAACAAGTGACTTGGCTTTAAAATCCCATTTATCTTAGTATTAATATCTTAATAGGTTTCTTAATCCTCTTCAAAAATTGTCTTTTATTATTATTATCGATGGAAGTATATCTAATGGCACGATAATATAATTAGAGGACTTATCTAGTTCTTCAAAATACCCTCTTTTAGCAAGAAGTAAGGTAATTAGGAACTAGAGGGACTTTTCAAATTTTATACCCTCAATCCTCTTATAGAAAGATATTGATGATTTGACTAATCGCGTGTTTGATGAAAAGGCTAAGCATGTTGTTCTCTCTTTTGACGACTTCCCTCATTTATTATTTTAACATTTCTAGGGGATTATTCAAGGGGAATGATTGCTACAACTTAAACATTTAATATTTTAATGAAAATTAACAATATAATTTTGATCATATATCAAAAAATAAGGAGCTAAGAGCTTCAAGAATTTATAACCAATTATTCTTTGCAATAGTCTCTATAAAATACTCTAAAATCTTAGCTTTGAGAGTAAAAATAATTTCACCTTCAATCTTCTTAAATCAACAAAGTGGATTTTTTCAAGGTAAGTAAATTATTGATGGTTTTTTTAAGGCACATAAATTTACTCACTCAATGGATAAATTAATAAGGCTAGTATGATCCTCAACCTAGACACCAACAACGATTATGATATCTTAGGGTCTTTTGGATCTTCTTAGATAAAGTGCCTAAATTATTTGGTTTTCCACATAAGATTCAAAGTCTAACTGCCTCCTAAATATCCTCCCCTATGCTCTCAATCATGACAAAAGGATCCCCAACTATTTCTTTTACAAGTGAAAGAGGCCTAAGAAAACGAGATCATTTATCACCTTAACCCTTTATTATTATGGTGGAGGCCTTAGGAAGGATCTTTTTAGTAACTCGATATTTTAGAAGAATCAAAACTTTCAACCTTCTTCATCCATAAAATTGGTGTCTCATCTATAATTAGTGGATGGAATAATAATATTGAGAGAAACTTTGATAAGTGCTACTCATACTAGACTTTTGCTAGATAACTATGTTGAAGTGTCTAACCAATGAATTAGCTTAGAAAAGATTGTTTTTTCTCTCTCTCTCTTTCTTAATACCCCGTTTGCTAGGCAAAGTTTAGAATATCTAGAATCTTTTGATTTTCAAGTCAAGAATCTCCCTTAATTCTATCTAAGAACACCCATTTTGAAGGTAAAGTATTTAGATGATTTTGAAACTCTATTTTAGGTAGATTTCAAACGAAACTTATGAGTTGGAAATTTTTCCTCCTCAATCAAGCTAGAAAAATACATTACAATCTCCCTTTAGAACCTTCCTATGTATTTCATGCCCATTTTGAGAACCCCTAGTAAGGTGGCTAGTAATATTGAAGAGATCTAGATGATATTTATCTTTAGTACATGAAGAAGAGAAACATAGAATTTCCTTGGTATCAAGGGAAAATGTATGCCTCCCTAAGAATAAAGGTAGGATTAAATTAAAAGGTTAATATCATAGAAATAATACCTTATAGCTAAAGTTGGTTGGTGATTATTGAGAGAAAATAATCAATGGTTTAATATTTTAAAAGTGAAAATTTTGAGTAACAATGAGGCTTATAATTTCCTCTCAAATGATAATTCTCTTATTGGTTCAAATTATTGATTTGAATGTGTATAAATATTTTATGCAAAGGAATTAAGTGGAATGTAGGGATAGAAACAAATTTCCCTTCTAGCATAATTCTTGGATTCATAATGATCCCTTGCTCTTTGAAACCATGAAACTCCTTTATTCTCCCAAAAAAATATTTGGGTCAAAGAATGTTTGACTATATTTAATTGAGGAATTTAGATAGAACTTGGAATCATATCAATTGTATTTCTTCAAAACAAAAATTTATTCATATTTTTTTTTGCCTTGAAGACCTTAGTAAATGATTTTGGATATTGCCAACTTGAGAAAGATGATGAGATAGTGTGGATGACTACTCTAGAAGGAAACTACAATGTTGAATTGGGACACCTAATTCTCATGAGTTCATAGCTTTATGGTTTTCCTTAGTCTTAGGTTTGAAATAAATTCCTTATTCTAAAATTAATTCTTTTCTTTTGAATGACATGTTAGAATACAATTGTTTCATGGGATAATTTAATGAGAATATTTTTTATACAATAGATATGCTCTTTGTGAGAGAAACTTTGGGCTAATATTTCATCTTTCAATGGAATGTCCCTTTTCTTAGATTATTTGCAATTTTACGTTAAGTAAATTTGAGAGTTTTTGGACTCAACCTATATATTTTTTAGATCTTTTTCTTCAATAGTCCCTTTGTTTCCTAGACTTTGAATTGAAAATTATTTGGAAATTATCCCTTTCTCATGTTTGTTGAGGTATTTTTGTTTGAGATAAATTCTATATTTTTCAACGGTGAGAAATAGAATCTTAGCAAAGCGAGAGCCAAATTTTTTCATGAAATTCAAGAAAAAAATATGTATGATAAGGAGTGAGGGAAATGGAAAAATGAGAAATATTGGGGTTTTGAGGTCATGATTTTGCTAATTGGGGTCTACAATTCAACTCAAGAACACCAAAGGTAAGCTAAAAAGTAGAAAAAATCTCATCAATTCATCTAGTCTAGCTCTTACTTGGTTCAAGTTGAACTTTGATGGAGCCTTTGAAGGAAATCTATGTAAAGCTAATGAATGAGGGGTAATAAGGGATAGTAAAAGAGGGTTAGTTGCAACTTATGCAAGTAATATTGGAGTTAAAACTAACCACCACATGGAAGTAAAAATTACTTTCTAGGGAATACAATTAGATAAAGATATATTATCTATCCATTTAGGGGGTTTCACTAAAATTTTGAAATTTATTAGAAAATAAACATCCTTTGTTAGATGGTAAAGAACATTATATAAGATTGTAAATCTATTGATTTGGTAAAGTCACAATTTTCCATCTTTATAGAGAGGGAAACAAGGTGGACAATAGGTTTGTCAATATAGGTGTTTTATGATGTAATGTTTCAAAAAATGATTCAAGTAAGGAGAACTTGTTATTTAGTGAACAATTTCATATTTGTGATCTTATTTCTTAATTATGTTGGTGGTAGGTTGGTTCCTATATTTTCTCCCCCATGTATTGGCATTTGTGGGAAAAATTAGGGAAAAATTAATGTTTAAGATTAATCTACAATCACTTAGTCATTTTTAAGAAATCTTAATATTCTTCATTATGGAGATACCAATTTGCATCTTTCAAGAATTTGAAATGACATATCTATACTAAGGATAGTTGATTTTATTTAAATATGTGATGTAAGAGAAACTCAAAAAAATTAAAATTTGTCTCCTAAACTATCTCCACACCACAATTTTTGCAACAATATAATAAGGAAAATTATTTCAATTCCATATTTTGGCCTTAATGTCACATTTATTTCTCACACAAAAATTATTAAAATCACTCCTTTTTTTGGTTGATGTTGATCACACTTTCACCTAGGATTCTCCTGCATCAGATACCCCAAGTAGAAAGAAATGTTTCATGAGTTTCAATTAGAAAAATTTATAGACCTTGTTTCTCTCTTGGATCCACCTCATTTCCTTGTCCACTGGAATCTTTCTATGCACCACTTTCTACAAACTTACAACATTATATCCTTTCATCTTTACTCCTCTACCCTTCATGTATTTCAAAACTTTTAATCTGACCTCCCACAAATATATTCCAACAAAATTAACAATCAAACATATAACTCCACCTTCAAAAAAACAAAATATACTTCATTACCTCTATTGTTGTTTTACCTTTCTCCTCTCCTTCCACCATGTCTCCTCCATGAAATTTCTCTATTTCAATGCCTTATGTAAGACACAACATCACTACATTATTATTTATTTCACTCAAAACAATATTAGTGCCATTATCAAGAGACTCATTTTCCACTTTCCATAACAAGGAATCATAGTCACAAATCAAAAAATCTTTATCTGCAATTTTCTCTAACAAAGATTTATTAGAAAACTCTTCATTTACCTTCACTTTACACTCTTCAAATTCAACTTTGTCAAATTGATCTACTGTTGCAAGAAAGTCTTCATCAAAGAAAACATCAAAATTTGATTTTACCTCACCTTTTGCTATAACCTTCATCTCACCTGAGATTAACTCATCCCATTCTCTTTCAACATCTGCCTTTTGCATCAATAAATCATCCCCTTCAATTTCTTCTACGTCCTTCAAATGACACTCTTCTACTGCAACATTCATCTTCATAACAATATTTATC
The DNA here is from genome assembly GCA_007115665.2 of Sequoiadendron giganteum. Taxonomy (NCBI): domain Eukaryota; kingdom Viridiplantae; phylum Streptophyta; class Pinopsida; order Cupressales; family Cupressaceae; genus Sequoiadendron; species Sequoiadendron giganteum. Next base: position 117,210,525 of record CM021109.1, read on the forward strand.
AAAATTAAATTTTACCTCAGTATCCTCCATTGCTGCAAATTTTTCTTCCCTATAATAAGTTTCTCCCATTCTCTGACTAAGTAAATCATCCTTCTCAACTTCATAGGTGTTCTTTAAAAAAGTCTCTTCTATTGCTGCAATCTATGTAGTCACGTCCTCCATGTCTTCCAGTAGACATCCCTTAGGTTCAAGTTCTTCAATCTTTTCGTACTCATCCTCTTCCTCTTCGTCAATTTCACATGCATAAAACTCTATTGCATCCTCTTTCTTTCCTACATTTAAAACATCATTAGAATGATAATCAAAATTACCTTCAACTCTTCTCTTTTCTTAATTCATCCACTTGTTGTTGCAATTGTATCATCTCAACTTTGATTTCTTCTTGCTCTCTCTCTTGAATTCTCTCTTTGATTTTCTCAAGTCTAGGAATCCTAAAAAAAAATCCAATGACAAAAGTCATTTTATTATTCCTCTTTTCCATTTTCAAAGCGTCACAAAGCCTCTACACAAATCTTCAAATCCTCAATTTTTACTTATGTAAACTGCCTTTTTTGGTAATCTGTTTACAAAACCCTCTTTCAATATTCACCAATATTATTGTAAACTACCTCCTTCGATGATCTATTTACAACCATGAGAACCTCAACTCCTCAAACCATATGAAAATATCTTCTTACAGGTTGCACATCCATCTACAAACAAAATCCACACACTCTCCACCCTCAGGTCCTGGTACAAACTACCTCCAATCGGCGCTTTTTCCTACACTCTCAAGAACTCTCGCTTTGATGCCACTTATGTAAGAGAAACTTAAAAAATAAAAATTTACCTCCTAAACTATCTCCACACCATAATTTTTGCAACAATATAATAAGGCCAATTATTTTAATTCCATATTTTTTCCTTAATGCCACATTTATTTCTCAGAAAAAAATTTAAAGTGAAATTAAAATCACTCCTTTTTTTGGTTGATGTTGATCACACTTTCACCTAGGATTCTTCTACATCAATATGTCAATGGATCCCTCAAGCTATTATTACAATTTTTCATATGTTGGATAGAAATTACACCAACAAGTCAATTACTTGCGACACAACATACTAAAATGGTTTATGGTGGATAATGAAAGAATTAGTATGAGATTGGATTTGTTGCATCAAAAATTTGATGGGGAAAAACCTCACACATAAATTAAGAGTCAATTCAACAAGGACCATTGCAACCTTTTAGAGGATGTATGCAAAATTAGAGAGGAACTAAATTATTTGAAAAGAAAAGTTCTTCAAATGGAAAGAAACCACGATACCTTGAATGAAACCTTGAAAAAGGTAATCCAACTTAGTTGGATTATGATAAACAAATTTTCGTTAGAATTCTAACTATGCAATTAGATAAAAAAAACTTCTATTTATTTGATTCTTGAAATATGTGTCAAAGAAAAAATGGAGTTTTCGATGGCGTCTGTAATTTTCAGGCCGAGCTAGGGCACCCGTGCCCTAGCTTGTGATCAGTATTTGTTTTCCAGTGTGTGGTGGGGTTGGGCTTTGTTGGCAACGTTCCGGGGCTGCATTCTCTTTTTGGCCATTTTTCTGTGTTGGGTGGTCACAGGGTGTTCTCTATCTGCGCCTTCTTTGCCTCGATGTTCCCTTTGTCTGCGTGGGCATTGGCGCGCATGTGAGGTTGCTGGCATCAGCACGAGTGTGAGGTTATAGATTTTGGTGGCTCACAGGGGTTTCTCCTGCCCTTGGGCATTTTCTTGGAGCGGGTGTGGGAGGGTTTGATTGGTAGGGGGTGTGTGCGAAGGGTGGTCGGGTGTGGAGGTTTGGGGTTCCCCATCCATTGCTAGTGGTGCATTGGGTGTTTGCTTACCCGTCCTAGGCTTGATGTCATTACATAGGGGTGAGGCATCGAGGGTGTCTCCTGAGATGGATTTCTGGGCAGCGTTTGGTTCAAAGCTTTCGAACCATGGGATGAAGTCCTTTGATAATAACTTATTTGCTCCAGATACGGGGCTTGGAGGTGCGGATTCATCTAATGGGTTCAGGCTCAAGAAGATTAACGATTGTCTCGAGTGTTTCCTGGAGAGGCCTAAACTGGTGATCCCACTTGAAATGATTGCCGAAGATGTTGAATATTACTCGAACCACTCCTTATATTGTAAATTTTTGGGGATGAGGGTTTCTTTGTAGTTCTTGGAAACCTGGGCCCAGAGGACTTGGGCGCGAGAAGGAGAAATGGAGGTTATGTTGTTGGCCAATAGTTACTTTATGGTCACCTTTAATTACATGGCTGATCACAATAGGTTCTTTGAGGGAGGCCCTTATTTTCATAACCAAGTGGGGTTGTTTATCAAACCATGGCATGTTGGCTTTATCCCTTCAAAGGAGATGCCAAATCGTGTTCTGGTGTGGGTCCATTTGCCTCGATTTCTGGTGGAATGCTGTCAAGAGGATACTTTTCTCTATTGGCTTCTCAGCTTGGAAAACCAGTTGGGTCTTCATTGCAAACCCTGGGAAAAAAGGTATTGACCTATGCTCCTACCTGTGTTGAAATTGATCTTAGTAAGCCCTTACTCAATGCTGTAGATATGTGTGTGGGATCCTTTTCTTGGGTGCAACAGTTGGATTACGAAACTCTTCCTTTGTGTTGCCGTCTATGTCATGAGTTTGGCCATTTGCAATGTATATGTCCAAGATATAAGCCGATGGAGTCTCAGGCTACAAACCTCCTTGCAACCCCCCTACGGTTGATAAGGGCAAGGGCTTGGCCTCGGGTGAAGGGGTTGGTACCGAGGGTTTTGTTTAGTTCAAAGCTCATAATAGGAATCGGGGTCAAAAGAGGACCCTAAAGGAAAGTTAGGCCGAGGATATGTTTAATAGGTTTTAGGTTTTGGACGATCTCAGTCAACAGGAAGTGAACCTGGGTTTGTTGAGTATGGATCAGGAGGTTGTGGGTTCAGCTTTGGAGGACAATATCTCTAGTGATTTGTTGAATCCACCGAGTGCTGATACTGTGCACATGGATATAGATCAACAACTCGTAGTTTATGTGGCACCTATTACTTTCTCCTAAGGAATCGAAAGGTGGTGGGGATTCTTCCCAACCTGGGTGGATTGTAAGTTCAAATGCAGCCAAGAGCAACATGATTTCCTCTTAGTTGGGCCTTTTGCAAAGGGATCTCAAAAAAGGTGGGACAGAGAAATCAACCAAACTGGGTAGAAAGAAGGATCTGGAAAAGATCAAGTTGATAGGTGAGACCTTGGTGGAGTCAGGGTCGGTAAAGACTCTGGATTCCCATTTTTCAAGCCCCTTGAAATGATTGTCCTATCATGGAATGTAAGGGGCTTGAACAAAGGATTTAGACAAAAAGCGGTTCATGATTTAGTCAGAAATCAAGGCCCTGATATTGTTTTTCTGTAGGAGACCAAGCTATCAGTGGAAACAATGTTTAGTTTGGCTCCTAAGATATTAAGGAATGGGGAGTGTCAATGCATTGGTGCTCATGGGTCTTCTAGGGGTTTAGCTTGTCTGTGGAACCCGTGGAAGATCTATCCTCTGTGGTGGTTGTCTTCTAAGTATGATATGTCTATGATTGGTTCTAGCTTTGAGATAGGGGAGATTTTACTCCTATCTAATATCTATGCTCCTACTGATCTCTGGGGTAAGCAATCTTTGTGGTCCCATATCTGGTTTGTCTGCAGTTTGGCCCCTTTCCATCCTTGGATTATGGCTAGAGATTTTAATGCTATAATTGAGCTAGCTGAAAAGCGCGAGGGTACTGTGAGGTTGGAGCCTTCTGCGTTGCTCTTGTGTGATAACATTGTTGCTTTGAATTTAGTTGATATTAAGCCCAATAATGGCTAGTTTACATGGAACATTCGTAGGGTGGGGGATAACTGTATTGCTAAGAGATTGGATCAGTTCCTGGTTTCCTGTTACTGGGTTGGTGGTATGTGGTCTTCTAGTTCTGAAATATTGGATTGGAGGGGATCCAACCACTTGCCTATCAAGTTGACTATTGAGTCCAGTCGTGTGCCTCGCTCTCCATCATTTAGATTCCAACTCATGTGGTTGCGGGACCAATCCCTGTATGATTTCATGGCTAACTGGTGGAGAAGGGGTAGACCTGCTTTTGGTACGACAATGTATACCTTTTCCAAATTACTTCAGTTTGTGAAATTTTAGCTCAAGAGGTGGAATCGTCACTGCTTTGGGAATGTCTTTAATGCTAAAGTAGCAGCCCGAGATGTTTTGAATGGTATCACGAGGCTGATAAGGGAGGTTGGGGTGACTGAAGATCATATGCAGGAAGAGGCTCAGGTTTTGAAAGCTTTGGAGGAGTGTGAATTGCAGGAGGAAGTGTTCTAGAAACAAAAGGCTTAGATAGAGTGGCTTCAAGAAGGGGATAAAAAGATAGCTTTTTTCTTCAACTCGGTAAAATCCAGGAGGTATGGCAATTCTATCTCAGTCCTGGTGAATGATCGAGGTGAGCAACTTTCTTCCTTTCTTGAAATCTCAGGTGCGGTGGTGTAGTATTTTTCCTCTCTTTTTAGGGAGGATTCGCAAGGGGGGTCCCCCGAAGAAGCCCAGGTTCTCTCTTGCATTCCCTCTTTGGTGTCTAGGGAATTGAATGAACTTCTTTTGAGTGACATCACACTGGTGGAACTCAAGGAGACTGTCTTCTAAATGAAGAAAGGGAAAGCATCTGGTCTCGATGGCTTCCCGGTGGAGTTTTTCCAAGAATTCTGGGATATTATCAAGTTGGATCTTTTGGCTGTGGTTCAGGATTCTCAGCGAAATAAGCAGATGCTAAGGGCTTTAAATTCTACCTTTCTTGCCCTCATTCCCAAATGTGATGGGGCTGATAGGTTAAGTCAATTTTGTGTCATTTCTCTTTGCAATGTCATTTATAAAATCATCTCTAAGCTAATTGCCAACGGGCTAAAGAAGGGGCTTAAAGAGCTGATCTCTGAGGAGCAAAGTGGCTTTGTGGCGGGTAGGAAAATTCTGGATGGAATTGTTATTGCAATGAAGACCATTCATTCTATGGCCCGCTCCAAAGAAAAGGAAATGTTTATTAAGTTGGATATAGCTAAGGCCTATGACAGAGTCAGGTGGTCCTTCCTTAGAAAGATCCTTAGTGCTTTTGGTTTCCAGGAAGAATGGATCCAATGGGTAATGAGTTGTGTTACCTCAGTTTCTTTCTCTGTGCTTATTAATGGGGAACACTCTGAGCTTTTTGGTGCTAGGGGGCTTCGGCAAGGTGATCCCCTCTCCTCGTATTTGTTTCTTCTCCTTGCTAAAGGTTTGGGGTGGTTGATTAAAAGAAATGTGGAGGGTGGTCTCATCTAGGGTCGGTAGTGGGGTGGTGACTTGCCTCCACAATCTCACCTTCAGTTTGTGGACGATACTCCTCTGATGGGTCTGGCTACATTGAGAGAGGCTACCAATATTTGCAGGGTGTTGGACACCTACGTAATTGCGTCAGGACAACTGATTAATTAGGAAAAATCTTCCATCTTCTTTTTTAATACTTTGGGCCCCATCCAACAGAGGATTGCTCAAACTTTGAGATTTCAGATAGGGACTCTCCCTTTGACCTATCCTGGAATACCCATCTCGGCTAGGAGATTGCCTAGGGAGTCTTGGTAGAATATTTTGGATAAATTTCAAGTGAAAGTTAATCAATGGACTCATCGGTGGTTATCTTTTGTTGGGAATGTTCAGTTAATTAAGTCAGTGGTGCAGGCCTTACCCATGTACAGATGCATGCTCTAGGTTGCCCCAGTAAGCTTTGTTAAGGATTTTGACTCCGTTGCTAGACAATTTTTATGGGCTAGTTGTCTAGGGTCCTCCAAATGGAGTCTGGTTAGATGGGAGGTTGTTTGTAGCCTGAAGCAGTTTGGAGGTCTTGGCTTACGACAACCCGCTTTGACTAGGGTGGCCCTGACTGTGAAGCTATATTGGCGATGGTGGACTGAGGAGGATAAAACTTGGGCTTTGGTTCTATCTCAGAAGTATTTCTTGGGGATTCCTCAGACTGATATCCCTCGCTATCCCCTTATTGGGAAGGGTTCGGTGATTTGGGGCACTCTGAAGATTTGGGCTGCTCTTATTAAGGAAGGTTTATTTTGGATTTGTAGGCAGGGGATTGCGGTTCAATTTTGGTCTGATTCCTGGGATGGCTCCCCTCCTCTCATTTCTTAGTATCCTAATTTATTGAATCTTTGTCAGAGGTTTCTCGAGGCTGGTTGGTCTCGGGTGAGTGACTTTAAATTCTCCTCTCTCTACGGGCAACTGGAGGTGGCAAGATAGAAGTCTCTTGATGTCTGGCCAGATGTTGGTCTACAAGAAGAATGTGCTGAATTGCATAGTATCCTTTCCAGTTGCCGGTGTAGTTCACTCTGAGAGGAGGATGTGCTAGCTTGGTCCCCTAATCCTATGGGTGTGTATACTGTTGCCTCTAGATATAAGGTGTTATTGTCCCACAAGGTGGAGGAGGAGGAAGTTCATTGGTGGAAGAAGGTGTGGAACAAGTTCTCCTGGCCAAAGTGTAATTTCTTTGTTTGGATGTTGACTTGGAATAGGTGTTTAACTTGGGACAACATTCAGAAGAGGGGTTTCTAGGGCCCTTTTGTCAATGTTTTGTGTGGGGCTGCTGAGGAAGAGTCTTCTCACTTGTTTTTCCATTGTCCCTATGCAATCTAGATTTTGCATTTCTGGAAGGGTGTTTGGCAGATCCCCTATGTGCATGCTTCCTCCTTGATTGATCTTTGGAATAGTGTGGGTAGGCCTCCCTTTGTGGCTTCTTTTTTGTAGGAAGTGTGGTATGTGGGGCCTGTCTTTATGTTATGGCAGATTTGGTTTGAACGGAATCGTCGTATTTTTCATGGTGAGCAGAAGCTAGTGCAACAAGTTTAAAAGAGAATCTTGGGCATGATTTAGGAGATGGTGGAGGCTAAGTGTGTTGTGAGCTTTCATTTAGAGAAAAGGGATACTGAGGTGGTGCAGATATTGGGGATTCAGGGGTTGTCAGGAGAGGACGAAAGATGAAGCAAAAAATTCATAGGGTTGGCAGATGGCAGCTTCCTCCTGATGGGGTTCTTAAGATTAATACTGAGGGTTCTTCCAGGGGTAATCTTGGGCCTAGTGGTATTGAGGGGATTGGCAGGGATTCTTCAAGTTTGGTGATTTTCCTCTTTTCAATCCATGAGGGGATGAAGGCTATCAACATTGTGGAAGGCTTGGCAATCCTATGCGCCTTCGAGAGGGCTCATGCTTTGGGGTCGAGGTGCCTTATTTCTGAATCCAATTCTCAAATCTTGATTAATTTTCTCATTGAGCAGAAAGTGATGGGTGTCAGCTAGCAATTGGCTATGATTGTGCAACAGATTCTATAGGTTAGTTCGGTGATGGAAATGGTGACTTTTGTTCATATTCTGTGGGAGTGGAATAGGGCTACGAATTGCTTGGCAAAATGTGCTTTTGAGTGTGATGATGGTTGGAGATTCGAGGAACGGGAGCTTGTTACTCTCGAGCTTCCCCTTGATTTGGAGGGAATTCTTGCGGAGGATAAGGCCGATTAAGGATTTGGTTGCCCTTGGTTGGGTTCTATCCTTGTGATTTTGTTGTTTCCTGGGATTGTGCTGCTTTGCTTTCTTTATAATGTTACTTTCTGATTTTCAATAAAAAATTTACCCCTTTTTATTAAAAAATGATAAACAAGTTTTCTACCAACATTACTATCCTCAAAGAAAATATGTTAAGAAGGAAGGAAATTCTTAATGAAGTTGGGCCTAATGAAAAATTATAAGCCAAAAGTAGAAGAATGAGAAAATCTTTGTTGAGATGGACATGGATTTTGCTAATAAATAATTTAAATTCCTAAGAGAGGATTGAGAAGTTGTTGAATCACTAAATGACCTCTCTTCTTCTTAAAAATGTTATTTCTTGTTGTCCTTTTGTTGTCCTTTTTTTGTTATTGTATTGTCTCTTGTTGTTGGTTTACAACCATGTTACAAGTAGACTCTTTTGTTAATCCCTATTTTTAGTTTATTTATATTTTGATGGTCTTCATCAATGAATCTGTTTTAGTTTTTATACAAGTGTATAGGTCATTTTGAAACCCCACATTTTAACTTATATAATTATTTAAATATTTAAATATTTTAATTATATATTTAAAAATTATATGGTGTGTAATTTTAAAAAAATAGAATAATGCAAAATATATAGTTTATATTCAAACTCTAAATATAGTTAACTACTATTTAATCACTTACTATTAATTTAGCATGTATATGGTTCCTAAATTTATTTCAATAGGTTTAGTGAACATACTCTATTTCAACCCACTCCTTGACATTATTGAAGTTATGTCTATTGATATAATTAGTCTATTAATACTTGATCAAAAAGAACTTATCAACCTACCTGGGGTGTATCATGTGAGATGAAGATGGGAAGGTGCTACGAGAACTCTCTAAGAAGCCTCAACCAAGGGCCTATAACGAAGTTGAGTTCTAGGCCCTTCTAGTTGGACTCAGATTTTGGAAAGAAAAACATCTAACCAACTTGGATATTGAAAGAGATTCTCTAATACATGTTAATGCCATCTCATGACACAACATTTCCAGTTGGAAACCTGTCCACATTGGTAAGCACAATAAATACCTTGTATTTTCTCATAAAATATGAAGAATTGACAAAGAAGTCTTTGTGTTCAATGATGGTTCAATTTTGTTGGATATACATTATATTTTAAATAATAATGCGTTGTTTTTATAACAACAATATTTTTTTGTATTCAACCATTGGTTGATTTGTGTTGGATATAAAAAAGTTAAGCGATAACAATGATTTATTGTTACCAATAGGTATTTGGTCCATTTAGGCTGCATATAAGTTATATTTTAAATAAACATATGATATTCTACAAGCAACAAATGATATTTTTTTTCAACTACTAGGGGTACCATGATTAAGTTTTAGTCAAATCTTTAAAAAGTCAAAATTTTGACACTAGTAGACGTGCTGATGTGGCAAGTTGTGTGATGATTTACACCTCCAAACCTTAGTTATAGGTAGATAAAAGACTAATCCATATTTCAAAAAAAATAGAAATCCTACAATATTTCATACAACTGCTACATAAAAAATTAACTTGCACAATTAGTGACCCCTCTCCCCTACGGAGGCCATTTGAGATGTATTACGTACCATGGATAACTATCGACTCTCTCGCTGCTACCATGAGGCCAATTTGGGTGCGAATATGCTGGCAAAGCAAGAGTGTATTTAGGAGTTCTAGGACATCATTTATTGTGGTTCATAGACATGGGGAGTGCTTCTAGAGTACCCTGTATTTAACCCCGAAGTCCATATCACACGGTGAGGAAAAATAAAGTTCCTCTACCAATTGAGGAAAAAATTTCTAGCTACTTCTCTTTTATATTATATCCAATTTTTAAACAATAATTTTTAATACCATCCTAATTAATATATACTCAATCAAAAATATGTAATATTAATAAAAATCAATTGAGAAAGGATTCTCAACTATTACACCAAATTTTCTTATGAAAAGTCAAACACAATAATTTTTACTTAGAAATAAATATAAACGAATATAAAATAAAATAAGGCATAGCTTTGTTTCAATAATGTTCTAAGCTCTAGGCTAGTTTGTACAAACATAGGTTTATTTTTGGTATGGTTTAAAGTTTCTTATTTGGTTGTTCATGCTTTCTATTAGAAAAGGTGTCCTAATCTTGTTCTTAATCATACTAATGTAGAATTATAATTTTTGGATTGTGAAATTAAAAAAATCAGTTTTTCACTTAAATAGAGTTGGTTTTTGGTCACAATAAAAGTTTTAGATCATTTACCATCATTCCTATTGATATATTTTTATATTTTTTAGCTATATAAAAAAGAGACCACTAATGACCTCTCAGATTAAAAGTTATGACTTTTAGAAATTGGGTTTTTCACATTAGAAGCATAAAAACACTAGGACAAAGAAATGAATATTAAGACGAAGTTACACTTTCCAACCAACTTATGACACATCATAAGACATATTTGAATGAAGATAATTGATACAAAATGGAATTCTCAAGTTGGTGAATAGATTATTACAAATTTATGACAAGGGGATTGGATATGCTATTTTTAGTTTATGGACTCATGTTGGGTTTTAGGTGTTGTATTTCTAACTAGGGATTTGGTCGCCATATTTTAGGTGGGTTTACATATGGTTTCCTAATTACCATTTTATGGTTTCATGTATAGCTTCTCCTATTTATTGGGTGTTTGAGATTGAAGTTCTGATAATTGATTTGCCCACATTGCTATCCTGGTTGAATTATTCCAAAGTTGTATGTTGGTGATACTCTTGCAAGGGCATGTCCCTAAGATTATAATTTAATATTTGTTGTTAATAATTCAATTGGTTCATTCTTTGAAGTGTAGAGTTTTTCTCCATGTACACATGTTGTAGTATAGTATTTTTTAAATATTTTATATGTGTTTCTTATTTTTGTAATTATAAAAATCTAAAATTTGCACAACACTCTCCTTTAAAATTAGTTCAAGAAGTGTTTCTACAACCTTGCTTCCTTTCACTATCTCATACTTTTTTAAAGATAACCTCAAATATTTTTACATTGATTTTTTCTTTAGTATCACTTTTAGGGTAGATTAATGTTATCGAAATGGAAGTAGTCTTGATTTTTGAAACTATTTTTGCTAATTACAATAATCATGACACCGAAGCAATCTTGAATTTTTTTTTTCAAAGTTTTCTGTGAGGTAATGCTTTTGATTTCCCAATTGATATTTATTTATCAATATATTTTACATATTTATTTGTAAATGGTATGAAAACTAAAATATCATTGCTTACTACATAGTTTGTATCTTGTCTTAGTGATCTATGACTACTTTGTCAAGCACTCTTACAAGTTGTGTGGCAACAAGCTCACTAGGATTTATAACCTCTCCAATGGTTGAGGTTGAGCATTGTGGTACTTATCCTTACAAATCGTAGGCTTATCATCACAATTAAACATGAGATAAAAATTAGGTACCATTCTTGGATACTTCCTCAACAATTAACAAACCCAAGAAAATCCCAATATAGTAAACAAATCCCTTGTCTAAAAACACTTATGGAAGCTCTCCACAAATAATCTTCCATTAATTACAATAAATCTGAAGGATGCCTTTCTTTTAGCCTTCTCAACAATTGCCAACATTTTTCCCATCTTTTCCCATGGCTTCAGATCTTGTTGAGTGAACTTAAAATAAAATAGGAAACTTTCTAAGTTATTATCAGGGGATTGATGATTATGTTTTGGGAATGTGGATTTAGGGAAAAGGGAGGATATTTGGGTGGCTTTGTAGGAGCAACCTATGCTCTGTTTGGATTTTTTAGATTCCTTATCTATAGAAGGATAACCCATATCAAAATTAATAATGGAAAATAAAGGAGATAATAAGGGTATAGTTAGATATAGCCTCTCTAAACCATGGAACTTGACCATTATGTGGATTATGAAGTTCTTAACTTTTGAAGCATAGTATGACACCATGGTCAGCCTTAGAAAGAAAATATTAATAGACCTACATTAAGTGCACAAAAAAAGGAATTAAAGATCAATATCCTTGCATACCTCTTATAATTTCTCACAAAAATAATTGAAAAGTAAAAAAGGGTATATAAGCCCTTAAGCACCATTCTCTTAATAAATTAATTTATAATAATAATTTCTTCTATAAGACAAAAGGAGAGAAGAAATGACTAAGATTTTGGGGGAAACCCAAAAGAAGTAGAAATTGATTCTAGAGCTCCCATAAACCACTACCAGTGTTGTGATATATAAACTACCTCTAGAGGACCATATAGTAGTTGTTGTTCCTTGCACACACATCCTAGTGAAAGTGACGACCCCCTCTTTTCTTTTTCTTGGTTTTTTTTTTCTTTTCAAGTTTTAGGTTAGAGTGCTTTAAGTCAGTTTCCCTTTTTGGTAGGTGCTTGTTTTATTTTGATTCTTGGTTGCATTCATGGTTTAATATTTGGAGTTTTATAGAAATTTGGCAATTGGCCGAGTAATCCTCAAGTCTCTACAATTGGTCGAGTGACCCTCAAATCTTCACAATTGGTTGAGTAGCCCCCAAATATCTACAATTGGTCGAGTGACCCCCAAATATCCACAATTGGTTGAGTGCCCCTCAAATATCTATAATTGGTCAAGTGAATGGTCCCAAATATTTGTAATTGGTTGAGTAGGCCCCAAATATCCACAATTGGTCAAGTGACCCTCAAATCTCCAAAATTAGTCAAGTGACCCTCAAATATTCATAGCTTTAGAGGAGTTATTTTAGAAAGGGAATAATAAGATTTCAAATTTATTAATATAACTTGAGTCCTCACATGAGTCGAATCATGATGAATTAGAATGTCTTAAAGGAATAATTGCATCACAAACTATGGATCTGAAATTGATTATTTTCAATATTTTAAATAAGATAAAGTTGGGGAAATTATCAAGTATTAAAGATATGTCCAAAGACCTAAACTATGATATTTTTAGCATAGGAGAAGTGGAAGATAAGCTTGGAGGGTTTTCATGATAAAAACTTTTAACATTCCTATTGCAACAGATAGGATATGTTTTTACTCGACAAATATGAAGATCAAATTTCCCAGATGAGTTCGTATAAGAAATTGTGTTCAAATTTACAAAGGTTTACTAATTTGTTCCAAACCTGCTAGGGGAGAATATTTTGACTAAAGTGTTTACATATGGAGTTTTTCCTAGACATTAATCAAATATTTTACAAATATGATCAAGATGTCTAATATTTTCAAGAAACCCAAAGGGAGGTTATTTATCTTTTCAAAGAAAAAGCTACAATTGAAAGTGAACCAAGAATTAAATGCAGTCCTAAGAATTTAAAGCCAGGTTTATGCCAATTATTTTCTAGATATATGTCAATTATAATTTTGCAAAGGTGCCTTTAGGATATGAGTTTATTTTTCCCAAGGAGGATTGTAACTAATTTAGTTGGATATGAAAGAATAATATTTAATTCTCTCCAAATATTAAATGCAAATGCAATCTTGGACCTTGGTGTTGATATAATCTCTAAAATGGATTTTTCCTTGGGGTTTTGTTGTCCTTGCCTATAAAAGATAATATTTTCTCATTGTAAAGGTGGTTGAACATGAATTTTTGTAACCTGACATTTTAAAATTAATACAAGAAAAGCATTGGATTTAAGTGTCTCACTTATGGTTTCTCATGTTTGTATGGTTCCTTTTCTTCAATGTTATATATAGTTTAGTTATGATAATGATGAAGTGTGAAGATATCTAATAGATCTCTAGTTCATACCATTGCACTTGTGTAGAGGAGGGGGACCAACTGCTCAGGACCCTAGGTCACGGGAGGGTCTAGAAAAATAGGCTTCCTTGACCTACCTCAAGCTAATGGAATTGTTTTGGGAGATTTTAAAGTTTAAAGGCTGAAAGGAAGAGAAACCAAGTTGATGTTGTCCTTTTACAAGCTCGAATGTTTTAGGAAATCAAGTGAGAAAGTTTCCAAAGTTTGGGCTATGACTTAGATAGTTCACTACTAGAAGACTACAATGTGGGACATAGATGATAGCATGGCACACTGGTGTCTTAGTGGGGTGCTAGTGTCAGTACGAATAGAAAGTGTAAAGTATAGTAAAAAACTAAGGAGAACCTACTAAAAACCTAATGCATATAGTTTTATGGAATAACAGAAACATAAAATAACAAAATGACAAAATAGCAAGAAGAACACTTTAACTTAATCTAGTCTACAAATTGTCAAAGAAGGGTGAGGAAAGCGCACCTTCCTACCCATGATTTTATATCTTCAAGATATTCACCACAAGGAGAACCTACACATAGAAGATGGGAAAATGTTGGGGCTGTGTTTAGAGGACTGCCTCAATCAATCCCCTGCTTTGGTATTTCCACCTCCATAGACAACCAAATAGCAAAAATTAGAGAAATATGATAAATAAGCTATAGAATGTAAATACAAAGAAATGTGTTGGATAACAATATGCTACAATATTAAAATGATAATGAAAATTAAAAGGAATATGGAGTGATATCACCTTCAACCACATGCACTCAAGGAAAATGGTAGATGGAGCAATTGTGCAAGAATTCAAGGATCAACATTTTTGCAACAACGAAGAAAGTGAACCAACCAAGTATCAACTTGCAGCTTCAATGGAGGTGGTAGAACTTGAGAATTTTGTGAGAAGAGTGTAGAAGACCAAAATGAAGTCAAATAGATCCATAGAGAGTGAAACAATGGAAAAAATGGTCATTTAGAGGTGGGAAATGGAGGAAAAGGAGCCATTCAAAGCTAGTCTGAAGGGCAAGAGATGTTACACTTTGCATCCATTAGAGTGTAACACCTTTGTAGATTCCAAAGGCAAGAATCTTATCAGGACGACAACGTGTCGTGTAGACGTTTGTGCGCCATGCTAGCATCCTAGATATAATATCCCCCATAGACATGAAAACAAGTTGCAAAGTGGATGGAAAATGGATGAAGAGCGTGTAACTACATTATCATACTTAATTATCTAAGGTAGGAGGTATGTAAATGTGGAATTTGTAAGGGGTACAAATTCATGCCATTACATTTTTCACCTACTTTAATGAGTATATGTGCTAGCGAATACAAGGTAGAGTAGATCAAAAGGATTTAAATAAAGTATACTCAGTCCTGAGGAGAGTTGAAAAAATATGTCGTAGGCCCTTGGAACCGTGGAAGGTGAACAAAAGGCTTTGTAGGTTATCAGTCCTATAGAGGAGGTTCCATAGGTGCTCGGTCCTAAGGAAGGCCAGATGTGAAAGGCTCTATAGAGTTTGATAGGCTCTTATAGGTACTCGGTCCTGAAAGGAAAGCTCAAGGTGCTCAGTCCTCCAAGCTTGATTAAAAAAGAAGCTTCACAGGTGCTCAGTCCTACAAAGCAACATGTTAATCCATAGATAAAAAATGTTAGATAGAAAAAATCCATACAAGTAGCATACAATCATACAAACAGTCAACAATTGAAGGAGAATCTTTCAAAAGGGTCCCTCAGGAACCCTTTAAAAGAAAGAGGTCTGCTCAAGGGACATTTTGCATGAAAAGCGGTGATATTTTTCACAAATGATTTTAGTATCAAGGAATCCTTTTGAAAGATCTCTTTCATCAAGGAATTAAAAGAAAGAATACTCCCTCACAAGGGTAAGTTTTGAGACTTCTTCATTAGAAAACTACTCCCTTCTCGAAGGAAAGTTTTTCAGATTCTTTCTCTCTGAATTTGTTATGAAAGAAAAATCTCGCTAGGGGTCCTTGTTGAAGAATACATGTTTTTGAAAAATAAGGGATTTTCAATGAGGGATTTGTTGGCAATTGAATACACCATTTTGAAAATTGAAGCACTATGATAGCCCCCCTTAGGATGGTTCATTTTGAACACAAAGGCACGTGGCATCCTAAGGAGAGAGAAGAAAGTGATGTTGTGGCCAACGATACATGATGTGATGTAATCATGGAAATTTTATCGCACACACGAGGGACAACACATAGGCACCAGATTACGAAGAAAGAAAAGAAGAGAGAAAGATGAAAAGGAAACATATGAAAAGACAAAGAAATCAAGAGACATGAGATCTAATAATTCAGGGTCAAAACTACTCATATCTATATAGATAGATGGATGTAATGTAATATATATGAACTATCATCAATCTGCTACTATATCAGATCATGAAGAAGGGTACATGAAAACAAAGTTAAAATTAAAAAAATAATTGGGTCAACATGGAAGGGAATAGTCTTGTGGATGCCTTTGCAAAATTTGGTGTTAGCAGCTCTAGGGAGTGGGATGTGGATGACACCCTTCCCATTGAGGCACTTGCTTTTTTGAATCATGATTACCAAAATTGCTAAGATGGTTAGTGGATTTATTATGTTTTGGGATCACATGGCCTTGTTCACGTGGTAGATTTTTATTTGGAGTGAAGGTGAGTTGGATCATGCTTGGGCTTATGGTACTTTGAGTAATATCCATGTGGGATGGCCTTCAAGGTTAATTATGACCCTCTACCACCATGTCGTTGTCACACGGTTTATGGGTATTTCTTGGCTTTCTTTCTCGAGGTTTCTCTTACTTCTATGTAAAGTTCTCAAGGTCTTGGGTTTTGCTAAGGTCATGATCATGGGTGGTGATAGAAATAGGGTGGATCCTTTTCCCTATGACACCTTGAAAAAAAATACTGAGGTGTGGGGAAGACTGCATAAGGGTGGGCTTACACCATACTTGGAATGACTCCATGAGAATGACTCATAGGCTACAACCTCATTTGCCAAAGGATAGAATAATAGGGTTTTGAAATTGGGTGGCAATAAATTTTATATCAATGAGGATTTCATTACGAACATTATTGGTCTATCCACGGAGGGAAAAAAGGTGTATAGAGATAAGATGGAATCTAAAGCTTCTCTGCAGATTTTCCTCAAAGGGGATGAAGAACAAAAGCTCAAGCAGGCTAAGAGTGGTGGTTACAAGTGTAGTTCTATCAAAGCCCTGTGGGGTTATTTTTTTGATGAATTGATGAGGTACATAACCTTAGAAGGTTGGTTCTCTAATAAAAATCTCCTTTCCTTTCTATCTTTTGACTTCTTTGGAGTATAGTCTTAAGGATCATAAAAGGATTCCTAAGAATCTTGTGCTACATTTTGGTTTGATTCTCTTAATAATGGATTATTCCAAGGATTTTTTGGTTCCTAAATAGCTTGTAATGGCTCATAAAGGTAAGTAACATAAGCCTACCTTGGAATATGATACTATGGTAGAGGAAGAACCATTGAGTCTAAAAGGGAAAATGAAGAAAGTGGTTCTAGAGGAGGACTCTGAGTTGGATGAGGATGAGGATTATGTTCCTAATTCTGAAGCTTCTATGGAAGTGGTTTCACAACCTCCTGCTTTGGGTAAGAGTGGTAAAGTTTATTTTGTTCCTCGTCCAAAGGATTATGAGACTTGCAGTGAGGAAGAGGTTAATGAAAAACCTTGTAAAAAATGGACCAGCCACTCCCTCTTCCATCTTGAAAGAGATTTGGTTAATACTATTGAATATGTGTCTCTAATGCCCCTTGTTTTGAGGTCTAAGAGAAAGAAGGGTTTGAAGGAGGGTATCAGAAAGAAGTTGGCTATAAAATTTGGGAGCCCTATGTAGGAGTAGCATGTTGCTTCTTCTATGAAGATTGGTGGCAGGAAGGATGCTTTGGATTCCCCTGATGTGGATATGGAGAAGCATAATAGAAGGAGGAAATTGTTAGCTCTCTTCGCAAAATTCATATGTTGGTGGCTGGGGAAAAAGGTAAGGAGGTTTGTGAGAGCTAGGATAAGAATAGAACCTTCCAGGAGGGTGATGTGGAGGTTAGAGATGTGTTTAACTTTGATCAGAAGGATTTTCCCAATGTTTTGGATTTGGCTAAGGAGGGCACCATTTCCATTTTTAGATTGTTCAAATGGGTTTTCATGAGCTCAACATTACTAATGTGAGGGTTTGGGGTGTTGTAAGAAAATTTGGGGATTATTCATAGCCTTCTATTTATACTCAAGTTGATGAGTTGTTTGATTCCTTGAAGATTGTTGCTAAGGAGATGTTGAAGATGAAGTAGATTTTTAAAGAAATAATTTTAACCTTGGAAGAGAAAATGGAAAGGGTTAGCATGAAATTGGATAAGTTTATTGAATGGACTAAATATGCTATGAGGTATGAGGCTAAGGGCCTTTCTATTCTCAATGAGAAGGCCAAGAAATGGATGGAAGGAGCTCCTGGTGAGAAAGATGTTGGAGAAAGGTAGGTGGTGGAGGAAGATTTGATTGATAAGAGTGTTGGACTAACCACCAGCATCTCCCTTTGGGTTCACGACATGGTTTAACTGCCTCCCATGGATCTTAACTGATGCTTGTATCGGGCATTGGCAGGTCGATCTTTCGGTGCAATGACAAGGACAACAATTGGTATCAAAGCTAGTCACATGTTTGAACCCCTCGGGTGACATGGAGGGGGGGATTATTGGACTAACCGCTAGCATCTCCCTTCGGGTTTGCGACATGGATTAATCCTCTCCCGTGGATCTTAACTGACACTTGTATCGGTCATTGACAGGTCAATATTTTGGCTCAACGATAAGGCCAACAAAGACTACTTGTTTGTAGGATGTTTTTGGGCTCGGTACTAGAACTTGCAATAAGACCAAGATGCAAGTTGGGGTCCCTGCTAAAGACATGTTTGAAGTCGTGGATGCACATCAAAAGACTATTGAGAGTGACATGGAAGCTAAAAATATTTTAAAGAATATGTAGTTTTTTGTTTGTGTTCCTCCATTTTGGTTGTTTTCTTTCTGATGGTTTGTTGCATTTTGGTTGTTGAATGCTCTATTTAGTTATCTTTGAAAAAACTCCTTTTTTGTAAAGGGTTTTGGGGCCCCTTCAAAACCTATTTTATCTCTAATCAAAAACATAGAAGGGAGGCCTAAATGCCCCAACACTTTGCATCATCCCCAATTGTCGAAAATCAAGGCACAACAAATAAAAGAAGTTTACAACACAACACACTCTTGTATCCAAGTGCCTACAAGGGTGAAAAGGGTCCTCTAGGAACACATAAAACAAGCATGGGGGAAAAAAAACACACACAAATATAATCTACAGGTAAAGAAGAGGTCCTCTCCTAGTCCTCATCAACCAGGAGGTCGTTGTTCTCCCAATCTAGGTCATTATAAGGAGAGAGCGGATGAGCCTGCAAGGATGGGATAGTAAAGGGAGCATTGTTCAAATCTCCTATTATAAGAGCTAAGGAAGAGGGCCCCTCGAGCTCTTCTTCACTTCAAATCCTATAAGGTAAACATCATTGATTTTCCAAAAATCATTGACAGAGTTGAGACATTATACACTGAGTTGAACATACACATGATGGGAGTGCCATGTATCAACTAGGTACGTGAAGAAGTAGGCACCCAAGATCCACTGCCAACCTCACCAAAAGACTCGAGGGAAGTGAAAAACTTAGGGGTTGTTGAGGTGGCATCCATTACCAGGATGGTGCAAGCCAAAGAAAAACCAGCTTCTAAAGAATGTGATCCATTGTTCTAACCCCCATTGAAAGCAGGGCCATCCTCAAACTTGTGCTTCATCGAAGGGTGTGGAACCCCCAAAAAAGAAGTGGAAGGTGAGGAAGCAAATGATAGAGTCACAATAGATACCACCGATGTGTTTGACATATCCACAGGCTTAGGGAAGGGTGGGATGTATGAAAGGGACATCAAAAGAGGAGGCTCCATGGAAGGAGCAATGAGTACCTGCACCCTTTTGGGATGAGGGTCATCAACACCAATCAGAGGGGCCAAAAGAAATATTGAGGTGATGAGAACCAAATTATATGGGGTTGAAGAGGAGGGCACAATAGGAGAAACCAAAACAGGAGCTATCGGCTCCCCTTCTACCTTTTGCAAGGCAACCTGCTTAGCCAATGGATCCTTCCTCTGATGCTTACGCTCACATGTAAGTCGGTTTATTTGGCTCTAAGAGCTAGAAGCTGGAACTTGAGGAGGATCATAAGGATCCTATTCTACCATGTGATTGTTCATCATAGCAATTTTTGGTGGAGGAAGTAACTCCTACACAAAAATAGGAGGAAGAGATGCAGGGACTGAAACAACAACCAGCAGAGAAGCATACTCAAGCACCTCGCTAGTGAGACTCTTCCCATTCACCACCCTAGGGGCATGGGAAATAAGAGGCTATGGTGACTTAGACGTAGAGGCAGCTCCACAAGGACCCTTCCCCTTACCATAGACAACGGGGTGAGGCATTGTGGGAAAGACGGGAAGGTTGAACACTTGATTCTTGGCCTTCCACCAAGCGGGCATGATTAGACTCCCCATGAGACACATGAAGGCAGAGAACGAAGGTTCCACAACATGGAAAGAGGTGGATGTGGATATATCAGAAGAAGAGGAAGGATCCTAAGGGTGAGTAGACTTCCCCCTCCCATTTTATGAGGAAGAGGCAACCTGCTGCTATAATACAGGGTAGGTCATTTTCAGCTACACCTTGCCCCCGATCTTATACTTAACATAATTTTGATAAAGAAGGTCTATTCTTGGAGGAAGTGGAACTACTAGGGTAGGCCACAAATTATCTAGTGAATAACCCCCATGTGATACCATTGGCTAATATCCAATGTCATGCACAATATGTATTTCACCTTTGCGAGAGAATTTTAGACACTTATGGATAACGAAAGTGACTCAGTTCATGGAAACTAGCCAAGGGATGCCTAGCTTCACTTTGAACAAGTTAGATTTCAGAATGATGTCAAAGGTAGCATTCACAACCCTAGGTCCCACTAGGACAAAAAGAGTTATAGAACACTAAGGAGTAAGAGAGAGATCAAAATGGGTACATATTGTGGGTTTCATTTTTCATACTCCTCCCTTTGTAGAGAGTTTAGCAAAAGAGCCTCCCCTGTAATAATTTTCACATGACTCGCAAGATCCTCAAGGACTCTTGTCACAATTTTTCCATTGACGTGAGTGGGAACATATAGAGGAGAGGGATTCTTATTCATGGGAAGATTCTGTGATGTAAAAATTATATCTGGTGAACTAGTCAGAGGTTGAGTTGGAGTGTGAGAAAATGAAACTATATTTACATACTCTAAGGCAAGAAGGGAAGAACCAGAAGGTTCAATGATCAAATTTGTAGAGTGAGATGGAAATGAGTTCATATAAATCTGTAATTCAGTATTTTCCTTATCCAGAGACTTGTTTGTATTCTGCTTCTTACCATCAAGGTGAATAGTACCATCATCAATGCAGTCTTGTATCTTGTGATACAAGCATATAAATCATTCAGAATCATGCCCATGGATGTGATGGTATTGGCAGAACACATTTCCATTGTACCAATCGGGGTAAGATTCTCTAAGAGGCTGAGGAACTTCCAAGGTTATAACCTTATCCTTTAACAGTTTCTTCAAAATAGAAGAATAAGATTTAGACAACTTTATGACCTATCTATTGTGCTTAAGGCCTTTGTCACTAGGCACGGTGACTACATTCACAAAAAAAAATCTTTTCCCAAAATGGACAATAGACCTTCCCTTTGGATAGGAGTGTGAGGAAGATCCCTTGAACTGAGTGATTGTCTACTAATATTCTTGCAATTTCATGCCCATATGTGTGAAAGAAGGATACTTCATTAAGAAAAACTTCTCCTACCAAGGTCTCTACAAGTTACTGATGAACACCTTATGCACATCTGAGTCGAGTAGCAGGTAATAAATCTATGAAAAGAGTGGTTTATATTGAGCAATTAAATTAATAATCTTCTCATGCTCTCCCTATTTACATTGGACAAGGTCCGAAAAGGCCATCTTCGGCTTAATGTTAGCTTGGAACTACAAAAGAAACTGATTAACAAGATAATCGAATGCGAATATGGAGTTGTCAGGAAAGGAAAAATACCACTCTATTATTGTGTCCTTGAGAGATCAAGGAAATAATTTGGCAATCAAGGAATCATGGTGAAATAAGTTTGTACACATGATGTTGAAGGTTGACACATGTGTTTACAAGTTTCCTTTTCCACTGTACTTCTCAAATTTAGGAATCTTCATCCCCTGTGGGATGGAACTATTTAGAATTTCCACCAAAAAAGGACTATTTCAAAAGAAAGGTTGGAAGATGGGCTAGGAAGAGACTTGGGACAAACTCGCCAACTGATTCTGCATCTGACCCATATTTTATAGCAAAGAATTCAAAACAGGGTCAGATGATGAAATAGGACCAGTGGAGCCACTACCAGAACCACCACAGGAACCACTATTGGAGCCACTACTATGACGTCTAAACATACCAAACCCACCTGCTCCCATTCCTCTCAAGATCCCACTATTGAAACCAGTTTTTACGCTAGGAAGGACATTGAATCTCAGAGCTATTATGCTTGCTTTGACAATAGGGAGTAGATCAAGAGCAGAGACGTTGATGGAAGGGCCTGTCTCAGCCATGCATACTAATGTCATGGGCATTAAGATGCCTATCTATCTCTCATAGGCATCAAGAACATCTCCTCGGGTAACACATGACCTAGTGTTGTATGAGGGGACATATGCTTTTGTTAAGTTGGTAAGGCCATGAAGAAACTCTATTCCTATTTGATCCTTGTAGATAGCATATATATTATTTCATTAACAACTCTAGCAGCTCTAGCCATGTTTATATCCTTCTTCAAATGATTATTGAGATCTAAAAGCCTCCTATCCAAAGAAAGGTGATTCTCTATAGGAATAGTTTTAGAATCATCCTCATTTATAGGTGGGGTTATAGGGGAAACAAGAGGAGTGATTTTTTAGAGGAAACTTGTCTTAACCACCGACAACATCTCCCGAGAAGTGTAACTAGTAGTGAACTTTGAGAGATCCATTTCTAAGTTTTGATGTCACACACTCCTTCTAAAAATGTATTCAAAATTTGTAGACTGATTTGTGAAGCTCATAAAGCATCACAACACAGAAGCCCATAACCTATGCAAGATGCAAGAGAAGGAATCCCAAAAAAAAAAAAATAGATATTAAGAATTTCAGGTTGGGTTCACCAAAATGTAGACAAGTGTGACCAACTGCCTAGGACCCCAGGTCATGGGAAGATCTAGAAAAATAGGTTTCCCTTATCTACCTGAAGCTAATGTAATTGTTTTGGGAGAGTTTAAAGTTTAAAGGATGAAAGGAAGAGCAACCAAGTTGTTTTTTTCCTTTTAAAATCTTGAATGTTTCAAGAAGTCAGGTGAGCAAGTTTCCATTGTCTGAACTATGACTTAGACAACTCACTACCAAGGGACTACAATGTGGGACACAAATGACAACGTGACACACTGGCATCTCAGTGGGGCATTGGTGTCTGTATGGACAAAAAGTGT
Organism: Sequoiadendron giganteum; assembly: GCA_007115665.2. Lineage (NCBI taxonomy): Eukaryota > Viridiplantae > Streptophyta > Pinopsida > Cupressales > Cupressaceae > Sequoiadendron > Sequoiadendron giganteum. The sequence goes on from CM021109.1 coordinate 117,233,563, forward strand.
AAAGTATAGTAAAAAACTAAGGAGAACCTTCTAACAACCTAATAGATACAATTTGATGGAATAACAAAAACAAAAAATAATAGAATGACTAAATAGCAAGAAGAACACTTTTACTTAATCTAGTCTATGAATTGACAAAGAAGGGTGAGGAAAGTGCACCTTCCTACCCACGAGTTGATATCTTCAAGATCTTCACCCCAAGGAGAACCTACACACAAAAGATGGGAAAATGTTGGGGTTTTGTTTAGAGGACTACTTCAGTCAGTCCCCCACTTTGGTGTTTCTACTTCCATGGATAGCCAAACAACAACGATTGGAGAAATATTATAAAGAAGCTATAGAATGGAAATACCAATGAATGCAATGGATGACAAAATTATGTGATATTAAAATGATAATGCAAAGGAAAAGGAAGATGGAGTGATATAACCTTCAACCACATGCACTCAAGGAAAATGGGAGAAGGAGCGAGCACACAAGCCTTCAAAGATCAACGTTGCTACAACAACGAAAAGAGTGAACCAACCAAGTATCAACTTACAACTTCAATGGAGGTGGTAGAACTTGAGAATGCTATAAAAAAAGTGTAGAAGACCAAAATGAAGCCAGAGAGATCGAGAGAGAGTGAAAGAATTGAAAAGATAGTCATTAGAAGGTGAGAAATGGAGGCAAAGGAGCCATTCAAAGTTGGTCCAAAGGGTAGGAGATGTTACAATTCACGTCCAATGGAGGAGTGTAATGCCTCTATAGATTCCAGAGTTGAGAATCCTATTAAGACAACAACATGCCATGCAAATATCTACATGTTGCGCAAGTGTCCCAGACATAACATCTCCCACCAACATGAAAACAAGCTACGAAGTGGATGGAAAATGGATGAAGAGCATGGAATATCATTATAAAACTTGATTGTCTAAGGTAGGAGGTATGGAAATGTGGAATTTGTAAGGGGTAAAAACTCATTCCATTACAATAAGTTACTTTGCATGGTTAGTCTAAACCTTATTCAATTTTAGTTCAATTGTGAAGATTTGTTTAAATTATGTCAAAATTGGGTATTTACATGAGTTTTCATAATCTAAAAAATCTTCCATTACCTTTGAAGATTGCACTATTCTTGTGGTATTGTGAGTTAGTTTTTGATTAAACGGGAATTAGTTTTATGATAGATTTGTTTGTCTGTAGCACTAAGTCAGTGTTGGTATTGTCCTTAGGTAAAATCTTAACATAATTTCTTCCCGATTCATCTTTTAAATTTTATTTGAAGATTTGGGTTAGTCTAGGAAAATCATCACTTATATTACAAATCTCAAATTATTTTTAGATCTCGGATTTAGAAATCTAGTTAGGGTTTCTATATCAAGATTAAACCATTCAAAACCATGTTATCAAGTTCCAGATAAGAAATTGTATAGCCCAATATTAAAAAACAAGACATTAAACCACTAGTCATATTCGCAAAGCCAATACTTGAGTATCAAAACCTTGGGGTAATATTTTTGAAGTCTCAAAAGTTAGATTTCCTTTCAAGAGAGACAAAATACTTTATGTTTTGTCTATGTTGAGAATGTGCAAAAATACTTGTCAATAGTAGGCACCTTAGTTCAAGCTAGATGAGAGCCTAGTGTGACCTCTATGCCTCCCATGTAAGTTTAAGATAATTAGCCAAGAGAAGAAGTAGGTAGCCAAGCGATTCTATTAGAAAGGATATAAGTAATTATTTCATATGAAAAGGAGGGGTAAAGTAAACAAGATCAATAAAGAATCCACCACCACCATAGAGAAGTAGGTGACACCAAATTCAAGTGTCACCTCCTCCTATCTCTAGATATGCTACTTCAAGAGAAGAACAAATAGCCATAAAATCTATTCAAACCCTAGCCCAATAAATTCAAGTGGATAACATTCCATCACTACAAAAAGTTTAATTAAGTCCATAAGAGAAATAAAAAAATCTCTACTATTTGGAGAATCTCATCCTCTAGAGCAATAACAAAGGAAAATAAACCTTACTAATGCCAGATGAAGTCCTAGAGCCATATCAATATAAAAAGCTTGAGATTTTTGTCAAGTAATGGAACTCTCCAAACAAAAACTTTTTTAATTTCTCAATAAACATTTAATCATGAAGAAAAATCATGCATATGCTTGTTGAGAAAGATTAATTAAATTTGTATTGCAAAAGAATGAGAGTAAATAGTTAGGAATTATATTATAAAAGGAAAAGAATTTAGAAAATGAGGAATTGAACATCTACAAGATTTTTTCTCTAAAAGAGATGACAAAATTAAGGCATTGACAAATAATTTAGAAAGTGTCATAATTTCCTTCTAATAAAAAAATATGGAAGAGAGCTAATAACATGATTTTTTATTTAGAATAATAATTTAAATAATACCAAATTGGTCCAACCAATGTAGATAAGGAGGTTCAAACAAGACCTCTAAAATTTGAGTGGTTCAATATTGTCAGGTGCCACTTTTTGAGGTAAAACCTTGGCATATCAATATTGTATTGAAATAATATATTAAAATTTTGTAAATAAAAAATAAAAACCTAGAAAAGGAACTATTGGAGCCTTGAAAAATAAGGGAGTCCCTATTGTCCTAAAAAAAACATCCAAGGTGCATAGTATCTTCCCAAGGGATTTTTTTTTTGAGATGAAAATTATTGAGGATCTCATTTCACTTACCATATGATTTTAGAAATGATGCAAAAAAAATGTAGGGTTATAAAATAATCTCCCTTAAGTAGAATAATTTTTGATGTGAATTATTTACTCAAAAACTTCTTCTTGGGGAGATTATAGATTTAAGGGTAAATCTCTTAGTGGTTGAATTTTAGGTTGGCTCATTCATTTCATTATTATAAAATTAAATTTATTGGTAGGAATGAATAAACAATTAATATGAGAAAGATAAATTAGTAGGGTTATTGATGAGACATCAAAGCCCTAATCCTGAAGAGTTTTTAAAATCATTCACTACCACCACCTACTATACACCAATAAGAGAAAATCACTCTTAAAACCTAAAGTAGATATTTGAGGCTTTATAAGAAGCCATTCAACATAAGGTACAATTGACCCATAAAACATGTGTATAAAGGATGATAATTTTCCACTACATTTAGAAAGGAGAGAAATTATTTACTGATGAGCAGGGCTTCACCTAAATTCCAACCTACGCTTCTAACCACTAGGGCTTCGTCAGGGGGGGGGGGAGACTATAGAGTTGCTCCGCTAAATTTTGACCTTATGCGTATATATAACCTCCCACCCAAGGTGTATCTGAACTATCTCCCACCCCCCCACAATGGGATTGGTGATTAGAAGCGCAAGTCAAGAATGGTGATGTGCAAGTCAGTGGGGTTGGGACCAACCTATAGGCCTTAGGTTAGAAGTGCCTTAGGTGGCGAAGTTCTTCCTATTCATCAGTAGGCAAAGCTTCCTGAGAAAGATGCCCTGGTTGATGGGGTCCACTACATCTCTATATCCTCCCACCCCTCGATGGGAAAAGCCCTAGTTGGTGGGGTCAACATAGGGTGGGAGGAGATAGATGTGTTGAGCCCTAACTGAAGTTGGTTGAGTGCATACTATAGCGGAGGGAAATTATTTCCCCTAAAAATTTATAATAGTCACTAAGAAGTGAAAATTCTATAGTGAATATTATCAATGCATTTATGTAATCATGGATTGGTATGAGGTTTAGACCTCCTCTTGCTAAGACTTATTGTACCCAAAAATGTCTCCTAGTAGTAGCACAATAGATAATTTAAAATTGTTGGTGTAAATAAAGTCTTGTACCTAGTTAATTCATTACTACGGGACTTATTTACACATGTTAAGTTTACTTAGGTCATAGGAAGGAATCTTTCTAGAAGGTGTTAGTTTTCATTAGTTGTTATCTTATCTTTTGACAACTACTACATGTGACCTAGGTAAGTGTGACTAGTTGTATCATGTCATATGATTAAAACACTTGTCATAATCCTATGACATCTTATATCTCACCTTGGCTATATAACCAATCTCTCTCATTGTACAACATCATAATCACATCATATCATTGAATCATATTGATAAGAATACAGTTTATTCTTGTCACATTCTATTCTCTCTTTTGTGCTTTCTATTTGGTCTCAAGATCTTGGTAGCCATAGCTGATTCTAACATGGTACCAGAGTGGGTTGGGTGCCATTGGAGAGTCTTTTTTTGAAGAGAGATACCAGATTTGGGGAGGTTCCATTTTTGGCTCTTTATTTCAGGTTCAAATCAAAGCTCACCATTGCATTCAGAAGGTTTGAGAAAGTCAATTTTTCCTTTTGTTTCGTTCAAATCAGACATATGAGGAAAAATCTATGAGGGTTGGAAGCTGAAGAGAGGTTGCCAGATCCAAAAGGTAGTGTTGATGGTTAAAATGACACAAACAACATTAAAATAGAATATTTCTACTCTATTTCTCTTGAAAAAGAAAGACTACATGTAGTGGCCTAACTCCCAAGGTCCTGGTAGTTGGTTCTCAACTATCTGATGTCACTCAATTGGTTCATGCAATTGTAATATTCAAGGGGCCTGTGCTGGTAACAGAGGATTCAAGCTATGACTCTCTTTGTCAAAGTAGTTCCTGTAAATCAATGGGTTTAAAATAAAAGAAAAAGATAGATCCAGGGGGTAAATCAGTAAGTATGAATTAAATTTATCTAATATCCAGACATATACTTTTAATAATGAATTTTTTCTTAACCGATCACAAAAACCATAGCATGACACAACCCACAGTATAACTGTACCATCGTATACATCTTAGGTGCTTAATTCCATTTCTCTATTCGCCTATCACAAGTATTTCCAAGATTTCAAAACCACACACATTCATTCATCATAAAAACTATAGATCAACAGACTTTAATAACCTTAATTCAATGACAATTTAACAAGATAATCTTTAGACCTAGTTTCTTCTAATGACTTTCATCACATAAGAAACTATCATGCTTCAGCACAATCACTAGCATTCAAGTTGATTATAACTCATTAACCTTATCAAACAACACAATTCAATGCAAACTCCATATTTCGTAAGCTTGCAATTCTATTAACTGTAAACAAGATCTGGTACAATGTATCTCTGCAAAATGCTCTATAAAAATTCTATCTCCTAGCACTAGGTAAGCCAATCCAATTCTCAATTAGCCGACCCTTACAATGTAATACCCATTTGGTATTTATAGAATACAAAAAGAAGTTTAAACTTTACTTCTATCTTAGGCTTCCCACCTTTTTAGGAACAATCAACTGTCTTGGAAACTCAGATCAATTTTGATCTTGAGTTCTTACATTATACATTCAGTTTGATCTAACAATAGAAAATAGAACTAGAAGAAAAGAAGATCATGCATCCTTAAGACTGTCAGTGCTGCATGCATGCAACATGCAAGAAAGAAGATCATCATGTGTCATGCATGGAAGAAGAACATCATGCATGCAAGTTTTTATGCATGTGAAGCTAGATCCGCTATGAACTCATCATAACTGGTGAAGACTTGTTGTAGCATATCCATATCTGGCCCATCAATCTAGTCATCTTCAAATTTGATGCGATCCAACTCAACTGCGGCAAATTCTTTCATGCTTTTTACCTTGACCAACTCTCTCCCTGCAGATTTTATTTCTTCCTTGACTTCTACAAGTCGATCTATCACTAAGTCTTCTCCATCATCTTTCTCCTGCATGAGTCCTTGGAATCTTTCATTCCATTTCTCTCTAACTTGACTTAACGGCATGCCATCTTTAGTCATTACATTCACATCTACTATTATAGCCATAACCGCTTCCAACTCCTCCAACTGCTCAGTTAAATTATTAACTGCTTCCTGAATTTCATCCTTATGCTTGCTCAAAAAGCTAGTCCTAAACTTAAGGATACGAGAAGTCTTTTCTACAAAATCTTTATTATCATCTTCGAGTATAGATTCTTCTAGAAGAGTAGTTAGAGGCAATGTATTTATCTTTAACTTTTCACTATACTCTTTGTACTCTTCTTCTAAATTCTTGAATGCCTCAATATATTGATGCATCTCTTTTATTACTCCTTCCACCTCCTTATAGGTTTCAAATCCTTTTTTCAAAACCTCACCTACCTCATGGTTCACTTTGTCTATCCATTTTTCAACCATCTCCGCCTTACCTTTAACCTGCACCAAATCATCAACCTCTTTTTTGCTTAGCAAAATAGGAGTCTCAATTGCTGCAACCTGTTGTGACCTTGGAGAGGAGACACTCTTCAAAAATGAATGTAACTGATCTAACTGAGCCTTAAGCTCATCCTTCTTTTGTTTGTCCTTGATCATCCTTGATTTTGTCGTTGAAGCCACCACATCAATCAGATTCATTTGTTGATTTCTAGTGGGTCTTCCCAAGTTAACCGTACTCAATTGATAGTCTATGAGCTGCATATCCCCTACCTCCTTTTCAATCATAGGAATGGCACATTCAACAACTATCTCCCCTTTATCTATGAGTCTGGTAGAATGCAAAACTTTAGCCCTCTTCTTAGGCCTTTCCTATTCAATCTCCTTCATCATGTCCTCCCAATTAAGAGGTTGAGGAGGTGTTCTAGCTCTCTTTTGCAAATCTAATTTCAACCATGTAGGAGCACTAGGAGTCATCATCATGGAAGAGGAAGCAGCAACTGTAGAGGATGGCTAAATATCTACCTTAGGTTGAGAATCAACCTTTGCCTTTTCTTGTTGCTCCTGCAGCACATGCATCTGCACCAACTTCTCAGCCTCTTCTCTATCTCTTTGTTCCTGCATTTTCCTGTCTTCTTCTTCTTTTCTCAATCTTTCCTCTTCCATCTGATCCTTCTCTTTTTCTTTCTCTAAGGCCTCTCTTTCTAACCATTCTGCCTCTAAAGCTTTAAGTTTTGCAGCTTTGGCCTCTCCTTCTTTTTGCTTCCTTTCAGTTTCTTCCCTTTCTATCCTTTCTATTTCCAAGGCTATGAGTTTCTCTACCTTTTCCCTTTCTTTCTCAGCTTGCTGTTTCTTTACTAGCTCTTCAGCCTCTTTTTCTTTCCTTAGAGCTTCAGCCTCTTGTTCTTTCTGTCGAGTCTCCTCTGCAAGCTTCAATCTAGCAACCAGGGCTTCCTTTTCCCTTCAATTTCTTGCTTTCTCCTCCTCGAGATCATGGATCTTCTGTATCAATTCCAGCTTGTCATTTTCTGCCCTGACCTTGATCTCATGCTCTCATTGCCTCATTTGCTCCTCCATTGTATCGGCTGATGTCCTTGTTTCAACTTCTTTTACCTTTGATTGCTACTATTGAAGTAGAGCATCAGATTGCAACTTTACCTCCATTTCCTTTTGTTTCTCTGCAGCATCCCTTGCATCAGATTCTCTGGTAGCGTCTTCAAATTGTTTCCATTGTTCTTCCTATGTAAGAATCTGCTCAACAGTATAATCTAGAGATACATTTTCTTGCAAGTTCTTCTCTGATAGAGTTTCATCCGAGTCTATCTCAATTTCTACCAACTCTTCCTCCACTTCTTTTCCTTTAGTAGCTTCAGCCATGGCATAAAGCACTCCTTGAACTTCTTTACTTTTCTTCCTTGTGAGTGGAGCTTGTGCAGATGACTCACCCAATGTGGGCATAAGAACAACAGATTCAATTGGAACATCTCCCTCGGGTGTCTCTTCTTCTTCATCAACTATGTCCAACTTTGTTTCTTCAACATCCGGAGGAAAGAATTCCAATGGTTCCTTGGAAGGTGCCTTTCTTTTAATCCTCTTATACCCTTTACATTTCTTGAGGATTGGTCCCTGAGGAGCTTGAGTCCTCATCATCAACCATTGCACACTTCTATCCAAGACTATTCTTCCCAGTTTCTTAATGTCAATAGTTTCTTGTTCATTCTAGTCTATTGGATCTAAATTTTTGGTGCCAATCTTCAAAGCTTCATATGAGGGATCTAATACCATTCCATCATCCACCAAAGTGTCAGGAATATTATCTTTAATACCTAGCTCTACCATAAATGAGACTGGTAATCTCTCATAATTCTTCTTCCTTAAGTCAAATTCATCCTGCCTATCACACCAAAAATCCTCTAACAAATTAAAATGTCTAGTAAATACTGAAGGTAATAAAGCATACATCTTCTTTTTTTGGATCAAAATACTTACGAGCTGTATACAATCCCAATTTTAATTGTATCAACTCATTACAAACCACCTTAGCTGCCTTTAAGTGTTGATAGCCATATTCCCCCAGTGTCATAGGAAACTTATGGCATCCTGTCTTGTGCTTCATCCCAAATCTAGCACTAACTCCAATGGCTTGATATACAAATTCCATAAGCACTATTCAATTGCTGCAACATCTTGGAAGTAAATGGGGATGACCTTCAAACCCAAACATTCTGAAGTATGTAAATTTGGGGTATTGGATATACCAACTTCCCCATTCAGAAATGAATGCCATAGCTTCTTGGCTTAACCTATATCCTGCATCTCCACTCAACTGGTTGATAACCACATATAAAAAGGCATCATTGACTCTTCTGAAGTGAGTCTTAGCCACCTGAAGACATAATTGATCATAGTGTTCCCAAACCTTCTTTTGTCCATCCAAGACTCCCATTATACCTACTCTATTTAATCCTGGGAAAATCCCCAATCTTGCTGTAGCATAGACCACATATGAAGTCATGAAGAAAGATTTGGTCTGTCTAACCCTTGTGAGCTAATCATGTATGGCATCAAAAACAATCATTGACCAATCAAATTGATAATCACCCTGAAAGATCACTTGAATAAAATGAAACATCCATTCCTTGAAATGGAAGGCATCCCTCTTCCCAAACACTCTGGATAGAATCAATATTAAATCAGATATCTCCTTCTTGAAGTCTGCCCTCTTTGGCTGGTCTGCCAGTTTGCTCAAAGACTTCTTCTCGGTACTTAACCATATTTTGTTTAAATGAGACTTATTGGAGTCTTTATGCTTACTGTATTTCTCCAATGCCTCAGCCTCAGTCAACTGTACTAAATTCTTGGGATCAGGAACATCGAATATGCTTTGGAACATCTACGGAGTAAGATCTATAATCACATCATTCTGTGAATCCATGCATAATCTTGTAGCTGGATTATAAGTACTGGCCACTGTACATATCAACTCTGGACACTGAACTGACAAAGGAAAGACAGTGATATGTGCAAGACCGGAGTCAACAATCCTTTGAGTTCTCCCTGTCAAGTTTTCCCTTTCTGAAAAGGTCTCTTCATGTAATTCTTCAAAACTATACTGGCCCAGATTGGTATCTGTGATATCTGATCAGTTTGATTCCACCTTGCTCGCCTTCACCACTGGATTCCTATGATCATACCTTAATGTATAAGGTAGCTGTTCTTGTTTCACCTTCTTGATTTTCAGTGCAGGATTTGATGTTCCATCCGGTTGATTCCTTCGAGCAGCCTCTCTTGATGTTCCTGACATCTCTCAAATCTCCTGCAAGCAAACCTCTAATTAGACCTTCCAATAAATCATTATAAAACATGTTTTAAAAACATACCTGTTACATATACATCGGAGTCAGAGTCAGACAGAAACACAAAATAATCACTTTTACAAGACTGGCAGACTCGGAGCAAAAACCAATATAGGAACTTCAGCTAGTAACAAATGGGCTCGGAGTCAGAGTCGGGAAAGTTATTGGAACCAGGATCGAAATGAAAAAGGGATTTGGTTTTTCTTCAAATTCTCTTCATTTCATATTCTATTTCCATTCCACCTCCCCCTCCGACTTAGTTATCGTTACTTCGACAAAAGACTTCCCACCATATGAGGAGCCAAACACAAGATGAAAACAGAACTAATAACCTTTACAAACAAAATCCTTAAGTTTAAGATCAGTTCCGATCCCGCCTCCGCTAGTCATCACATACTTCAAGAAAAACCTTTTAGAACTCGAAATCGCAAACGAGATAGAAATGGAATTGATAACTTTGGTAAAAACAAAACTCTTATGCCCATACCCATTCCAATCCCGCCTCCACCTATGCTAATCATGACATCATCAAATTTATTCATTTTCATCATAACTTCATGATTAAACCTAGATCACCATAAAATGGCAAAGGAGCTTAAAAACTCTACCCTCATATGATCGTGGGGAACAATTGTATTTTAGAGCCATTTATTTAAATCTTATTTTTAAAGTAATTGCAGAGACCGACGAAACCCTAATCTAACAAACTTAATAAAACTAGGGCACAGGTTTTAAAACCCTGCCATTCTACCAAATGACGAAACCCTAAATTAAACAATAAATCTAATCTACCTCAACTCACTGTAAAATCTCTAACCTACCTCATTGTAAATTCTTAATCTAACTCACGCCATAAAAAACCTTTAATCTAATCTAAATCTACTACAAATCGAAAATGACACAACGCGACCACGATTAAGACGTGAAAGCGACAATGCCCAAAAATAGAAAGAAATGACACGACAAAATAAAACAACAAAGATTAAAACAAAACAAAACAAACCAAAACAAGAACCTCCTTGCCTAATCACATCGATGATCATAAAATTGCTTTAAAACACAAAGATTGAACATGTGAACAGATACAAAGCAAAACACAACAAGGAAATAAACAACAAACAACAAAGATAAAAGACCTACCTCAAACGCAAACAAAGCCACGCTAACTTTCTGAATCAATTCGCACACAAAATCCCTTCTCTATCTTGATCAATTTGCTCAAACGAACTCTACTATTGCTCTTTACGCTCTCAGACTTGTAATAATAACAATAATAATCGGCTTTCACCCTTAATAAAGAAAAATATGTGAATTTCTACCTACATCGGCAACCACCATTAATGCATTAAAATGCAGTAAAGGCGGAGTCGGAACTGTAAGAGAACGAACACTGGTCTGCAGTGCAACTTCAGTCAAAAAGTCAACGACAAAAATTGGCGGGGTTGGAACTAAAATGGAAACAGGATCTTAAAATCATACACTTTCCAAACCTTATCCCCCTTCCGACTCCGCATCCGACAACTAAAAACAAAACAAAAAACAAAAACAAAAAGTTAAGTAAAATACCAACCTAATAAAACAAAACACAAAAACCGAGACAAACAAACATTAAAAAGGGAGCGGAGGCGGGATCGGAATTGAATTTGATTTACAAAATTTGAAAAGTACCATCCCAATTCCCACTCCTGCTCTGCTTCCGCCAACGAGAAAAAACAAAGGCAAAGAAAAGACTATCGGAATAGAACCAAAATACACCTCAAAAGATCTTTCAAAACTCGATTCATCTCCGGTCCCGACTCCGACAGAGAAATCAAAGAAAACAAAGTATTGGCAAAACTAGACTCCAAACTTTGTTCCAAAAACAACTAAGTACAAAAACACAAAGGGGGACCCATTTTGACCAAGGCAAAAGATGGGATGGTTATGCAAGGCATAACAGGTAGCTACATATTTGGAGCATTTGGGGTCAAATCCGACCCTGCCATCGTGTCCAAAAGGGACAAAAACCTTAAGATCGACTTCCAAATCATCCAAATCGAAGCAGTTGTTCGGTGAGGAAAAAAAAAATTGCCCAAAGAGTCGTACGACCCCAAGGTTGTCATAATTGCAGGGTGGTACAAATTTTTCAAAACTTAATTATTTTATTCGGCTGAAATTTTTTGAATTTTTTTTTTTAGAAAAGTTTGTATTTAAAAAAAAAATAAAAAAAGAGTGGGTAGTAGGGTGGGCGTCCCTCCATGGTGGTGGAGGGAGGTGGCAGGTTGGAGGGTCTTTTGATCCTAGCTGGTGGCTTCAAAGGCAAGGTGGTGAGGGCTTGTCTTTTCAAAAATTTGGGCGTATGGTGATGGATAGCTATAGCACTCATTTTTTTGAAAAGGTGATGATAGTTTTTAATGGGAAGTGAACTCTCTTCTTAGCTAAGAATTCTTGCACTTAGGAGGGAGTACGATTTGTGGAGGTTGGTGGCGTTTTCATGGTTTGGATTTATTTATTGCTTTCTGGGCTTTCATTTTGGTACTAAGTGTTCTCTGCATCTGTGTGGCGATTGCATTTTTTTCTTTCTAATTGAGTGCTTTTGGTGTGGAGTGGAATGGTGAAGTCTAATTTTTTTATTAAGGTTTCAATGGCTGGCTTGGCATGATTTGGGGCCGACACCCCCATCTCACTTTAGTCATTGGAGAGGCAGACTTCTTTTAGGGAAGTGCAGACTTATTTTAGGGAAGTCACAGTCCAAAGACTTAAGCGGATTTTGTTGAATTATGAGCCATTGGTGCTAGTGGCCATGAAAATGGTTCTGGGTTCTGATCATTTTGAAAGCAGAGAATATGGCAAAGAAAATTTGTATGTCTCTTCCCGGTTCTTAGTCTCTCTTTTCGACAATTTGGTGCCGAAGGTGAAAGAATTTTTTTTTATGGTTAAAATGTTTAGAGCAGATTTGGTTGAAGGGGTGGATGTAGTTCTTCGCGTGGTGGTGGAAGGCAAAGGATGTCTGAGGCCTTGCAACATGGAGAAGGTGAGCTCGGAGGATATGGTGAAGATATACCGATTCCTCTTGGACCTACAAGGACCTAGTTTGATGTGGCGTAAAGTGATTGTGGCGGTTGCTATGGTTTTTCTCAAAAATTTCTTCAAGCTAATGGTGGTCGACAGTGAGGAGTGGAAGGAAGAATTCAAAGATTTTGCAAGGTTCAATAAATATTTGTAAGCTAGGTGGTGGTTCATTTTTTGGTTTGTAGGTGTTACTTTTTGGTTTGTTTCCACTTTTGATAATCTTGTCTGTTTAAATGACATTAAAATGATTTAGTGGGGATAATTTTGGATGGAGTTTTTGGTGGCTCGACTAGGAATTCAGATGGTTGCAGAAGTTGTCTTTTAGGATGGGTGGATAGCATGCTTTCAAATTGCCTTATTACCTGCATGGAAAACATTTGTATTTCAGTTTTAATATTAATAAAATATGAATTATGTCTCAAAAAATAAAAATCAAAAGAAAAGTAGGAAAAATAAATTCTACATATTATATTAGCAGACGTACCACAGGGCAGTACTGTAGAGGGCGACTGACTCTACCACGTGGACATACGTAGGCCCCACCCTCAAACCCGCGACCCTCTATTTTCCAATGGCCCACATTTGATAATCCAGTAGGTGGTTGGTAAATGAAAAACTCGACACCTATAAAGAAAACTGGTGCTCATTTATTTCAGAATCTGGCACCTTCATACTAGCGAATATTTCATTGTACCACAAAGATTTGGTCGTCGAGAAATAGAGAATATTTTGAGCATAATCCAGTAAATGAATATTCTATTTCTGGAGGTATATTCTTTTTTGACGGGCCGGAGATCGTCAAATTTAATCGCGTCAACTGCTAGCATCAACACTTTTTTGAAAATTTTCCTACCCCTCTCCGTTTGAGTTTTGTTTTTTGTAGTTCAACTTTGGAGTTTGATATCTTGCTCATTTTGACTCCTTTTTTCGAGCATTTTTTTTTATTTGGGCTAATTTTTCATGCTCTTCACAGTGATGCAATCAGTTTTTGGTTTTGGTGTCTACTTTTTCCAGAATTTGCAAATTCTCATAGGTGTTGTTGCTTTGTCCTCATTTTGGGAACTTCAAGAGCTCATATCTTGATCCTACAATAACATTTTTGGGTGTAGTTTTTTTTTAAAGTGCATGATTTTTGTGTACTTTTCAGTGGTATGATCATATTGATCTCATTTTTGTACCAAAAATTTTACTTGATTCTATGGCCTATTTTGGCAATGTGCATGTACCAAGATCAAAGTCCGCTTTGATGTTTTTGGTAGGTGGGAGTTGTAAATGCACTAAGTATAAAGTGCCAAGTCAAATATTTCTTGGGGGGTTTCATGATTGAGTGATTTAGGGTGGTAATCTTGCAGTGATTGGTTGCATTCTTTTGCTTGGTTTGTGTTCTTGCAATGGGGAAATCTCAAATTGAACTCCTAACTCCACATAATTATGCTACATGGAGAAAATCAATATGGAACTATCTCATGATGAAAGGTCTAATAGGTCATCTAAAGCACACCATTCAACAACCTGTTAATGCTAAAGAATTGTCAAAATGGGAGATTGATCATGAGAAAACACTTGGATGAATATGTTCATTAGTCTTATTTGATTTACAATTTTATATTGAATCATGTAAAATACCTAAAGAGGCTTGGGAGACTTTTGAATTTTTTATGGTAAAATAGATAAGATTAGGGGATATCAGATTGATAATGATTTGATGAATCTTGATCCTAAAGTTTTTTACCACATCCAAGACTACATCTCCAAAATCAAGCAACTAAGAACATAGTTGAAAGAATACAACATTTATAAAGAGGATTTGCAATTTATTTTTAATGTGTTATCCAAGCTTGGTCTTGAGTATTCAATGTTTGTTTCTGGCTTTCATACGCATCGACTCTCTATGGGAGCATCATATGTTGATCCTAATTTTGATGACTTTGCAAATCTCCTAATCCAAGAGGAAGCTAAGTTAATGAACATGGGTCTAATCAATTCTTCTAAGTCACATGCATTGGTGGCTAGTGATTCAAAGGTACATAAAGAATCTTGATAAGAATCAAAAGAAGAAATAGAACAAGCCACATAAAGAATCAAAATATTCAAAAGGAGAATCATCTAAGAAGGAGAGGCCTTTTTGTGCATATTGCAAGAAGGATGGACATGAATGAAACTATTGTTATAAGAAGGATATTGATGAGTTGAAAAATATTCTCAAAAGGAATCACATTGATTTTCCTTCTAGAATGTCTAAATCACCTCCTTTTTCTTCAAAACAGTATAAAAAGAAGAAAGGTCAAGCATCTACATCAAGATATAAAGGACAAGCTCTTTTTGCTTTTTCACGTCTAGGATCAGTGAGATGGCTTCTAGATTTAGGAGCATCTCATCATATGGCATCTTCACAATCTATATTCTCTTCATTTCATCCTTGTATTATCTCCTATCTTGATGGGAAATGATACATACATGAGTGTAATTGGGAAGGGATCTATTAGTTTTGGGGACAACACTTTCTAGGATGTCTTGTGTACTCCTCATTTTGATGAACAATTTTCTTTCCATTTATCAGATTACACATGGTGGAGATGGGAGAATTGTGGAGTTCACACCTTATTCAGTCATCATTCGAGACTTGCGGAGTAGAGAGATCATTGCTACTGGGGTCATTGATCATTCATCTTGGTTGTACACCTTTCCAGATTTTTCTTTTGATGATGACATTGTTCCTTCAGCTATTGATCATCTGAACCATGATTCAGAGGAGAAATTTGGCTTCTTCAACTTGGGAATTCTCACATCAGATCCATCTCTTGAGTCATGCATTTTATCTCCTCCACCTACTATTGCAATTGATGATGCTTGTGATTCCACAGTTTTGGCTCCTTGTGATTTATTGCAATAGGATCCTAATTGTCTTCCCGATATGGCTACTTTGGATGGCTTCTTGACAGGTATTTCAGACTTGTTTGTGGAGTCTCATATTGCAGATTTGGAGGACATCATTGATGACATTCATCTTCTCTTTGGTGAAGATGCTCCTTCTTCAGTTGTTGTGAGGGAACACTCTGACCCTCTTGTTCATTCTCTACATGATCATTCTTTGGAGTTTGACATGAGTGTGGATACTTTTGGATAGCATTTGGAGGAGGCTTCTTTGTCTTCAGAGGGGATATCCTTGTCTTGCAATTGTGCTTCATATTCATCTCTACTAGATTTTGGATTGTCCTTTTCATCAATGTGGCCTAGAATGCCTGTTTGGAGTGTGTCATCTTTCAACATCGACATGGAGACACTTGAGCGTGCTTCAAAGACATCATCATCCATCATCCATATTCCTGATATCCTGCATACATCCATGGTTTTGTTTCTTCCTAAGGGGAGGAACGTTGTTCGGCGAGATTGGATCATCTAAAGCATTCAATGTCTAGCTTCTACCATCATTGCAGGAGACTCAACATTGAGGGGGGGCTGCCTTATCTCTCTTCTACTTCTTTCTTATGGGGGTGTCTTTTTCCTCGCATGGGGTTTTTACCTTCTCATTGTTCATTGAGAGCATTTTTATTTTGTATCTTTTATCTCTCTTTTGGGGAGGATTTTTTTCCCACTGGGTTTTCTCCTTTTCTCCATTTGTGAGAGATTTCTTTGCATATGTACATGGGTACCTAACATGGCCTAGTAGTCGGGACCCATCTTTGTGTCATTTGCATAATAATCTGCTACTCCCTAATTTGCACTTAAGGGGGGGTGTTGGTGTAAATAAAGTCTTGTACCTAGTTAATTCACTACTAGGGGACTTATTTGCACATGTTAAGTTTACTTAGGTCATAGGAAGGAATATTTCTAGAAGGTTTTAGTTGTCATTAGTTGTTATCTTATATTTTGACAACTACTACATGTGACCTAGGTAAGTGTGATTAGTTGTCTCATGTCATATGATTAAGACATTTATCATAATACTATGACATCTTGTATCTCACCTTGGCTATATAACCAAGGGGTCTCTCTCATTGTACAACATCATAATCACATCATATCATTGAATAATATTCATAAAAATATATTTTATTCTTGTCACATTCTATTCTCTCTTTTGTGTTTTCCATTTGGTCTCAAGATCTTGGAAGACATAGTCAATTCTAACAAAAACATAGTGGTTTTATTTAGGAAAGTGAGGTTATATCGAACCAAGGAAATATGGGATGCATACCTATGGAAGTATAATTGGAAGGGAATTTAGGAAGGGGTAAATAGAAAAAAAGATCAAGCATCCTCTTAAAAATATCAAGGGAGAAGAACTATAGAAGTAACTACATCAAATTTGGTCTAGGGCGATGAGGCCGCAACTACATCATTTAATTTTCATCAAATATCTTTCTTTTTTCATAGAATTTCAAATGGATTTGATATTTATATAATATTTTATCCATTTGAATATATAAAATATGTATACTAGTCTAATTTTTCTTATTTATGAAATTTTAATTATTGAAAATATTGAATTTTTTAGGTTTGAAAGCTATCAATATATTATAAATAAGGACAATTTTGACATTCATTCTCTAGAAAGTAATTACAAGAATCTCTAAGTGAAGAAAATATTTAGAGCTAGTGAAGATGAATTTTGGAGCTAATGAAAATAAGCTTAAAATTTAATAAAAATAAACTCCATAACTCTATAATATAACCACAAATACTAGATAAAATACTAAAGGATATATAGTAGTTACAAATAAAATAATAAAACTCTAGTCTCCACCACCATGAAAAACTAGCTCCACTTCTAGTCCAACCAATCCATAATTTAAAAAAAAAGAGGAGTCCATAATTTAGCTCCATAATGCAACCTTCAATTTGTGTTACCTATATGATTTAATTAGTTTAAGGGGATACTTAAGACTTGCTTTTTCGTAGAGGATTTTCCCACTCACCAGAAGAGCGATAATGAGTTGATAATACTATCAATAAGTACTATGTATTTTCTTGTTTTATGTGCGAATGTTTATTATGTAATTTTTGATACTGTGTGTGTTATATAGCCTATATTTTTTAATCATCCAAACAATTCCTTTCTACATCTTGTTTTATTTTATTATTATCACTTGTAAATTTTTGAATTTAAAACAAAATTATTATATTTTTTTATATCTTGATGGCTTATTTTTGTATTAATACTATATTTGATTGAAAGGAAAACATGGGTGCAGAACACTTTCCTAACACTAACACAACGAAGGAGAAGTGCAAAAATAGGTTTTAATACTTCTTAAAACAACTGAGATGAATATATACAGGATAACAAGAGTAAGAGAAAAAAGAATTCACAGATATAACACCAGATTTACGTGGGAAAACCCTTTCAGGTAAAGAACCCACCATACCAAGAGAAGACACTTTGCATTACAGTAAACTAAATTACATACAAAGCTCACAGTCCTCACTCTCTGATAGTTAACTCACAGCAGCAGACTTGAGTTTTCATGCACTCACTGTTACAATACTCTTTTAGTATACAATGAATACAATCTCTCTTATGTCTTACTAGTGTCTAATTCTGACCTTTCAACCATCACCTTTTCTGACTTATATCAATGTCATCAACTATAGAATTCATACATCACATTAATCATGCCAACCAATCATAGGCCTTAATGATGCATCGTTCACCCAATCAAGCAATCTGATCTTTTGATCGATCTTCTCTGCATTAGGCCGCATAGGCATTAATTTCCCTTGCCTTAATCGGATCTTATCACCAGTCGAAACACGTCTAGCATTTACTACCTTCATTGCTCTAGACTTTGACCAATCAGGTGTTGATTTCTTTCCATGTGTCGCCTCTCTACTTGTTCACAACTTCTAGTAAGGTCACCCTGGTCAACACAAGTGATAAAATCCTCTTACCACACTACCTCTCTGAGTCAAAGAATCCACCATGGTATGGCGGTGACACTGCCCAACTAAGAGGTTGTCTTAACATCCTCTCAATATGGTGGTAAGCCCTTGTCAACCCGTGTTCTACCTTTACCGTGCCATTGCTGAGCCCCATGAGACATCCTGCGGTATGGCGGTGACCACCTGTGTCGACCATCGAGATCCACCGTGCTACCGCGCCTTGACCACAAGGCCTCCACGGTAAGGAGGTAACCATCCCAACTAAATGCCATGGCTTACCACGCCACCGCAACATGGCCAAAAGGCCATCGCGTAGGGCGGTAAGCGTTCTTCGTAGACCGCCAATAATTTACCATGACCACCGCGATTTCACCAAGTGACGCTTGCGGTAAGGCGGTAATCATCAACCTGATCGCCGCCCTTCATCGTGTTGCCATGCCATCGTCGAACCACACCCGTGGTAGGGAGTTAAACCTTCGCACTGACTACACCCGCCAACCGTGCTACCACCAACCTAAGATGGAGACCCCACGATATGGCGGTAACACCGCCCAACCACCGACAGACTGATAGAGGCCCGCGGTAAAGTGCTAGACTACGCCTCTATGAAAGAATCTCAACTGTAGAGTGGTAAAGGCTAAGAATGGTGATAAATTTTCCAAGTCTGTTTAGAGGTTCAAGCTAGAAGTTGAGGCACCTGTTCCCAACAATCTCCCACTTGACGAAGACTTCCTGGCTTCCTCTAGACTTCAAAAAATTATTGATGATCATAGGCCCCAAGACCCATTGAATCAGTGAACCATCTGAACTTGTGTGTGCTCATTGGATTCATTAACACATCTGTAACATTCTTCAAAGTGTCAACCTTTTCTAAATAGATCTTTCCATCTTCCACCATGTCCCTCATGAAGTGATACTACACATCAATGTGCTTTGTCTTGGCATGGAAAGTCAGGTTCTTTGCCAAACAAATGGCACTCTAACTGTCATAATAAATTGTAATATGCCCTACATTAAATCAATATCAGAGCACAATCAACTCAACCAAACTGCTTCTTTGTAGGCATGTGTTGTTGCCATGTATTCAGCCTTTGTAGTGGATAAAGTGACTATAGCCTGTCACTTGTTCATCTAGTTGACTACACCACCATTTAACATGAAAGTGTATCCACTAGTGGATCTTCAACTGTCAATGTCCCCTGCCCAATCAGAATCTACATATCCATGAATGTTGAGTGTTCTCTATGATGAAACCAAATTTCCATGGTAACACAGAGCATATTTCAAAGTCCCCTTTAAATATCTGAACACTCTCTTCACAACATTCCAATGCATCCTTCCTAGATCTGCCATAAATCAGCTAAGAACTCCTAGTTCTTGGGCAATGTCTGGTCTTATATAGACCATTGCATACATTATACTACCAACAACACTTGCATAAGGCATCTTGGTCATGTCCTCCATCTCAGTAGCAGATTTAGGATAGTCTTCAACATATAGCTTCATTCCCTACATAACTGGAACAACTAACTGCTTGCAATCATCCATACCAAATATCTCTAGAACTGTATTGATATACTTACTCTGACTTACCCAAAGCTTTATGCTCGTTCTATCCCTGGTTATCTACATCCCTAGAATATACCTTGCTGCACCTAGATCATTCATTTTGAACTTTGCAGACAACTAAGATTTAAGATCAAAAATCATAGACTTACTATTTCCTATGAACAACATATCATCCATGTACAGGATAATAATAAGAACATGATCATTTTTAGATTTATAATAAATACAATGATCAAATTTTGATCTCACAAATCCCATAAACAACACAAAAGTGTCAAATTTTTGGTACCACATTCTAGGAGACTGCTTCAAACCATACAAAGATTTCCTTAATTTGCAAACCAAACTTTGTTTACCTTTTTCAATGAAGTGCTCAGGATGGGACATATAAATCTCTTCTTCCAGCTCTCCATGGAGAAACATTGTCTTCACATCCATCTGCTCAATCTCCAAGTCATATGCTGGTACCAATGACAACAAAAATCTGATAGATGTCAGCTTTTCTACAGGGGAAAAAATTTCTCCATAATCAATTCCCTCTATCTGGGAAAATCCCTTTGCAACCAACCTTGCCTTATACTTTTCTACACTGCCATCTAGACTTGTCTTCTTCTTGAATATCCATTTACAACCAATAGGCTTTTTCCCTTCAGGTAAAGGTACCAAATCCCAGGTTTCATTTTTCTTCAAATGATTTCATTTCTTCATTCATGGCTTCCAACAAGGAATTTGAATCAGACATGCTAATAGATTCTTTTATAGTCCTAGGCTCATTAGTGCTGTTAATCAAAGCATAGGCACAATTCAAATCTAACATAGAGAAACCATACCTAACAGGTTGTCATTTTTCACTTGTAGACCTTCTTACTCGCTGAGGTTGTGGTTCTTGATCTTCATAACTCTCAGAGCTGCTTGAAATATCCTTAGTTTCAAGTACACCATGTAGTTCCTCTTTTTCTAGAGTTTGAGGAATCTGAACTACATCACTCTTCTTTTCTCTTTTATCTGTCTCTAGTTGTGGATCAACTACTGAAGGTTTTAGCTCATGAAATATTACACTTCTGTTGTACAGAACCTTCTCAATATCAGGATTCCAAAGCTTGTATCCCTTCACACCAATGAAATAGCTGATGAAGATACATTTAACAACCTTGCTCTCCAAATTTGATCTTTTCTCATTAGGCACATATACATATGCCTCACAACCGAAGACACGAATATGTCTATGAGAGGGCTTCTTACTAGACCACGCTTCCAAAGGCGTCTTGTCAACTAGAGCAAAAAAAGGTGAATGATTTACCTGGTAACATGTCGTAGCCACAACCTCAGCCATAACTTCTACTCTAGACCAACACTACTCAACAGACTTTTCGCTCTTTCCATTAACATTATGTTCAAGCTTTCAGCAACTCCATTTTGTTGTAGAGTATAAGGTGTAGTTTTATGCCTTTTAATCCCATGGTCTATGCAATACCTTTCGAATTCTACAGAACAAAACTCACCACCATTATCTATCCTCAAGCACTTGATTTTCTTTCCAGTTTGATCCTCTATCAAATTTTTAAATTATTTAAACTGACTGAACACTTCTAATTTACTCTTAAGAAAGTATATAAATGCCCTTCTCGAATAGTCATCAATATATGAAACATAATATCTAGACTTCGATAACGAAGGAAAATTAACTAGACCAAACACATCAGAATGAACATAATCTAGTACACCATAAGATTTATGAGGACTCGAATAAAAAGAAACACGATGTTGTTTGCCATAAATACAGTGTTCGCAAAATCAAACTCAAGGTTACAATTATCAAACCCTTCAAAAAGATTTATATTCTTCAAGGTTTTCAAACCTTTCTCACCTATGTGACCGAGTCTATGATGGCAGATCATGGTCTTTTCTACTGGGAGTTTCACCTCCAAGGAATTTGCAGCCAGAGAAGCATCTTCATCTTCCTCTACAGGAACAACTTTGCTTGACTTTACAGAGGCGTTGTTGTATTGAACAGGACGTGCATCCAGCTTGTATAGAGTGCCAATATGTACACCATTAGCAACACCATTGCACCTATAGCCATCTTACATCCTTTACTTGAGAAGGAAACTTCCTCACCAGCATCATTTAGCTTACTAACAGAAAGTAAGTTACGAGCCAAACCTGGTATGTGTAGTATGCAACCAATCCCTTTGATCCTACCATCAAGGAACTATATTTTGAATCTTCCATGACCAACAATCTCCAATGTTGAATCAATCACCAGGTACAGCTTTCCACCATCACACTTCTCATACTTAGTGAACCATTCTCTATGAGACATCATGTGAACGGATGCACCTGATTCAACCAGCTGGACATCATCTAATGTCTGAGTTGCCAAAGATTGTGATGAAGGAATTTGCATCACTTTGAGAAGAGTCATTGCCTAAAGCATTACTCTTCTTCTTCTCCTCCTTACAATCCTTTCGGATATGACCAGGCTGCCCACAGTTCCAACATTTCACCTCGGACTTTTTACCGGGAGACTTTGATCTCCGTACAGACTTGGATTTGGACTTCTTGTCCTTCTTCTTGCCTTTCTCCTTCGATCTACCTTGAACAGAAAGGGCCTCTTTGGCCATCTCTAAAGACTTCCTCCTCATCTCTTTAGACAACAGTGAGGAAACAACTTCTTCCATATTGAAATTAGTGGTCATATTTCCAATAGCCATTACAAGATGATCCCAAGTGTCAGGTAACGAACATAACAGGAGCATGTAGCGATCCTCCTCCTCAATCTTTATACCCACATATGCCAACTAAGCAACACTCATATTAAACAAGTTCATATGGTCTGCAACAGATGTACCTTCTTCTATCTTCAAGGAGTACAACTTGTTCTTCAGGAATAACTTATTTACCAGAGACTTTCCCTAATAAATATCACCAAGCTTCTTCCATAAAGAAGCTGCAAACTTCTCCTCATGGACGTTTAGGAGTACAGAATCGGCCAGACTAAGTCTTATCAGACCTCTTTCTTTTCTATCTGCAAGGTCCCATTCTTCTTGCTTCATACTTTGTGGCATAGTTCCAGACACAACAACCCAGAGGTCTCTATCCACAAGTAAGTCTTCCATTTTTAGTTTCCAAAACTCAAAGTTGCCACCATTGAATTTTTCAATCTCTACTCTACCTGATGTTCTCGCCATCTCAAACAGAACAAAGTTCTAACTTTGCAAGACTCCCAGAATAGTATTAGCACAAAAAACCAGCCTTACTAATAAGGATAACACAACTGGCCATGCTTTGATACCACTTGAAAGGAAAATAGGGGTGCGAAACACTTTCCTAACACTAACACAACAAAGGAGAAGTACAAAAATATGTTTTAATACTTCTTAAAACAACTGAGATGAACATATACAGGGTAACAAGAGTAAGACAAAAAAGAATTCATAGATATAACACCATATTTACGTGGGAAAAACCTTTCGAGTAAAAAACCCACCACACCAAGAGAAGACACTTTGTATTATAGTAAATTAAATTACATACAAAGCTCACAGTCCTCACTCTCTGATAGTTAACTCACAATAGTAGACTTGAGATTTTCATGCACTCACTATTACAATACTCTTTTAGTATACAATGAATACAATCTCTCTTTTGTCTTACTAGTGTCTAATTCTAACCTCTCAACCGTCACCTTTCATGACTTATATCAATTTCATCAACTATACAATTCATACATCACATTAATCATGCCAACAAATCATAGCCTTAATGATGCACGTTCGCCCAATCAAGCAATCTAATCTTTTGAACAATCTTCTTTGCATCGAGCTGCCCAGGCATTAATTTCCCTTGCCTTAATCAGATCCCATCACCAATCGAAACATGTCTAGCATTTACTGCCTTCCCCGCTCCAGACTTCGACCAATTAGGTTTTGATTTCTTGCCACGTGTCACCTCTCTACTTGTTCATTACTTCTAGTTAGGTTAGCACGGTCAACACAAGTGACAAACTCCTCTTACCATGCTACCTCTTTGAGTCAAAGCATCCACCATGGTATGGTGGTGACCACCTGTGTTGACTGTCGGGCTCCATTGTGCTACCATGCCCCGATCGCAAGGCCTTTGCAGTAAGGAGGTAACCATCCTGACTGACCGCCATAACTTACCGCATCACCATGACATGGCCAAAAGGCCATCATGGTAGGGGGGTAAGCATTCTTCGTAGACCTCCAGTCATTTACCATGTCCACCATGGCTTCATCGAGTGACACTAGCAGTAAGGTGGTAATGGTCAACCTGATCACCGCCCTTCACCGTGTCGTCGTGCCATCACCAAACCACAACTGCAATAAAGACGTAAAACTTTGCACTGACTGTGCCTGTCAATTGCGCTACTACCAGCCTAAGATGGAGACCCCATGGTATGGTGGTAACATCGCCCAACCACCAACAGATTGACAAAGGCCCATGGTAAACGGGTAAACTGCCAGACTGTGCCTCTATGAAAGACTCTCAGCGGTAGAGTGGTAAAGGCTGAGAATGGTGATAAATTCGCCAAGTCTTTCAGAGGTTCAAGCAAGAATTTGAGGCACCTGTTCCAAACATTGATTTCATTAAATAATTTTTTTTTAGCATTCCATTTCTTAGTTAGTAAGAATAAAAATTTCCTTTGATGCTATTAAATTAATAGTTTAAATTCATTTATTGGAATTTGGTGTGTAGTTACACTTTTATAATAGGAAACTCCTAGTTATGCATCCAAGAAACCTACTGCATATAGAATTTGGATACTACTCAAATTGATAAGAGACTTATTATCTTATAAAGTGAGAGATTCTATGATATCTCCTCAATGTTGAAGGAGAGTAAACTAATGAAATTTCTTTAAGAATGTTTGAATTAATAGAGATTGATGAAAATAGAAGAACTACACATGATAGGGTCCTATATAAATTAGAAAAAAGGTAAAAAATGTTTGACAAGAAGGTACTTCAAAGATATTCTTAGGTGGGAGAATAAATCCTCATGTGGAATTTCATATCAAAAGACAAGAAAACATGGGGATTTTAAACGTTTATGGTTTGGGATATATGAATTTGTGGACAAGTTTAGGGATTGTGTATATCATCTTAAGAGTTTAGATCGATATTTCATGGAGCTCTGAATTCATAGCCATCACCTTCAACATCAATTCTCTTGAGTAATAAATTATCATTTTGTAAATATTTTTTTATTTTTGTGTGTTATTTGTTGTGCCTATAGCACACACGCCCCATTCGGAACGAGGACCCTCTCTTTTAGTCACCCTGTTGGGCCATTTTTGGTTGCCTCATTTTGCGTGCCCCCATTTTGGTGTCCTTGATGGTCAACATGTTCTTCAAAGTCTCATTTTAGGTTGACCATATTTTTCCCCTCAGAAAGTTGCCAAGTCTTAAGCCCTTTCAGGTTTTCTCTATCAGTTTGCCTTTCTTGCATCTGTGGGACTCTTCAGGCCCGGATCATTGGGTTAACTTGTGGTCTTTGCTGGTGTGAACAAACGTCAACCGACATCATCTTGGACCTTGGACCCTAGATTCCTCTTCATCATTTGATTTAACTTGGCAGATTTTCCAATGGCTATGCCCTGATGTCCTTCGGACCTTGAACCCTGATTCTCCCGCTACTGTCCTGAAATTTAAACTTACCTACCCAAATAGTCATCGTACTAGCATTCATTAGGGGGTATTAATTTCACTTAGGGGCTATTTAAATGAGCTTCGACTTATCATTTTCACATGTTAGGAGTAATAGAAAAGCACAGTGCGACCCCAACAATCTCCGCCTCCGCGCCCAAGCTCCAAGTTTGTCGTTCTTCGAGGATTCAACATTCTCCTTCTTCACACCCCTAGGTAGGATCATTGTCCGAATGCCATTTCCCTTTCTAGGCTTTGTGAATTAAAAACTAAGTGATAAAATGAAAAAACTAGAAGTCTAGTAAGGGAGAATCTCACCTCGAAAACCCACAAGTTTGAAAATTGAAAAAACAGCCCATAGGAGATCCAAATCAAAATCAGATTAATGTTGTCCCGTTGATGTTATTTGGGGTAGGTGACTATAGCCCTTGAGCTCGAGCCTCTCTCTGGCCGCAACATAAACTTAGCAAAAAACACTTTGACGACGAAGCTCCTCCCGACCTCGAGGTTCCCTGTTCGTTTCGCCATTTCGCTCGGCTGTCAATCTTCGTCCTCCCGGATGTCAGACCCCGGGCTTGCAAAATCTGTCTGATACTTGTAGCAAAAATCAAACTTTGGAGTTTCCTTCGGACCCTAGCCTTTGAACTTCCATCCCCGAAACTCCGTCTTGTTTCTGCTGTCCCCAAACGGCTGAACTTTTTTGACTTCTCGGACACCGAGCCCCTGTCGCCCTTTCACTCTGCATGTTTTAAACAAGGAAACGATAAGCCCAAACCCCGCTTGGACTCTGACATCTGGACTTTGTCCCTGAAACTCCATCTTGTTTCCGTCATCCCCAAATGGCCAAACTTGTTCGACTTCCTGGACACTGAGCCCCAGTCACCCTTTCGCCTCTAAACTTTTGAAAAGGAAATGAACCCACCTCGGGTCTGATCCATTGGGAAACCCATCCTGGACCTCCATCCACTCCTCATCATTCCACAAGGCTATTCCCAAATAGCTTCCTGACCCTTATAACCCGAACTACGGAACCCGGCTCCCGAAATTCCATTTGCCCAGTGTTGTTCCAAACAACCGACCCTTGACAACTTTCTTGCAACTCAAGCCCGAATGCCTAAATGATGACTCAAATGACCTCCCAATTGAAAATGGGTTTTGACCCATGTGCTCAAAATTGGCCTTCTTCCACATGAAAGCTTTGTTAAGAAAATCCAAGACTGGGAGAAATGATCTAGGATGCCTTGCCTTGTTTGCCCTTCTAAAAGAACATTCTACCAAGGGAATTCTAGCCTTTGGGGCTCGGATCACTCATTTTCCTTCTGAAGAACCTTCAAATCACAAATTCATCTAGAATATTGTTTGATCTAACATTAATTTGCAGGAATTTTCCAAGGGTTGGACCCTCATGCTTAATTTTACTGAATCCCGCCTCTTTGTACAGGATATATGGAATATAGTGCAGAAGCTTCTGGGGCAGTCAAGGACAAAGGGAAAATGACTGCCAAGGCTCCCCAAGGAAAAGAGGACAAAGATCAAATGAAGTACCAATTCCAGGGAGTGCCATTGGACTCCAAAGTCACAACTATTTGGAACGATATCACAGACACCAATATCGGACACGTCGATATTCATGATTTCACACGAAGATTCAAAATAGATCCAAATATTGATAATGCAAGACTTATCAAAAGTAGCGGACTTGCTAACGCTGTGGGTTTCCCTCCTGCCTTGATTGCCCCTGAACTGGTAATGGCTTGCACAGAGGTGTACCAACTTGAAACAAGGACCATTGTGGACATAAACGTTAACATCTTGGCTGATATGTAGCCTCTCAGGATAACATAAACCTTTCACATACCCGTCTTTGAAAGCATAGAGACCCCAACTATTCGGGAGTGCAAGGCATTGTGGGATTAGGATCCTTTGAAATGCAAGAATTTGATCAACTAGTATTGGTTGAAGGAGAGACGGGGTAGTGCTGCCAAGGTTCCTCAAGAACTCTACCGCAGTGACTTCTTCGAGGACTACCACAATCTGGTTACCCTATTGAGCATAATAATGCGCCTTCTTCCTACAACCTTCTTCCAAGAATGAATGATGTATTTCCTACGACAAATTCTCCGTGGAGACGACACCGCGTTCTATTGGGGGGAGATAATCAGTAATTGCTTCCATGAGCAATTCATTAATGTGAAGAAGACATCCAAATTCTACATGATGTCCTTCCTAGTATATTCGCTTACCGATCATTAGTATTATAGTGGATTATTTGTAGGAATTTCAAGAGGGATTACTATAGGGTAAACGATTCCTTTATCATCTACATCATTCGACTGCTTGCAAGTGACTTTAAGAGAAGAGTCTATCATAGTGCTAGGGCCCTTCTCAAGCATTACACCTTCCTATTCATCCAGTTTCCCAAGTTCAACTACATTCGTGCCCAAGGATTCTCTGAAAGGCCAAACAAGCTGCCTCGGTACTCTAATGATCGGATTATACTGTTGGAACTATCTTGGCAACTGTGACACATACACAACATTCTAGGCAAAAAGCACCTGGCAGGGACCCTTTATCCCCTTCCACTCGGCCAGGGAATGTATGAACTTCATACTTCCCAATGCATGGGAAATTCAAAGAAGGAGCTGGTTGAGTACCACTTTAGGTTACATACAACTCGACTGCGGATGGACCCATACGGTCACATTAGGAAAGCACTTGGACCAGAGTATGCCCACCTTCGCCACGTTGAGGATTTATGGGCTAATTGCAAAGATGAACTTGAGGTGCGGGTATGACATTATATGTGTATGACTACATACTTCGTGAAAATGGTGAACCTGTGTCCGGTCCTAGATCAACTTCAAGAGGAGGAGAGCACAATGATCGACGCAAGATACAATGCTATTGCAAATTTACCATTACCTTTAATTCATTGGAATGAGTAAGAGGTTGATGACCTCGACATTCTTACCAAGCCCATTGAGGCTGGAACAAAGGCATGGATTGATGGGCAGGTCGCTCAACTGAAGCAATAGGGAGTCACCTTCACATTCAAGGGGCTCGAAAGTGAGCCAAGTGGTTCTGATGGTGGGACGGTTGTTACTACAACTAGAGAAACATCCAAATACACACCATTTGTCAAGTTGGGGAAGAGAAAGGAGGTTGATGAGCAGCAACCCAACCCAAAAGTGTGCGCTAGAAAGGCCTCAGAGGGTGACCCTCCTAAAAAGCATAGAAGAATGAGCAGCGTCACTGAGATGCCAGTAATACCTGAAGATCCACTCCATGAGGGTGAGGAGATGGAAGTTGATCCACCAAGATCTCCACCCACTTCAACTGTTGTTGCAATCGTTGATGCTATTACCACCATCCCACTAACTTCACATGCAATAGTTGCTTCCTCTCCGCCTCCAGTGGATATTGTTGTCCACCTTGCCTCCACTTCTCCAATCACGCAATTCATATCGGTGGATTCATCCTCCACCACAACCTCACCGATTTCATTGTCCTCCATGTCTCCTTCCTTTCCTCTTTCGACTGCTGCTGCTACTACTATGATACCTATCATCGGTCTTCTCGAGTCCTTCGTCAAATACATGCAAAATGTGTCATCTGAACTTTTGGGAATGTTTACAAATCCAATAGTTTAGGTTGCAATTGCCCAAGCAATGTTTAACGCCCTAGTTCCTCCTCCTCCTACTGAGCCACCTAGTATGGAGGCTACGATGCAAATCTCTGATGAGCTCAAATGACAACAATTGGAGGCAACTAAGAGATTGGAAGAAGATAAATTTGAGTACCATGAGCACCCAATATATGAACATCAGGTGATCAATGAGGTAGCCTATGAGTCATAAAGTGATGACAGTGAGGATTGGGGTACGAAAATAATTCAAGAAATAGATGACCCAAATCTTGACGCCAAATGGGCCAAGCAACTCAAGGAAATTGAAGACAAAGAGGCTGAAAGATATCCTATGGTTGAAGAAAGAGTTTCTACTCCAGATACTAAGGTTAGTAAGTTCCCTTTGGAAATACATGATCAAACCCATGAGAATGATGAAGAAACATCCTTCTACAAAGATAGACAAGAGGACAAGCCCGAGGAATGTGGGCATGACCGAGATGAAGAAGAAGAGGATGCTAAAGGGGAGGACCACCCTTATAAACAACTACCCACCAGATCTCCTATCAAATGCATAATGGGCATGCAAGATTTCGATGAGGAGAAGGAAGATACGAGAATTGAGTAGGAGGCCCTCAATGACAAGGCCATTGAACGTAGGGTGGAGGAAAATAAAGATCGACATGAATCACCCAAGGAAGGGGCCCGATGTCCAACTGGCTAGAAAGAAAGCTTGGAAAGAAAACCCCCACCCTAAAGGACCCAAAAGCAAGACTAGAGGCAATACTGGCTAGAGCTCAGATTGGGACCAAGAAGAGGAAAAAGCCTAGAATCAGATCAAAGATAATTATGGATGCCTCTAGATCTAGGGTTGTGCAAATAGCTATTGCAGTGGTTAGAGAACAAGGAATAAGCTACAACATCTCCACCATTGACTTGGGAGTGGCCACCAGGGAGTAAAAGGTTGAACATCTCCAGGAATCAGTTGCCACAATGGTGCACCTCATTCAACAAGCTAAGGTTTCAAAGGAAGAGCTTAAGGCACAGGTGGCTGATTTGAAAACCTATATTCAACAATGATCATCACTAGAGGAACAACCCACCACATCATTGGCCCCATCACAATTGTTGTCCAAAGAATAGATTAACAAGCCGGAAAGAAGAAGGAACTTGGATAAGACCACAAAAAACTGGTTCCTACAGGTCTTGAATATTGGGAATACGGGTACCAATTTGGTTGTCTGAACAGCGAACAAGTTCTTAGAACTACAAACATCTCTTGAAGGCATGAGGCGAATCTGAATTGAGTTCCCAAAGAAGTACGGAACAGCCTACCCAAAAATTGAGGCTATCCTCACACTGCCAAGTGAGGTTTGGGAAAATGACGTTGCCTTCAAAGATGATGACCATTGGTTAATGGATGTGTGGAAGCGAGACATCAATCACCAAAAGAAGAGGCTTGAACATGTCCTCGAGTGGGTAACTCCGAATATTCAATGGGAAAAAGAGGCCAGAGGGGATTGCTTCTGATACTTGAAGTTGATGACGAGGTATGCATAAAGTCTCACTTCCAAAAGAGGATGGAGGATGGGATGTCAACCGAGGTTACCGCAGATTTTATGAGCTTTGTTGCTCGAGCTTTTTCCCAATCCGAGCTATTCAGAGACCATGTTGCCAAGTATGATGAGGACTGGGAAAAGCTTGTTAACAATTGCAAGGAATGGAGCTACCGAGTGTTGAGATCTGACATCATCGAGCTTGACAAGTCCAGTCAGTGGTCTTGAATTCATAGAGTATACAAGTTCGAAGAAGCAAGAAGGCAACCCTATTATTAATGAATAATTCCTAAAGGAATAGTTGTGGCAAAGAGAAATCAGCAAAAGGAAGAAAATGCTACAGTGCCACCACTAGAAGACAAAATAGGTATATGGACAAAGTGTATTTTTAAATGTAATATATTTGGGGGTAGGTGAAACCCTACTGTAAAGTGAATCTTGGCCACACAATGAGATTAAATCTTGGCCACTCATTTCTCTTTTTGAGAACTATAAATAGTGGTCTCCTCCTCTCATTTTAGAGAGAGTTGAGTTGTTGTAAAGACAAGTTGTAGAAATTGCAATAAAAATACAATGATTTTGGTGTATTTCTAGATTTCTTCTCATGTTTCATGATTCTTCTCCCATAAATTAAAGATTTAGTTAAATTTACTTTACTATTCTAGTTTCCTTTCAGTCAACTTTCGTAGATTTGGTAATGCTATTTTTTATTGTGGAAATTTTTGTTGTGTTGATGATTTTCTCATCCATACTTTTGGTCATTTGCTGCTAGTAGATAGTTGTGCAAAGTTAGTCTGGACTTTGATTTTAAATCCGCCTCAAAAAATAATTTTTTTTTCATGCATATGTGTGGTGAATGAATGATAAAAGAAATTTGCAGTCCTTAGAAGATAGAATAGGTTTCATGATACTGTGAAATTTTTGGTTAAGTGAAATTTTGTTTAAAGAAAACGTTCCATAGTAGAAGCCTTCATGATCACTATTCATTTATAGTTTCAGGTCCAAGAACCCTTTCTCTTCCCTGCTCTTTTCATTTTTATTTTTAATAAGTAACCTATGCTAAGGTTCATTCCACATTGTAAATCCAAATTGAACGATAAAATGGATTCGAGGACTGTTGTTTGAACCTGTAGCAAATGTACAAAAATTCCCCACATTGGAAACTCTGTTTGCATATTCGATTCCTCTTCCAGCTTAATTCACATAAGGCCACCTTGTGATTCCAACTAATCACATGAAACAACTGAGATATTCCAAGCGTTGTCAAGACCTGACATTAGATACCTTGGGATAGTGTTCTGCAATTTGATTGTGGAAGATTGTCTTTCAAGAGAGGTGATGCACTTATGCATTACTTGTGTTGAGAAGTGCATAAAAAAACATCAACATAACAAGCACTAGAAGGAGGGCCTAGTGAGGGCTAAGCTAGATCGAATCGGGTCTTTCTCCCCTGAGATATTTTATAGAACACTAAGGTTTGCACCAAACAAAGGGGATTTTCCAGAGCTACAACCCCCTACCCGAGCTAAGAGAGCTAAGTAAAGGGAAGCATCTGTCTGCCACTCATTTGACCAGCCCATTTCTCTTTCAGCATCATCCTTCTCTCCCATCCATTCACCACCATCTTCTCCTTCATCCTTGGCAGCATTTTACCCTACTCACCCACTCCAAATAGCCATCTAGGCTGCCACTTCACAAGGGTTAGACGTTGCCTTCCAGCCCAACGCAGTCCCATTCCCAAGAGTTTTTTCATAAACCGTTGCTGCCCCTCTACAGTTACAAGTCAATCTAGTGCAACCACCTCCACTGCCCCCTCTGATGGCATGGTTGGGAAATAACCCATCTCCTTTGACCTTCAACCTCTACCATGACATGTCAAAGAATCTCAAGAGTTTTCGCATGAAGTTCAATCCTCGGGATCCATAGAGGATAGTTGAGGAGCATGTCAAGATTTTTCAGATTACCCTAAAGACTATGTAGATCATATCAGGATGTGGCTTTCTGTCTCTCTCCCTACTCCTTAGGGGAGGATGCCTTTTATTGGTACGTCAATTTTCTGGCCGGAACTATCAACACATGGGACCTTCTGAAGAATTATTTCCTACAGAAGTTCAAGACCCCAGTCAGCCCTGTAGAGTCGTACTGAAATTTCATGTCAGTCCAAAGAGAGGTCAATGAGCCAATCAGCTCCTTTAATGACTATTTTCATAGAGCATACTCTCGGTTGCAAGCTCTGTATGCTTTCAATGACATTGTTTTACCTATTTATTATGCAACACTAGACAACCTTACTTCAACTTTGGTAAAAGAGATGCAACCACCACCTGCCAGATTGGTGGATGTATATGCTAAGGCTATCATTGCCAACACTAATTTGGGGTAGAACATCTCTAGTCCACTGCCTTCTCTCAAGAAAATTGCACATCTGATGTAGATTCAAGGGCTTACTCAATCCTTTTAACATCAGACACCCTTATTGAATCCGGTATTGCATCTGCCCATAGTCCCGCACCTCGGGCAGCCAATGAATCAAGCACCTCCGGTTCCTCACTACTTGTTGCTCCAACAGAAGTAATTCCACCCTTAGCCACCCCAAGTACCAACGTATTTCCAAGCGTTCGAAATTCTGCCCGCTCAAAAAAATCAACTAGTGGCTCATACAGTGTTCCTCCAAAATGCCACTCCATGGCCCAACAACATGGAAATAGACTGAATTGATGAACTCATGGAGATGATTAAGAAAATGTCCATGGAGATGATATATCTAAGGAACCAAAACAATCAGCTACAGGCTTCATAGAAAAACATCCAAGCCAACCTCAACCATGACAACCGAGACAGTCGTGATGCCAACGTATTGACCAGACAAAATTATGACAGGAATCAGAATTTGGGACATAACTTTGATAAAAGGCCTTTCCAAAGGAAAAACCAGACATGCAACATGAGGCTCAATAATGGCGGTATTCCCACTCCCCTCGACCAACCCAGCAACAATGACAACACTACAAGTGGAGTTTACTTGGCCGAGGTTGCTTTATCTGGTTCGTGCCATATACACAAAACAAGCCGACATTCTGAAATGGATTGTCCAAAATTCTAGACGGTCGCTGAAATTTTTCAAGTTGAAAGTTCAAAATGTGGTGGATAACTTGGGATGTAGAGACCTCGTTCCCTTCGAACCATACAATTCCTCTGTGCTGGTGGTCAACCAGGCTCCTTTCCTGAAGGCTGTGTGCAACACGCCAAAGCAGGAAGGCACCAACACAAGCAACAACAATAAAGCGCAAGAGGTAATCTCTAAAATTCCTTTGGCTCATCTATTTGATTCAGTAGACAATGGTTATAAGGATGAGGAAGAATCAAGGGAAGATGAAGTCCAAATGTTTCACCAGCAGACTACCCCATACAACCTTAGGAATAGACAAGTCGGCAGTCATGTTGGAGGTCCTTTTACAACCTCCACTCCGCCTAATAATTTAGGTACCCCTCTGGATCTGAATGGAAGCAATAAATCAGGATTCCCCCATGTACCCATGTGGTACCTCAACAAGAACAAACAACAGAGCCATAACCAAAGCTAGCCCACTAGCTCCTCCCAAAATTTCTCTTATGATCAAGAAGTTGAGCAAATGGGGGAGTATATTGCGGAGGAATTTAAAAAGGTTAAGCTAAGTGTGTTTTCTTTTGAGCTACTCAACATGCCAGCCATAAGAAATTGCTTTTTTAGAATGATAAATGGGGCTCCTTCAGTCGGGTCGAGCCAAGAAGCTCTAGCTAAGAGGGTTTCCTTCGAGGACCAACAGAAGGATCTAGTCATTAGATAGGTTTTTTAACAAGAAGGTTGACCCACTTGCAAGTCAACAAGCAATAAGCAATCCAACAAATAAACTGATCAGACACTAACCCAAAATAGGGGTAACGAGAAGGACAAGGGCCAAGTCACCTAGGTGGACATTTCGGGAGGATTGTTTCAAGGGAAATTTGAAACTCCTCCCTTCTTGACCACCATCCGTGTGTTTGGGAAGAACCTCCATAACTGTCTGCTAGATTCGGGAGCTTCTACCAATGTCACGCCCCTAAGCGTGTGCAAAGCACTAGGAATAGGTCCCACTCCCTCCTAGCATAAGGTCACATAGCTTGACAAGACTGAGATCTACATAGTGGGCAAGATTAATGGAATACCCATGCAGGTTATTGTTAATCCCAGAGTCTAGCAAACCATTGACATCCAAGTTGCTGATATCCCAAATATGTATGGTATAATCCTAGGAAGCGATTTCACAAGAGCATTGAATGGGTACACTACAACTGACTATTCTCATTTGTGGTTTCCATGGAAGGGGATGCCAAATCATATTTGGATTGATTGAGAGCCGTGGATGAGATTCATGATCACATAATACAACAACATGAATGAAGTGTTGTTTTCTGAAATGAATTTGGGGAATTATTCCCCAGTATCATATCTGAATGAGCAAAAATGCATTGAAGAAGAGGGAAAAAGTGAGATTTTCCTCATGTTGTCTAGCTCACCTGTCAATCTGGTGAATGCCTCATAGAGAACATAAATGTTGATAGATTCAGATGATGAAGAGCCATGCGAGGATGGTAATCTTGGATTTCTGGATGGTTTCCAAGATTTCATGGAAAAGTGCATACAAGACCAACTTAGTTTGGGAGCCCGAATGAGCTTTCAGGAACTCTTGCTACCAAATTGATGCAGGGTACATAATGCTCCCCATTCAGAGTTTGAGTGTTGTTTGTGCCAAACAACAATTGAACATGTTAAAAGATAAATCACTCCGGAGGAGGAAGCTGGGTCAACACCACTAGAACAAGCACATTCTGCCCCTACACCCCTTCAAAAAGTCACTGAAATGAGGGCCCCATCAAAGGTGAAATTCGGGTTTGTTGATTCTATGTTCAAGGATTCTCCTGGATGTTGGACGCTGCGCTTTGATGGATCCAAATACAAGCATGGGGCTAGAGCTGGTTTCAAACTAATCAGTCCCAGAGGTAAGTCATACTTTTCTTCTCATAGGCTTCAATTTTATTGTACCAACAATGTAGCAGAATAGAGGCCTTAGTCTTGGGACTCCTTATGGCATTAAGGAAAAGTGTTAAAACGCTACAAGTTTTTGAGGATTCAGAGTTGGTCATAAAGCAAGTTAGAAGGCTATACTCCTGTTATGACTGGAGACTCACCAATTATAGGCATAGGGTATGGGATCTAATAGAAGGCTTAGATGCTTGTAATATCCAATTGATCATGCGCTCTCAAAATCACACCACCAATGCCTTGGCCAAGGCAGCAATCACGCTATAACCACTATCCTTATTTGGTCTCAAAAGATTCACTGTGGAATTCACCTTTGTCCCATCTGTGTTGGACAATGTAGCCAATTTCCAAGTGTTCAATGATGAAAAACACATCCTAGATTTTATCCCCAGTTCTGATGTGTTCGCTACCTAGATAATAGATGAAGTTGAACTTCAAGAAGCTGACCTGGATATAGAGGGCATCATCAACCTAAAGACTAACACTATCTTGAGACGGATGGTCCAATTAGAATGAATCTTTGACTTGGATCAGGACAGGGATCAGGACCAGCAGGCCAAGAAAGATGCCATCAGTGGCCAATGTGACACCTACAACCTCGGAACTGTTAGGAATGCCAAGAACATATTTATTGGTAAGGTGTGCACTCCTGAGGAAAGAAAGGGTATAGTTGAGGCTTTGTAGAACTACCATGATGTCATTTCTTGGCGCTACGAGGATCTCAAAATGTATGATACATCACTTACCACCCATACCATACCTCTTAGACCAGATGCGAAGCCATTTTGACAACGATAATGCCCTGTCAATGCTTTATTGGAACCAATAATATAAAAAGAAGTACAAAATTTATGTCAGCCAAGATTATTTTCCTAGTTCGACATTCCGCATGGGTGGTGAATTTGGTTCCTGTTAGAAAGAAAAATGGGGAAATCAGGTTGTGCGTTGACTTTCACAATCTGAACAGAGCCTTAGAGAAGGATAAATATCTTGAACCCTCATTAGATGAAGTGTTGCAGATAGTAAATGGTTCTCAGATGATGTCCTTCCTGGATGGGCATTTGGGATACAACTAAGTCATGGTGCAATACAAAGACCGACACAAAATGTCGTTCACCATAAAATGGGGAACTTTCGCTTACAAACGGATTTCATTCGGACTCATCAATGTTGGTGCCACCTTCCAATGTTCCATGGATATTGATTTTAAGGACCTGATCGACAAGTGCATAATCATATACATGGATGATTTAACAGTGTTCTCAAAGAAATAGAATAATCATGTCGTTGACCTATGTAAAGTCTTTTAGAGATGTCGATAATTTGGGGTCTCCCTTAATCTGAAGAAGTATATCTACGATGTCGTTGAGGGAAAGCTACTTGGAAATGTCCTCTCAGAGAGGGGAATCTCTATTGATCCCATTCATATTCAATCAATCATGAAGATTTAGCTACCGAGTAGCAAAAAGGAGTTAAAATATTTTTTCGAAAAGATTAACTTTATCTTTAAGTTTATCACAGGCTTCACAAAAATCGTCAAACCACTCAATGCTATGCTAAAGCAGGATGCCAAGGTCGAGTAGACC
This sequence comes from Sequoiadendron giganteum, assembly GCA_007115665.2. Lineage (NCBI taxonomy): Eukaryota > Viridiplantae > Streptophyta > Pinopsida > Cupressales > Cupressaceae > Sequoiadendron > Sequoiadendron giganteum. The sequence continues at coordinate 117,271,112 of CM021109.1, forward strand.
CCAGAAGAAAAGTAGGATTTTGGGGAAATTAAGAGGGAAATTGTTGATGCACCTGTGTTGGTCAGCCCCAACTATCTGAAGACCTTCTACATCTATTCATTCACTTCAGATCATTTGTGTGCCAGTATTTTGACACAAAAAGATGATAAGGGGAGTGAACATCCAATCGCCTTCATGAGTGCCCCTTTGAAAGATGCCAAGCTACATTATCACAATGTCAAAAAACAAGCCTATGCCCTTGTTAAAGGGGTAAATAATTTCAAGCATTATATCTTGTGCAATAAAGTGTTCCTCATAGTTCTTCACCTAGCGGTAAAGACATTGCTCATGCAGAGCGAGCTAGGAGAACGAAGGGCAAAATGGATCGCATTGTTGCAGGAGTACGATATGGAAATCCAGCTGATGAGGCTGGTGAGAGGGAAGGCACTTGCCAGAATGATGGTAGAAGCAATTATTGAGGTTGGGCCTAAACTCACAATGCAGCAATATCAGCTAGAGGATGTCTCTCCAGGAGAATGGTATGATGACATAGTGTATTATCTATTGAATCATAAATGTTTTCCTCACTTGCAAGGAGTCCAAAAGTGTGCACTTAGACTGAAAAGAAATAGCTACATGTTGCAAGGCACCATATTGTACAAGAGGAACCATGAAGGTATCTACCTAAGATGCCTTGGTAAAGAGGAAGTTGATCATGTTCTTAGGGAGTTTCATGATAAGTTCAGAACTAGTCACGGTTCCAGCTTGTCTACCGTGCATCAAATATGAGAGTTGGATACTATTGGCCTACAATTTTTAAGGAGGCCCATATTCATGTCCACACCTGCCACATATGCCAGACTACAACCACCTGAGAAAAGAATGATGTTGTCCCGTTGCAGCTTGTTTTGGAGGTAAGGTCATTCGCGTAGTGGGGTCTTGACTTCATTGGTCTGGAAAGCCCTCCACCATCTGATGGACACAGGTACATTTTAACCGCTTCTGATTATTGTACTAGATGGACAAAATAAATCGTATGTAGGCAATGCACAACTGAAGTAGTAACTAATTTTATCGAAAGTTTTATTTTAAATTGCTTTGGTTGTCCTTATGCATTGGTATGTGATAATAGTCTTGCATTTTATTCATTTAAATTCATAGGTTGGGCCTTTGACTATGGTATCGCACTCAAATTCTCATCCAACTATTATCCCTAAGGCAATGGCCTTGTCGAATCCACCAATAAGAACCTAATCACAAATAATAAAAAAGTTGTTGAATAGGAATCCCAAGGACTAGCATACCCAACTCCATTTTTCCTTGTAGGTAGACTGCACCCATCACAAGGCTTCCCTTGGAGATTCCCCGTACCACCTCATTTATGGCTTGGAACCCATTTTCCCAATACATTTGAAGATCCCTACTCTCCAGTTCATTAACATTTTTTATGAAGGAGGATATCGTAGAGAAGCTCGCCTCATTGATTTGTTACACCTAGAATAAGTACGAGACCGTGCAATAGAAAAATTTTCCAAGCATCAAGGCGTAGTCAAAATATGGTTCGACCATCGAGCCAAAATCAAGGCCTTCCGCATTTCCGATCTGGTCCTATATTGGGAAAAGGCCCATGAAAAGAAAGGGGGACACAAAAAATTTGACAAGCTTTGGCTTGGCCCCTTTCAGATTACTGAAATCCTTGGAGATAATGCCTTTCATTTAAAGATGTTAATTGGTGAGGATGTCTCGTTGCCTATCAACGGGCACAATCTTAAGCATTACTTCTAGGCTTGAGCTCTTTTAGAGTTGTCCGTGTAGATACTTGTACATAGGTTAAGATAGCTTTCCCTTCTTTTCTCTCTTGTTTTGTTCTGTTTTGCTCGTTTCTTGACAGTTTTGTTTTGACCTTGGAAGAGTCTCCTTGTTCTGCTATGGTGGCCATGCTTAGCTTGATGAACGATTTTCCCTTCTACCCACTCTTGGATTGTTCTCTAGATAAGCCTTCATTACCTACTACTAATCTCTGAAAACCTGGATCATTGGTTTCCTCTCTTGAACTCTGGACTAATCTAGGATGGTGTCCTTGTTTGAATTTCCTGTATTTATCATAGAACACACAGAAGCATGCCTTAAAGGTTTCCAAATAATTGTATGATAATTACTAGGAGGGTTGGATAACTGAAAAATATAAAGTCTTCTCCAGTGGCCACTGTGATTCCCAAACCCATAGTGAGTTTCAATGCTTACACGGTTGAATAAAAGAAAATAAATATCAAAAGCAAAGGAATAGAAAATGTGAAAGTAAACAATCACATGGGTGTACGAATATCTCTACCCGGGCTATGGACGCCTAGCTAGCAGTAGAGCTATGTTCATGGGGTCACAACGACAACTTCGTCAGGGCTATGGACGCCTGACCGATAGCAGAGCAATGTCCAAGTTACTTTTGGGGTCAGGTGAACTACGTAGCTTGTCCTTTCTGATCAATATTTGTCCATACTATCTTTGAGGAAAAGGAAATGAACTCACCATGCACACACTTCCATGATAATGTCATGGCACGATTCAATCTCACCTTCCTTAGCTTGTTCTTAGTTCAACCTTGGAAATTGGCTTTTGGTGTGTGAAACCAAAGATCATAGGTTCATAATGAATATTTATCTTTAGAACACCAAGAGCATTCTCCCAGCATAGTCATCATTTGTTGTGCCTATAGCACACACGCCCTGTTTGGAATGGGGACCCTCTCTTTTCATCGCCCTATTAGGCCATTTTTGGCTGCCTCATTTTGCGTGCCCCCATTTTGGTGTCCTTGATGGTCAACACATTCTTCAAAGTCTCATTTTAGGATGACCATATTTTTCCCCTCAGAAAGCTGCCAAGTCTTAAGCCCTTTCAGGTTTTCTCTATCATTTTTCCTTTCTAGTGTTCGTGGGACTCTTTGAGCCCAAATAATCGGGTTTCCCCTCTTGGGTTTCCTTGTGGTCTTTGCTGGTGTGAACGGTCATCAACCAATGTCCTCCCAGACCTCAAACTCTAGAGTCCTCTTTTCCATTTGATTTAACTTGGCAGATATTCCAAGAGCTATGCCCCGACGTCCTTCTGGACCTTGGACCCTAGTTCTCCCACCATCGTTCTGAAATTTAAATTAACCTACCCAAACGGTCGTCGTACCAAAATTCATTAGGGGGTATTCATTTCACTTAGGGGCTATTTAAATGAGCTTCAACCTATCATTTTCACACGTCAGGAGTAACAAAAAAGCATAGTGCGACCCCAGTAGTCTCTACCTCCGTGCCCAAGCTCCAACTTTGTCCTTCTTCAAGGATTCAACATTCTCCTTCTTCGGACCCTAGGTATGATCATTGTCTGAATGCAATTTCCCTTTCTAGGCTTCATGAATTAAAAACTAAGTGATAAAATGAAAAAACTAGAAGTCTAGTAGGGGAGAATCTCACCTCGAAAACCCACAAGTTTGAAAATTGAAAAAATACCCCATAGGAGATCCAAATCAAAATTGGAATGATGTCATCCCATCATTGTCCTTCGGGGTAGGCGACTGCACCCCTTGGGCCCGGGCCTCTCTCTAGCCACGACATAAACTTAGCAAAAAACACTTTGATGGCGAAGCTCCTCCCAAGCTCCCGACCCCGGGGTTCCCAGTTTGTTTTGTTGTTTCACTTGGCCATTTGTCTTCATCTGCCTGGATCTTAGACCTCAAGCTTGCAAAATATGACTGATACTTGTAGAAAAAATCAAACTTCAAAGTTATCTTCAGATCCCAGCCTTTAGACTTTCATCCTCAGAACTCCGTCTTGTTTCTACCATCCCCAAATGGCCGAACTTGTCTGACTTCTCAGACATCGGGCCCTGGTCGCCCTTTCACTCTGCATGTTTTGAACAAGGGAATGATAAGCCCAAACCACGCTTGTATTCCGGCCTCTGAACTTTCATCCTCAGAACTTCGTCTTGTTTTCATTGTCCCCAAATGGTTGAACTTGTCTGACTTCCCAGATACCGAGCCCTAGTTGCCCTTTCACCTCTAAAGCTTTGAAAAGGAAATGAACCCACCTCAAGTCTGATCCATCGGGAAGCCGATCCTAGACTTTTGTCTGTGCCTCGTCGTTCCAGACATCTATTCCTAAATAGCTTCCTGACCCCTGGGACCCAAACTCTAAAACCTAGCTCCCGGAATGTCGTTTGCCAAGTGTTATTCCAAATAACCAACCCTTGACAGTTTTCATGTAGCTCAGGCTCGAATGCCTAAATGATGACTCAAATGACCTCCGAATTGAAAATGGATTTCGACCCATGTGCTCAAAATTGACCTTCTATCGTATGAACCCTTTGTTAAATAATTCCAAGACTGAGAGAAATGATTCAAGACGCCTTGCCTTGTTTTCCCTTCCAAAATAGCATTCTGCCAAGGGAAGTCCGACCTATGGGGCCTAGATCACTCATTGTCCTCCTGAAGAACCTTCAAAAGAAAAATTCATCTAGAATATATTTTTATCTAACATTAATTCACAAGAATTTGTCGAGGATTGCACCCTCATGCTTAATTTTACTGACTCCCGCCTCTTTGTGCAAGATATATTGAATCTGGTGCAAAAGCTTCTGGGGCAGTCAATGACAAAGGGAAAAGGATTTCCAAGGCTCCCTAAGGCAAAGACGACAAATATCAAATGAAGTACCAATTCCAGGGAGTGCCATTGCACTCCAAAGTAACAACTAGTTGGAAGGATATCATAGACACTAGTACTGGACACGTCGATATTGATGATCTCAAACGAAGAGTCAGAATAGAGCCAAAGACTGATAATGCAAGACTGATCAGAAGCAATGGACTTTCTAAGACTGTTGGTTTCCATCCTGCCTTGATTTCCCCTGAACTGGTAATGGCTTGTAGGGAGGCGTACCAACTCGAAACAAGGACCATTGTGGATAGAGACAACAACATCTTGGCTGATATGTCCCCTCTTAGAATAACATAAAACTTCCACATACCCGTCTTTGAAAGCATGGAGACCCCATATATTCAGGAGTGCAAGGCATTGTGGGATTAGGATCCTTTGAAATGCAAGAAGTTGATCAACTAGTATTGGTTGAAGGAGAGATGAGGCAATGCTGCCAAGGTTCCTCAAGATCTCTACTGCAGTGACTTCTTTGAGGACTACCATGATCTGGTTACCCTACTGAGTAGGATAATGGGCCTTCCTGCTACAACCTTCTTCCAGGAATGGATGATGTATTTCATAGAACAAATTCTCTGTGGAGACGACACCGTGTTCTATTTGGGGGAGATAATCAGTAATTTCTTCCATGAGCAATTCATCAATGTGAAGAAGACATCCAAATTCTACATGACGTCCTACCTGGTATATTCATTTTCTAATCAACGAAATTATATTGGATTATCCACAATGCCCAATGAGACACCAGGAAGAGAGCTCAAACCATATGATACGTACCCTCAGCTACAGTATAGGAATTTCAAGAGGGATTATTATAGGGTAAATGATGCCTTTATCACCTACATCATCTGACTTCTTGCAGGTGACATTTAGAGAAAAGTCTATCATAGTGCTAGGGCCCTCCTCAAGCATTACACCTTCCTATTCATCAAGTTTCCCAAGTTCAGCTACATTCGCACCCAGGGACTCTCAGAAAGGCTGAACAAGTTGCCTCGGTACCCTAATGACTAGATTATAATGTTGGAACTATCTTGGCAGTTGCGACACATACACAACATTCTAAGCAGCAAGAACCTGGTGGGGACCCTTTATCCCCTTACACTCAGCCAGGGAATGTATGAACTTCATACCTCACAATGTGCGAGAAATTTAGAGAAGGAGTTGGTTGAGTACCACTTTAGGTTACATACAGCACGACCATGGATGGACCCATACAGTCACATCAGGAAAGCACTTGGACCAAAGTATGCCCACCTCCACCACGTTGAGAATTTAAGGGCTAATTGCAAAGATGACCTTGAGGTGCGGGTATGACATTATATGTGTATGACTGCATACTTCGTGGAAAGGGTGAACCTGTGTCCAGTCCCAGATCAACTTCAAGAGGAGGAGAGCACAATGATCAACCCAAGATATAGTGCTATTGTGAATTTACCATTTCCTTTAATTGATTGGAACAAACAAGAGGTTGATGACCTCAACATTCTTACCAAGCCCATTGAGGCTCGAACAAAGGCATGGATCGATGGGAAAGCCACTTGACTAAAGCAATAGGGAGTCGCCTTCACATTCAAGGGGCTCGAAAGTGAGCCAAGTGGTTTTAATGGTGGGACAGTTGCTACTACAACTGGAGAAACATCCAAATCCCCACCATCTATCAAGTCAAAGAAGAGAAAGGAGGTTGCTGAGCAACAACCCAACCCAAAAGTGTATGCTAGAAAGGCCTCAGAGATTGAGCCTCCTAAAAAGCATAGAAGAATGAGCATAATCACTGAGATGCCAATGATACCTAAAGATCCACTCCACGAGGGCGAGGAGATGGAAGTTGATCCACCAAGATCTCCACCCACTTCGTCTGCTGCTGCAATCAATGCTACTATTGCCACCATTCCACCAACTTCACATGCAATAGCTACTTCCTCTCTGCCCACGGTGGACATTGTTGTCCACCTCGCCTCAACTTCTCCAATCATGCAAGTCATATCGATGGATTCATCCTTCGCCAGAACCTCGCCGATTTCCTCATCCTCCATGTCTCCTTCCTTTCCTCTTTTGACTGCCACCGCTACTACTACGATACCTATCCTCGCTCTTCCGGAGTCCTTCATCAAATACATGCAAAATGTGTCATCTAAACTTTCAGGAATGTTTGCAAATCCAATAGTGCATTCTGCAATTTCCCAAGCAATGGTTAACGCACCGATTCCTCCTCCTCCTAGCCACTTAGTATGGAGGCTATGATTCAAATCTCTGATGAGCTCGAACGGCAACAACTGGAGGCAGCTAAGAGATTGGAAGAAGAGGAATTTCAGTATCATGAGCACCCAATATACGAACATCAGGTGATCGATGAGGTAGCCTATGAGTCATCTAGTGATGATAGTGAGGATCGGGACATGAAAATAATTCAAGAAATAACTGACCCATAGCTTGATGTTGAATGGGCCAAGCAACTCAAGGAAATTGAAGACAAAGAGGCTGAAAGATAGCCTATGGTTGAAGAAAGAGTTTATGCTCCAGATACTGAGGGTAGTAGGTCCCCTACGAAAAGACATGATCAAACCCACGAGCATGATGAAGAAACATCCTTCCACAAAGATAGACAAGAGGATAAGCCTGAGGAACATGGGCATGACCGAGATGAAGAAGAAGAGGATGCTAAAGGGGAGGACCACCCTGATAAACAACTATCCACCAGATCTCCTATCAAACACATAATGGTCATGGAAGATTTCAGTGAGGAGAAGGAAGATACGAGAATTGAGCAGGAGGCCCTCAATGATAAAGCCATTGAACTTAGGGTGGAGGAAAACAAAGATCGACATGAATCACCCAAGGAAGGGCCCCTGATGCCCGACTGGCTAGAAAGATAGTTTGAAAATAAAACCCCCAACCTAAAGGACCCAAAAGCAAGACTGGAGGCAATACTGGCTAGAGCTCAGATTAGGACAAAGAAGAGGAAAAGCCTAGAATCAAATCAAGGATAATTGGTGCAGGAGCACCCCAAATTCAATCATCTAGGAGGGTAATCAGAAGGTCAAGACTTAATAACTTGTTTAGTTAACATATAGAAAATCCCTTCCATTCCTTGGAGTTGTGCCTTAGAGGCATTTGAGAATTTTTTTTATGTTCATAAGGTCATGTTGACCATTTGCTAGATTGGGGTTTGGCTACAGAGATGTTTGTTGACCTTGTAGACCTCCCTAGGTGATAGCTTGTTTTAAAATTTTGAAAATAAGGCTTATGGAAAGCCACAACCGGCCATGGAACAGTTAGGCTTGAGCTTAACTGAATCCAAAAAGCTATATATGGTGTGCTTCGACCTATAGAGTATACAACTTCGAAGAAGTAGGAAGGAAACCCTGTTATTAATGAAGAATTCCTAAAGAAATAGCTATGGCAAAGAGCAATCAGCAAAAGGACGAAAATGCTACAGTGCCACCACTAGAAGATAATATAGGGATATGGACAAAGTGTATTTTAAAATGTAATATATTTAGGGGTAGGTGAAACCTTGCTATAAAGTGAATCTTGGCCACACAATGAGATTAAATCTTGACCACTCATTTCGCTTTTTGAGAGCTAAAAATAGGGGTCTCCTCCTCTCATTTTAGAGAGAGTTGAGTTGTTGTAACGACATGCTGCAAAATTTGCAATAGAAATACAGTGATTTTGGTGTATTTCTAGATTTCTTCTCATGTTTCATGTTTCTTCTCCCATAAATTAAAGATTTAGTTAAATTTACTTTACTGTTCTAGTTTCCTTTCAGTCAACTTTGGTAGATTTAGTAATGTTGTTTTTTATTGTGGAAATTTTTGTTGTGTTGATGCTTTTCTCATCCATACTTTTGATCATTTTTTGTTGGTATATGGCTGTGCAAAGTTAGTCTGGACTTTGATTTTTAATTTTCCCTTAAAACTTTATCTGTGTTCATGCATATGTGTGGTGAATAAATGATAAAATAAATCTGCAGTCCTTAGAAGATAGCATAGGTTTCATGATATTGTGAAATTTCTGGTTAAGTTAAATTTTGTTTTGAGAAAAATTTCCATAGTAGAAGCCTTTGTGATCACTATTCATTCGTAGTTTCAAGTCTAAGAACCCTCTCTCTTCCGTGCTCTTTTCCTCTTTTTTTAATAATTAACCTATGCTAAGGTTCATTGCACATTGTAAAGCCAAATTCAATGATAAAATGGAGTCCAGGATTGTTGTTTGAACCTGTAGCAAATGTACAAAAATTTCTGCACATAAGAAACTCTGTTTGTAGATTTGATTCCTCTTCCAGCTTAATTCACATAAGGTCGCCTTGTGATTCTAGCAAATCACATGAAACAACTGAGATATTCCAAGCACTGTCAAGACCTGACATTAGAGACCTTGGGATAGTGTTCTGCAATTTGATTGTGGAAGATTGTCTTTCAGAAAGGTGATGCACTTATGCATTACCTGTGTTGAGAAGTACATAAAAAACACATAAACATTATCTTTGTGAAAATATGACCCCTATTGATTATAGTGATGTGTGTTTGTTTTGGGTCCTTCCTTCAACTCCTTTTTGAGTTTTTTTTGTGTGATCATGATGCTCCCTTTAAAATTATTTTCTAACCTCAATATTATGTCTAGATTATCAACATTCCTACAAGAGCTTGTTGGATGTTGTAGTTGTCATTGATGTCAACACTATTAGAATTGTTGTTTTGAAGGTTGTATATGTCGAGGATATTGAGAAAATTATAATAAATATGTTGGAGGCTGTCTGTGAAGCTGTGAAGTTCACTGTGGTGGAAATTTTAGTATGTTGGTATTCAAAAGTTGCGCATTAAAGGGTTTATTTTTGAGCCTATCTACTTTATCCTTTGAAATTTTCAGAGGTGCGCATCAAGATTGGAGTAAGTTGTGAGTTTTTGTGTTCCTGCAATTATTTTGTTATTGTAGCTGGTGTTTCTGGAAGAAGAGAATGTAATTCTAGTAATTTGAGTTGTTGTGTATGCTCCTACGATGTTTGTTGATGTTTCTAGATCATGCTCTATCTTTGTTGCACGTCTACATTGATCGGTGTGCTCGTGATCAGAGATTTTTTCCTTTGTGTGTTCAAGCTTTTCATGTTCTTAGTCAGCATGGTGGTTGTAGCATGTTGTGTATCCTCATGGATTAATTTTTGAATTTTTGGTACATTTGAGGATGTTCTTTTAGGTCTCCATTATGTTATGACCGACTTCGGTTGGTGTGCATTGATATTTGTTCATGAATTGGGCTGACAGTTTGTATTCAGCTATTCTTTTATTTTTGGCCGACAAAGTTGTTGATGTAATTCCATGAAGCGGATATATAAGAGCGATTTTTTCTTCATTTTGGAAGATGTTTGAAGTGGTATGTGAAGTGTGCAAGTGTTATGTGTGAATAAAGATCAAATCATTTGATTGCAAAGTAGAGGATGAATAATTTTGAGCAAAGTGTGAAGAAGTGTTTTTGTGCCTAACCAGAACTATCATCAGGATTTTGAAGAAGCTACTTTCTTAGTTCAATCTCTTCAAATGGATTTAATGTAAAAAAATTATTTAAGACAATGTGTCTTCTTTGAGCAGTGAGCTCTAGGCAGTGTGCCTGAATGCATGTGCATTCCTTATTCATTTTTCTTATACTTTTAACAGGGTATAATTTGTGGATTAACCTCCACCGTGGTTTTTCCCCTAATAGGGTTTCCACACAAAAAATCTTGGTGTTATGTGTGTTTTTGATGTTTTTTTGATTCATCTTTCACTTTTATTTATCAGTTATGAGATTAAAGGTTGATAAGGTTAAACAAGTTTTAAATTCTATGACAACTGATTCACCCCCCTCTCAGTTGTCTATCCTTGTTTTTCCAACAAAGCCACACATACCCACCTAAATTCAATGTTGGGATCTAGTATAACAAGTGAAAAAGTACTCAAATTTGGTGCTTATTTTGCTTCATTTTCCATATTCTCCAATAATCTATAATTTATTTCAAAATTCACTCAATGGGATCCCTTAGTCATTTTTATCTTTGTTTTTTCTATACTTTTCCCCATATTTTTTTATATGCTAGAGTTTAATTTTTTTATAAGTTTAAGGATTATTTATTCATTTTGTGGGTTTGGAAAACTTCCAAGTACTTCAATCATCTTTTGCACTTCTTGTTTTTCCTTTTCTTTGCACACCTTCATAGTCTATACATTTTTAGACTTTATGTATACTTGTGGACTTCTTCCATTGTTTATACTTCCTTCTTGATCCTATAAAATTCTATCTCTTGCTTCCTTCCCTTCACTCCTATGGACTTGCAGGTTTCTCATAAAATTATTCCACTTTTCTATTTTAGTCTAAAGTATAGATGTCTAGATTATTGCTACACTTTTTGTAAATATAAAGGCTTACACAAAGGTGGTTATATTCATGATTTTCTTGGAATTCTAGATTTTTAACATCTTTTTACAAAGTATGGATGTTTGGATGGACCTTGCACTTTTTTAGAATTAGAGAAAATTATTATTTTTAATATCATAATGTTTATCTTCCACCTTCCTTTTTAGTCCAACTTACCCTTCTAATTTGAACTTTCTTAATCCAATTTCATTTTCTATTATTCCTTGTAGATTTATAAGTTTCATGTGAAATTCGTCCAATTTTCAAAATCTTTCTAAGCCTTGATCACCCCTAAATTTTTGTATTTCTCATATTTTTTATTTCCTCCAAACCACCTTTGTGGAATTATTCATAACTCACAAACATGTCCATTTCTAACCTCTACTTCTATATCAAATTCTTATGAATTTTCTAAACATTTTTCCTACTCTCCTAAATTCCCCATAATGTCATTAATGATCAAATAAATCATTGTAATTGTACAAATTCACTTTCCCTTGAAAATATCATTATTCATCCCTAGGGGTGTATATCCACCTATATACTTCAATAAAAGAAAGAATATGAATTGATCACTGCTAAGGTTATAGTTTCAAAACCCTATCCATCCCTATTCTATGACAAGTGCTACACTATTCATTTTGGGCGAGAAAGATGGTTTTCTCACCCTACACTAAAATCAAGGTGAATTTTAAAAGATCTACAATACTTTATTGCATCAATGCCTTGAATAGAGAATATATCACAAAATATTAATGGGTTGCAAGATGACATGATTCTAAAATGTTATATAAATAGGAGGTTTCATAATATGAGAAAGTTTGATCAAATTGTTACCTCAAGGAATTAAAAGTTTGAGAAAGATTAATATAACATTTTTTAATTGTTACACATCTAGTTTGTTAGTAGAGCAACATATTTTACAAATCATGAGAATAATTCCATATAGAAATGATATTTATAACTAATGTCAACATGGTAGTTTATAAATCTTCAAGGGAACCCTTAAACCTAGTTGGTGGTTTCCTATTGCATTTTTTTTTTTGGCATGAATGTAATAGGGGTTAGATAAATGTGATAGAATTCTAAATCATTGAAAATATATTTCAATGGTCATACCTTTGTTTCATGTGGATTTTTGGTATACTTTTTATGGATTATTTAGTATCCTTAGTTATATGGAACATTATATTTGATGTGTTTTTATATATAAATCTAGTCATGATTGTGATTTTTAGGTGTGTCTTATTCTTTTGTGTAAACTGTGACTTTGTTACCTTTAGGATAGGAATCAATCTTGGAGATTGATGATCAATCACATGCATAAGCTTAGATCTCACATTAATTTATAAGTAGGTAATTTTTTTACATTTCTTTCATTATTTAGTGTTATAACATAGAGAAATATTTTATGTAAACTATTATAGTCATTTATCTTGGATAAATCATGTCTTGCACAAGTTCATACTATATATCTACAATGGTGTCAAAATCATCTTAACAAGAGGTTTTTATATGTAACTAGTTAGTCCTCAACTTACTTGGAGCTAAGAATACACTGGGTATAGACATAAAGGGTTAGTTTGGCTCATCATTCTTGATAAAGTGGAGACCAAAGTGAAGGAGAGAGTTCAAAATATTAGAAATTAGCCTTTAATCATTCTCACTTTGTTGATGAGTTCTTAATCCATCTTCATGAAGAAAATCCCCTAGCCCTTAAGATGGATTCATACTCTAGGATTCTGGAGCTATGATTATAGGACCTAAAATAAACCACAGGGGGTGTAAGATAAATTGGGTTCACAAGTGAAAATAAATAAAGAATTATTTTTCAAAACATCTATTATAAATAGACTAGAAAATAAATTATTTCAAAGGTTAATCTAGATAAAAGCATTTAGTTTAATACATGATTGAAATATATACATAAATAAATTTAAAACCAGAAAAGAATGATAATTATACTTCACTCTAGGGGTGATGCAAAATATTTCATAGACCACATTCAATGAATCATCTTAGTGACCAGCAATTAAATTTTCAATAGTTACTCTTTGACAAACTATAAAACCTAATATTCTCTATTAAGGTTTAATCTTTCATCTGTCCTTAAATTATCACATATATAGCCTTGATCCTAGAAATGTACCCTAAAACACGTTGTCTACTATCTTTATAAATTTCCTATGATAATCTTGATAATATGGTGCTAAAAATAAACATTAGAATTTACTATGCTAGTGTAAGGAATTCTACTACCTTCCCTCCATTTATCTTAGTCAATCACCTTGATCAATAGAATGAATGCTTACAATTTTGTAGATACACCATATAAAATGTAAATGCCTAGATGTGATATTATGAATGTTTTGATTAGAAGTAAAAAATGGGTTTTGAAGGGGCCCGAAACCCTTTACAAAATAAAGCAGTTGATAATAAAAGAAAACAACATTATGCAACAATCAAACCAACGACAACAAACCATCAGCCAAAAAATAGCCAAAAAAAAGGAAGCCAACCAACAACACTACATATTCTTCAAAATTTCTACAGCTTCCATATTAATAGCGACCATATTTTGTGCATTGTCCACAGTATTAGACACCTCCAAGCCAAAAGGCCCCGACCTAAGCTTTCATTATGTTTATAGTTCTGAACCCCGACCCACTAGTTTTTACATCATTCAAAACACTACCTTTAACATCATCCTTCTCACCAACACAACCCACATCCAACAACTTACCCCCAACAGTAGTATCATCAACAAACACAGTCTCTTTTCTCTTCTTTGTAGTAATCACAGGGGAGATCACCTTGGCAGAATCTGAAATTCACAAAACCTTAGAAGCATCTCCACTCTTCATCACAACTTTCCACATTTTATCAAATTTATCCTTAAGGGATAAGATTCTACCTTCCAAATTATGTTTCAAATTAATGGTTTCCTCCACCACAGTAATAGCCACAATATTAAGAGACTCCATGAGATTATCAATTTGGCTTTGGATAGTAGGGTCCTCAGCCTTACTATCAAAACCTCTAATTCTAACATTAATCCTATTAATCTCATGAAAGAACCATTCAAAAAGTTTAAACTGCACATTAGTACTCTCACGGGTCGAGCCCAATACATCAGAAAATTCCTCCCTATCAAATTTCTCAACCCGATTCCCTATAGCAACATCCTCATCAGAAGAACTAACCTGAATCTTATCAGTAGAAATATCCTTACCTTTTTCAGTAGAGACAAGAGACTTCATCTTTCAAATGGATCAAGCAATTTCCTCCATGACAGTCTTCCTTTTCAACAACCTATCCCCATCCGCTTTACTAGTTCCCACAACATGGCCACCATCCACAACCCTTTCCTTCCCCTGCCTCATCCCAATTTCAGCACTCAGAGAAGCCTGACCATAGATACCATCATCTAGGGAAAGAGGGAAACCCTTCTCCAGGATTTGGCTAGCAGTTCTCAGCTCCCTTCTCTTTCGGCTCCCCTCCTTAGTCTCTTGCACATGTCTAGTCATTGGAAGAGGAGAGGAAGCTTCCCTATAAAGTTAATTTTTGTCCTTAACCCCCTTAGGATGAGCCTTCGCACCCATATCGTCACTGTAAGTAGTATAACCCTCTTTATCATCTAACTTCCTATTTCCAGTTTTACCCGAAATAGGGGAAGAGGGTCCCTCCTCAAAAGAGGCATAGGATTTTGGGACATATTCTACATCATTATCCCTATCAAACTCAAAATATTTTCTCAAAATAAGCCTCCTCTTCTTAGCTTTTTTACTAACCCTTCCTCACCCGAATCCGTCTCATAACCCTCCCGGGGTTTAACAATATTTTCCTTCGAAGACACAAGATATTTTTGCACCTCATGCACTTTGAAATGTTCATAGATCAGGAGAATTAACCCCACATGCAATACAAGTTTCTTGGGGCTTTTCATATGTTCCTTAATCCCCATGTCGAGCAACATCAACAAATAGTAAGGAAAGGAAACCCATTTCTTATGCTGGAAATGGTTTAGCAAAAGGAAATGGTAATTGTTAATCATCGTATACCTTCCTTCCAAGGTGACATACCTCATAATCTCTTCTATCACATCACACCAAAGCGCTTTCAAAGAGCTCCTGTGCTAACCACCACTCTTCACCTTTTTCAAAGCAACAACCACATTCCCTTTGAACAAAATAGACATCGCATCCTGCAAGTCTTTCTTGTCTCTAAACACCTTCATACCCTGCATAGCCAAACCAGTGATTTGGGCTATGAATTATTCATCCACCACAACTTCCCTACCTCCCAAATTCAAGGTTCTCTCATTCCACCCTTGAGCAACCATACTGGTGACCCCAGAATTGTAGCCTTGCAATTTATCCATATACACAGCTAAGCCACCCTTCTCTAAAATCTCCCTCGCCTCCTTCCTCTACTTAGCAGAAACACATGACTTAGGCTCAGTATGATTTTTGTCCCCACCCATCGCAAGATGAAGTGAAGCACATAGTTGAAACCAAATGAGATTAATACAAACACCGCCCAGAGTGAGAATAATTAGCAGAAGACTCCAAAAGCTAATGCAAATATCACCTAGAATCTGTACAAAGCTAACCAAAGGACAGATATGCAATAATGAAATATAAATCCAATCCTTGTGAAAGTCGTCCTTCGTCATCATAACTTTAACATCCACATTCAAACCATTTGACCACGTGACTAAGGAAATGCATCCCTAAAGCCAAAAAAGATCGACATAAGATTAGCATTCATTAATAATAATGGTCGTTGCTTCAAAAGGAATAGGATCATTTAAATCCCATTCCTTTTTTTCTATAACATCAAAGTTAGCGAAAAAATCAGCTAACATATTTCCCTCTCTCAATATATGAGAGATATAAAAACATTATCCAAGGAATTAATAATATCAATAGAGTCCATGACCAAGTCCTCAATAGTCCAAGATGGAGGTGAGGCCTTCAAATTGTTTATAATATTCAAAGAGTCACCTTCCACCCAGACCTTCCTATACCCTTTACTTTGAGCCAATTTGAGTCCATGATAGACTGCAGTCATCTCTAGTGATATTATGAATGTTGATGTTGATCATGATAAACTATTCTATGTGTTTTTGAGATGTGTCATTAACATATTAGTTTTTATATTTCCCTCTAAATAAGCTAGAACTTCTTCCTTTTATAAAACACACTAGCTTGCAAATTTGAATATTATGCATGTGAGTTGATAGGTATGGACTAGTTGGAGGAAAATCAAGTTGGGTCTTTGATTAAATTTATTTTTAAATTTAGGATTCAATTTCACACTTGTAATATTGAACTATATTTTACATAGAAATTCACTATTTTCATACTATACTATTACAATAGGGACAACAGATAAAACTGAGTCCAAAAAGCGGGGAAGAGTGTTGTGAGTGTGCTTTTCACTCGTATAACTATAAATAATAGTGTATTAAAATTCTAACATTTTTTAACAATCTAGATATTTTACATCATATTAGAATATCATTCCTTTTCATTCCACACACATTTTTAGAAGGTACAAATGATATATTCTAATTTATTTTAATTTGAAAGTGAGTTCCTTACTAAAATCCCTAATTATATCTTTTTGTGTAAATTTAATATCACAAGTATTGGGTTTTGATTTCTAATTTATGTATTTTTATATTATAAATGATCCTTCACTAATATTCAAAATAATATTTACTAGAAAACATTGAAATTATGTGTTCTCAGAGTTTAAGAAAAATAATTCCGAAGATAGATAACATAACATGTGATATGAGAAATTAATGAAAAAGGTTAAAAATAAGATATTATTTAAAAATATTATATAAATGACACAAAGTCTCATATATTTTAGATTATATTGTCAACAATAGAAGCTCCTATACTTTTTCCCATTTTTCTATCCTTTTGAGTTTTCCATTTGTGTCACATTCTTTATTATCTCTATTTTTTTCTCTAAAAATTCTGAAATAGCTTTTGAATCTGATTCAACTTCCTCCAACTTACATGGGGGAAAATGAATAGAACTTTTGGCCATTGAATCCTTCATATAGGATTTCTCAGAGTCATTTACAAAGCACAAAATACTCTCTGAGCAATACTCTATTGCCTTTTTAGTGACAATAAGCTTATATTTTAATAATTTGGCATACTCCCTTATAGCATGGAACATGTAGTCATAAACATACTTCATTTTTAACTCATTCAATGTGAAATCACTCCCTTTCTTACCAATTGCCTTTACCTGCACAATATCCAAATATTTAAAATTTTGTTCAAATAAGTAAAATAAAGATATTTTTAAAAACTATATATTTGACTATAAAAATCCTAATGGAGAAATTTAATTCAAACAATAAATAGACCAATATTTGTGTCACTCTAGTTTTGACTTATATTGAGAAGAAATTGAATAGAATAAAAATATAGATTGTCATTTTGAGCCACTTTTTGCGTAATTCATGATTATGATTTTTTCAAAGAAAATAAATATGCTAATCTTTCAAGGCATTTTATATGTGTAACTCATCATCAATATAAAATATCTAAAATCAATAAATAGATTTGTATTACAGACCCTGCTTTGTGTGACCCTTTCAAAAAGAGAAATATCGTATAAACATAAATAAAAATGATGTTTTAGGTCACTCTTGATTTTATATTATCAAGAGAAATTGTGTAGAAATAAAAATAAATTGAAACTCTATATGTGAAATATCATAAAAGGAAATTGCACAAAAACAAGAACTAGTCAAAATTTGGGACCACTATTTGCGTTACCCATCATTAGGTTAATATCAAACAATATGTAAAAATTATAGAAATAAAAATAATAATTCATAAATGAAACAACTAAAAAAGAAGTATGTAAGTAATTGCACTCACCTCTTTTGTGTTGTTGTTTCCCCAATTGACAGAAAATTTGATGGATTCACACTTCTTATTTGGTTTTATTGGCCAATAGTGATGTTGTGGAACAAGGCCGCGTGAAAAGAAATCATGGAATTCTGGTGTTATAAGGAGTGTTGGAGAGATACAAGCCAAAATGTATTTAAGGCTCATTGACCAAGCATTTCCCTCTATATATATCTTGTATCTTCAAACATAAAACAAATAGAAAGTGTTTCAATATGTGTTTTGAGACATTTTCTTTCAATTGATAGTTACTCAATGATACTAGACATAATTACATTCAAATATATAGTAAGAGCATTATGAAACATAAAATTAACCAAAATTTGAGATTTTTTTATTTATTTAAATACTATATAAACAATAATACAAAGATCTGGAGAAAGTGTAGAAATAAAACTTTCTATAAGCATGGATATATTTCTATAGGTCATTTAGACCAATTTATTATAAAGAAGTTACATTTATATCTCAATAACATGTATGTAGGCACTTGCATACACATATATTCCATAAATAGTATACCAAACCATAAACCAAGACAATTAAATGAATATGATGAAATTTTAGATAATTTTGATAGACAATTTAGTAAAGAAAGTATAGAAAAGTGATCTATCTAAAAGCATAGATACACTTTAATAGGGCATATAGACCTATTCATTCTAAATATGTTAAAATTATCTCTTAATAATACACACATCTCATAACTAATATATTATATCTTAAGTCAAGACATTTAGAAGAAGATATATAAATTTATGATGCATGAGCATCCATGGTCAATGGAAATTCTCATCAACCAAAAAAATAAAGTATTTTAATTTTGTTTTCTAAGGTTTGGTAACTATGTAGTTGGAGAAATAAAATGCAATATTAGGCCAAAATATTATATTAAATAATTGGTCTCTATTTTAATGTTGCAATTTTGGTGTGGGGGATAGTCTAGGTGGTAGTTTTGAACTTGAAATTCAAAATGCCAATCTTGACATGGATTTTTGAGGAATTAAATTTTTTATCAGCTCACTAAATTCTCCTAAACTATAGCAATGAGAAATTTGGGTGCCCTTATTGAGTTGACCATTTCTTTTTCTAAGTTGGGTCCCTATTTGCAAGGAGTGGGAATTCAAGTTGTCACGTAATCTTGGAAATTTATTGGGAATGGATTTGAAGATGTATTTTGGAGCATTCAATATATTCATTAATTCATTTTCTATGATTTTTCCATGTTGGGTGTGGGAGATGGGAGTTACAACAAAATGAGGTGTGGTTACTTTGTTAAAAGGTTTAAGACTTAACAATTTTGGAGATGGTCATTTTCTAGAATTTGGAGAAAAGGCTATGGGAATAGTTCTTGGTGAAGAAGTCAAAAACTCCATTAACTTGGCAAGTTTGAAATATTTTTTGTAGCAACAAAATTCATTTGTGAATCCATGGTTATTGTTGCAGAGGTTTCCATTAAAGGTTGCAGGAGCTAGAATCTTGTAAAAGAAGTTGGATTGAAGGAGTCCACTTGTGTATTTTATATTTGATGTTTTATATCAGATTTATATCAGTTTTTAATTTCTTTCCCATATGGCTGCAAAATAATGTAATTTTAGAATTGCTTTGTCATTAAGTGATATCAAGAGAGTTTGAATAAGAAAACTAAAGACACTATTTGTAAATCTTGGTTTTATTTAAAACATTTTTTGAGTTGCATTGTATGTTGTTATGAGTTTTTGAATGAGGTTTAGATTCCCTTTACATTAGTGGTATTAAAGTAGGTAATCCTAAGTGTGTGAATAGACCATCGAAGAGAGGTAGTTTACACTAGGACTGTGAGTTGTGGGTGTTGAGAAAAATTCCTCCAAGAGTAACCCCATGAGGTAGAGGTGGAGGTGGAAACCCTCTTGATTTTGTTCATGGTTATTATTTCAGAGCCCTTAGAAGGAAAGTAGAAATATTGCAAGAAGAGATACAAGGAGGAATTAAACATAGAAGAAGAGAACATGAGAGTAAAGATGAATCTTCGAACACTTCTAGTCAATCAAGTGGTGGAAAAAATGTAACAACAGTAGTGGAAAATGACCCATTATTAGTTGCACTTTCAAGGACCAGAAAGAGGCACAAGATTGAAGTCCCAACATTTTGTAGAAGTTTAAATCCAAAAGAACTCATAGACTAGATAAATGATATGGAAGAATAATTTGAATTTGAGGAAGTTAAAGACCTAGACAAAGTAAGATTTGTAAATACAAAGTTGAAAGGAAATGAAAGTATTTGGTGGAAAGAAATACATATAGAAAGAGGTAGGAGAGGAAAGGATAAGATCACCAAGTGGGATAGGATGGTAGAAAAGATTGAAATACAATTCACTCCTGTAGACTATGAACTTAATTTGTTAAAAATATTGTAAAATCTAAAATGAGGAAAATTTGTGAAGGATTACATTGAAGAATTTCAGAGAGTTTTGATCCGAATAGGGTCGGTAAGGATAAGGTAGCATGATATATTACTAGATTGAGAATACTTTTATTCAAGAGGAATTGAGTTTAATCATAATTTACACTATGGAAGATGCATACGAATTTGACTTAAAAGTTGAAGAAAAGTGGAACAAGAAATTTGAAAGAAAACAAAAGGGGAGAGGTGGATTGTATGGAGACAAAAATGGAGATAATAATAAAAAAAAAATAGAATAATGAGGACTCTAGCAAGAGAAAAAATTAGAAATTGGATGATTCATACCATCCCCGTGATCAAAATTTCAAAGAAATAGGAAGATCTAGTAGAGGACATGGAAGAGGAAATTATAAAATAACTTGTTTCAAATATAGAGAAGGACATATAGTTTATCAGTTTCCATAAAAAGAGAAGACAAATAAGAGATCTAAAGGTAAAGAACGAGTTGCACATGTTGATGAGGATGCTAAGGCTTCACATTCAGAAGATGCAAAAAGTGAATTACTTGTTACAAGAAGAGCCTTGATGAATGAGGGAAAAGAACTAGATCAAAGGAAAAGGTTGTTTTGAACAAGATGTAAGTGTGGAGGTAAAGTATGTAACATGATTATTGATGGTGATAGTATTGAAAATTTGGTTTTTGAAGAAATGATGAATAAGTTACACTTGGAAAGAAGAAGGCACCCACATCCATACATGATTGCTTGGTTGCAAGATGACCGTAAAGTTTTGGTAAATGAACAATGTTTGGTAAAATTTAAGATAGGAGATTATCATGATGAATTTTTATATGATATAATGTCTATGGATGTTTGTCACATGTTACTAGGGAGACCATGGAAATTTGATAATTTTGGAGCACATGATTGGTATGAAAACACATATACCTTGACAAAGGATGGGGTTTTCCATAAGTTGAAGCCTTTGAATAAAGAAGAACGAAAGGTATATAATAACACTGGAAATATTTTGGTTAATGGAGTTAAATAATTAATGAAAGAGGATGAGAATGAAGATTATATTTTGCTAATGAAATTTTCATTAGTGTTGATTGCATTCAAGATGTGTAGAGTGAAATTTTTAGTGGAGAAAGAAGAGGTAAAATATAATTTTTGTGAGAAAATTCTTGAAGTTGATTTACTTGAGAATGATAAGATTGGAATAGAAGAGGATATGATAGCAATAAATCCTTTAGAAAATGAAAGTACAGTTGAAAGTGAGGAAGTAGATGAGCAAGTAAAATTTTATTTGTTTGATGGATTCTTCTATGATCTAGAGATTGGTGAAAATGAAGATCTTATGATTGATAGTTTGTTGCAGGATGGGAAGGATGAATCTCTTGTTTATTTGGCTCACACTAATTTGAATACAGAGGATGAAGAGATTGTAGCTGAAAATTATCTTTTAGAAGGCATGGAGAAAGAGGAACACAATTTTGTAACCAAGATTGATTATGAACAAATTGTTTCAGCAATGATAGAGAAAGAGATAATGCATGAATTTTATTATTTTACTAAAGAAGAGGAAATGGATGCTTATGATTTTCCAAAATTTCATAGTACATATTGGTGAAAGCTGGATTGTGTGAAAAGAGTGGGAAAGAGAGGAAAAATGAAAGATGGAAAATACATCAAATTGTAGAGAAAAGTGGGAATAAATAGTGATGAAAAATTTGGGCACCCATATTGAGTTGATTACTTCTTTAAATCTAAGTCGGGTCCCTGATTGTGAGGAGTGGGAATCCAAGGTGTCACCTAATATTGGAAATTTATTAAAAGTGGATTTGAAAATTCTTTTTGGAGCATTTAATATATTATTTAATTCATTTTCTATGATTTTTACAAGTTGGGCGTGGGAGATGGGAGTTACAACAGAAGGAGATGTGGTTACTTTGTTAAACAACTTGAGAATTGACAATTTTGGAGATGATCATTTTCTAGAATTTGGAGAAAATATTTTTGGAATAGTTCTTGGAGGATAATTCTAAAACTCCAAATCTAAAACTCCATTATTTTGGCAAGTTTGAAGATGTTTTGTGCAACACCAAATTGATTTGTGAATCCATGGTTATTGTAGCTAGAATCTTGTAAATGAATTTGGATTGAAGGAGTCCACTTGTGTATTTGATATTTGTTGTTTTATATCAAGTTTATATCAGTTTGTAATGGTTTTCATCAACTCATATTGTTGTGAAACAATGTTATTTAAAAATTATGTTGTCATCAGGTGATTTCAAGAGAGTTTGAATGAGAAAACTAAAGACACTAGATTTGCATATTTTGAATTATTTAAAACATTTTTTGAGTTATATTCTATGTTGTTGTGAGTTTGTGAATGAGGGTTGGATTCCCCTTACATCAATTTAATAGATAATTAGATAGGTTTAATAAGACACTTTATTGTAAAATACATTATAAGTTCTATCTTATCTTATTAAGGAAGTTTGGTTTACTCCTAAGTTTGGTCATACTCTCCTCTATAAATTCCTCTTATGGGCATCAAAAAATAGATTTGTTGTTTGGATTAGTAGTGAAATAAATAATAAATTTTACTTTTTTTATATTTTATGTATGTAATAGATCTTAGGGAAGAGCTTATACCTGTGAACACATTGGTTGGAAAGTTTAGAGTTTTTGAATCCTTGTTTAGACTCTCTACGCCAATCCTGTGTACAACAATTTATTGAAATTTAAAAACATTAACAAAGAAACTTTTAATAGTGAAAAATGATAATGGTAAGCATGAAGAAGGAAGATAAATGTAATAAAAACAACTAAAAATATTTATAAACATAGGCATTACTAGAATATAATGCTAGTACACTTGTTATTTTCTCATACATTATTGTTAAAAACCAATATATGTATTTATTTCAAACCTTAACAATAATGAATCCTTGTTTCATGAAAAATTTATTTAAATAACTAGCTCTTTCTTACTAGAAATAATTAAAATTTTATTTTTGTATTTAATTTTAAAACAACAACGACAAAATTCAAATATATAAAGATTTAAAGTTGGAATAGATTATATAATACTACAATATATCCTATATCTTCCAGAAAAGAGATTATAAAATAAAAAATATTGTTTATAATTGAAACAAATGCTTTTGATATTTAATATAATTCATTTACCTATGTATATAGTCTACCATTCCAATTGGGTGACTTGTTGCACCTCATTAGGTCCCACCTCTTGTGAGAAACAGTAGGATTTCCTTTCCAATAGGCCGTTGGATCTCTATCTTCCCACTTGACTTTTTGGCTTCCATTTTGAATTTCCGCCATCAATCTCTCCCATGGTGGTATTTGTATTTCTACCCTGCAAAGGTATGTATAATCAATCATTCGTCCTAAGATTATAATTTAAATTTTTAACCACCATTATCCTAGGATACTTTATTGTGTACTTAGACTAATACTACTCAATAAAAATAGTGTATCATGTGTTTTTCATGTTGTTACTCATCTTATTATTAATTTTTATTGATTAATTTTCTTATATAATTTTTCATAATTTTATTTTTGAAGTAATATATTGGAGGGAATATATTTCAATTCTAGGCTTGGGTTATTTATTTTATTACTCAAAATTAATCAATCTCATTGATCATGAAAATTACCCTTTTCTAATGAGAGGAAATTAAGCTAGTTTCAATATAAAAAATCCCTAGGTCTATAGGTTTAATATTTTTTTCCAAAACTAATATAAAAGATGATTTTTCATATGAAAATGCTATTTTGTGAGTTTTTATAAAGGGATTTTTTCTCTGCTTACCATATAAAAATTTCTCAAAATTTTCATCCCTTGGTTTTAATATAGTGACCAAAGAGGGGAATACTTTTAATCTTGAATACCAATTCATGTGAGGTTTCCATTAATACGATATAAACAAATATTTTAGTTTGAATACTTTTTAATTGAATTGTATATTTATTTAAAAGAGAAATAAAAAAATATATATGTAGAAATCTAATTAAAACTTCTTTCTTTTTGTTTACAATTTCAAAGCCTTTCTAAATGAGCTATGTATTTAAACATATTCTCCAGCATATATAATATCAACCCATTAAAATTGTGTGCTCTCCAACTTCCTTGGATAATTCATTGACATCTTTGAAAAACTTAGAGGTAAAGGGTGTTCATTAGAATACTTTTATTTTTAATATCATCATAACTACATGTAGGTAGTCTTGAGTATATATAGATGAGATACTAATTTCAAGTTGATCATAATGTAGAATTCATATAAAAAGTATGAATTCAATGGAACATACTCACAATTATATAACAAGTAGAAGCTAAGATAAAGTGGCTTCACAAGTAGTAAATCATATTTTAAATTACAAGAAACCTTTTTAATTCAAGTAAAGGGTCCTAAAGTCAACATTAGATTATTTTTGGATCCTGAGGAAGGTCTTAGGTTTGATTTTTTAACCATGAAAATTTAACTTAATGTTAAATCAATATTAGATCCACAATTATAAAATAGAGATTGGGTGATAAAATTTTAATAAGAAATATACTTTGCACATTTTTTTATTTTTCCCTACTAAATTAAAATTTTCAATAAATAGAGTGATATAAGTTTAGGATGGTTATTAAAATTATTTTTTATAATTCTTTGGAGTGGTTTAAACTTTCACTCTGAAGAAAGTGATTTGTTAATATGCTACATAACACCAAGGGGCGTGTGGCTAGGTTAGAGGATGATCAAATTCTCATTTATAAATCTTAAAAAGACCCCCTTTGCCTTAATAAAGTTGTCCATAACTCCCACTTGGTCACCCTCAAGATAATGATGTGTTAGACATTTAACTCCTAACTCTAAAGACAATATGGCTAATCCAAAAAATTATAGGATTATAATATTATTATGTCTTCAAAATATTTTACTATATATCCCCTATAACTCCTCTTTACCATGCTAAGGTATCTTATAATTTCATAGACACTTGGTAAGGACCAACATATATAAGTATATTGTTGTACATGAAATTGGAGAAGAAATAGTTAAACTAATTAGGATCCATAATTATAAATCCTAAATTATTATAACTATGATTACCAAGAGATGTATTAATATGGGGATGGGAAACTAATCAAATTAGGGTACATGAGTAGTCGATAAAGAGATTACTATATTATATATAATTGAATCACCAAGTAATATGGGTGTGTTCTTAAAATAAATTTTCCTAACAAATATAATAATAACTCACATTCAAATCCCATTCACAATATAAACATTGATAAAGTTAAATAACTAAGAATGATATTTTACCAAATTAAAAATTGTTGTGAAAGTTACCTCTTATCATAGACTACTTGTACACACTTTCTCTATATAAAAATACTTATGAAATTTAACTCTTATATTTAATATAAATAATAAGATAAATAACAAGTGACTTAGCTTTGAACTCTCATTTATCTAAGTATTTATATCTTAATAGGTTTCTTAATTCTCTTCAAAAATGTTATCTTTTAGTATTCTTGATAAAAGTATATATCTAATGGTGATAATATAATTAGAGAAGGAGCCTAGTTCTTCAAAAACCCTCTTTTAGGAAAGAATGAAGGTAATTAGGAACTAGACAGACATTTCAAATTTTATACCCTTAATTCTCTTTAAAATATATTGATGATTTTACTAGTCACATGTTTGATGAAAAGGTTAAGTATGTTGTGCTCTTTTTTGATGGAGGTAGAGCTCTAAGTCTTGATGGCTTCCCTCTTGTATTATTTTAACGTTTCTAGGAGATTATTCAAGGGGAAGTGATTGTTACTAAATTTGTTTTGCCTCATTTAATATTTGAAGAGAAATTAATAATATCCTTTTGGTTATATATCAAAAAATAAGGAGCTAAGGACTTTTTACCAATTATTCTTTTTAATAGTCTCTATAAAATATTCTCTAACATTTTAGATTTGAGAATAAAAATAATTTCATCTTCAATCATATTAAATCAACAAAGTGGATTTTCTCAAGGTAAGAAAATTATTGATACTATTTATAAGGTGAATAAATTTATTCACTTAATGGATAAATTAACAAGGCTAGTATGATCCTCAAGCTAGACATGAACAAGTCTTATGATAGGATCTTTTTGATCTTATAGATAAAGTGCCTAATTTTTTTGGATTTCAACATAAAATTCAAAGTCTAATTGTCCCCTATGTATCCTCCCCTTTGTTTTCAATCATAGTAAAATAATCCCCAACCAGATTTTTTTGCAAGTGAAATAGGCCTAAGACAATGAGACCCTTTATCAACTTACCTATTTATTATTATGGTGGAGGCTTTAGGAAGGAGCTTTTTAGCAACTCAATATTTTAGAAGAATCACAAGTTTCAATCTTCTTCATCCATAAAATCAATGTCTCATATATAATTATTGGATGATATAATAACATTGAGAGAAGATTTGATAAGTTTTACTCATACTAGACTTTTGCTAGATAATTATGTTGAAGTGTCTAGCCAATAAATAAACTTAAAAAAGAGTTTTTTCTCTCTCTCAATACCCCTCTTGTTAGGAAAACAAAAATATATAGAATATTTGATTTTCAAGTCAATAATCTCCCTTAAGTCTATCTAAGAACACACCTTCTTAAGGTAAAGTATTTGGAGGATTTTGAAACTCTATTTTAGATAGATTTCAAATAAAACTTGTGAGTTGGAAGTTTTTCTTACTCAATCAAGCTAGAAAATTACATTAAAATCTCCCCTTATATCCTTCCTATTTATTTCATTCCCATTTTGAGAACCCAAGTAGTAAGGTGGATAGTAAGATTGAATAGATCTAGAAGATATTTATATTTATATATGAAGAAGAGAAACACAGAAGAAGAGAAATGCAAAATTTCCCTGGTATCTAGGGAAAATGTATGCCTCCCTAAGAATCAAGGTAGCATTATATTAAGGTTGATATCATAGAAATAAGACATTGTAGCTAAAGTTGGTTGGTGATTATTGAGATAAAATAATTAATGGCCTAATATTTTAAAAGTAATTTTTTTTACTAACAATGTGGCTTATAGTTTCCTTTCAAATGAGTCTTTTCTTATAATTATTGGAATAATTTGATTGTGTATAAATATTTTATGCAAAGGAATTAAGTATAATGTAGGGGATAGGGAAAAAGTTCTCTTCTAGCATAATGTTTTTCTCCCATCAAAAATATTATGGGTCAAAGAGTGATTGACTATATTTAATTGAGGAATTTAGCTAGAACTTGGAAACATATCAATTGTATTTCTTCAAACCCAAAACTTCTTCATAATTTTTTGGCTTTGAAGACCTTATAAAAGGCTTTTAGATATTTCCAACTTGAGAGAGATGATAAGATAGTATGGATGACTACTCTAGAAGGAAACAATAATGTTGAATTGGACACTCAATTCTCATCAATTCACAACTTTATGGTTTTCATTAGTCTTACGTTTGGAATAAATTCCTTTTTCTAAAATTTAACCCTTTTTTTGAATGACATGTTGGAATGCAATTATTTCACGCAATAACTTAATGAGAACAATTTTTCTACAATATACATATGCTCTTTGTGAGAAGGATTTTGGACTAATCTTTCATCTTTCAATGGAACATGTCCCTTTGCTTATTTTATCTTTAAGTTTATGCTAAGTAAATTTGAGAGTTGTTGGGCTCAACCTAGATATTTTTTGGATCTTGTTCTTCAATGGTCCTTTTATTTCCTCAACTTAAAATAGAAAATTCTTTGGAATTATCCCTTTCTTAGCGGTCTTTGGTTGGAGATAAATTCAAGATTTTTCAAGGGTAAGAAATATAATCTTAACAGAGCGGGAGAGAAATTTGTTCATGCAATTCAAGAATATCTATCTATGATAAGGAGTAAGGGAAATGGAAACAATGAGAAATAATGGGGGTTTAAGGCCATGATTTTGCTAATTGGGATCTATAATTCAACTCAAGGACATCAAAGGTAAGCTAGAAAGTAGAAAAAAATCTCACGAATTGGTCTAGTCAATCTCCTATTTCATTCAAGTTGAACTTTGATGGAGCCTCTAAAGGAAATTTAAGGCTAATGAATGAGGGGTAATAAGGGATAGTAAAAGAGGGTTGTTGCAACTTATGTAGGTAATATTGGAGTTAATACTAACCACCACATAGAAGTAAAAAAAAATTGGGGAATACAATCAGATAAATATATCTTATATCTATCCATTTAGGGGGATTCATTAAAATTATCAAATTTCTTAGAAAAGAATCATCCTTGGTTGGATGGTAAAACACATTATAGAAAATGTTAAATCTATGGATTTGGTGGTCGCAATTTCCATGTTTATAGAGAGGGAAATAAGGTGGATGATAGGTTTGTTAATATAGGTGTTTTAGGATAAATTTTCAAAAAATGGTTCAAACAATGAGAACTCGTCATTTAGTGATATTATTATATGTTTAATATATGAAGCCACATGGTAATAATTTCATTCTTGTGATCTTATTTCTTGATTATGTTGGTGGTAGGTTGATTCCTCTAGTTTCTCTCCCATGCGTTGGCAAGTGTGAGAAAAATTAATGTTTAGGATTAATCTACAATCACTTACTCATTTTTAAGAAGTCTCAATATTACTTCAACTATGGTGATGCCAAATTGCATAATTCCAAGCATTTGAAATGACATATCTACACTAAGGATAGTTGATTTTATTTTATGCTAATGGATCCCTTGGGCTATTGTTACAATTTTGCATATGTTGGATAGATATTATGCCGAATTAATCAGTTACAATGCAACATATTACAATGGTTTATGATGGAGAATGGAATAATTAGAACGATATTGGATTTTTTGCAGCAACAAGTCGATGGGAACAACCCAAAACATAAATTAAGAGTCAATTCAACAAGGACCATTATAACATTTTAGAGGATGTATGTGAACTTAGAGAGGAACTAAATGGTTTGGAAAGAAAATTTCTTCAAATGGAAATAAACCAAGATACCTTGAATGAAACCTTGAAAAAGATAATCCAACTTAGTTGTATTATGATAAAGAACTTTGGTACCAACATTACTATCCTCTAGGACAATATGTTAAGAAGGAAGCGAAGTCTTAATAAAGTTGGGCCGTATAAAAGAACTAGAAGCCAAAAGAGGAAGAATGAGAATGTCTTGGATGAGATGGACATGGATTTTGTTGTTGAACTTTTCAAGTTCCTAAGAGAGGAGTGGGAAGTTGTTGAATCACTAAACGATCTCTCTTCTTCTTAAGAATGTACTTTCTTGTTGTCTTTTTGTTGTTATTGTAGTGTCTCTTATTGTTGCTTTACAACCTTGTTACTTTGTTAGTTCCTATTTATAGTTTCTTTGTATTTTGTGGGGCTTCATTATTGAATCTTATTTTAGTTTTTGTACAAGTGTATAGGTCATTTTGAAACCCCACATTTTTACATATATAATTATTTAAATATTTAAATTATATATTTTAGGTTATATGGTGTGTAATTTATTAAAAATAGAATAATTCCAAATATATAATTTATAAATTCAAATACTCTAAATATAGTTAACTACTATTCAATCACTAATTATTAATTTAGCATGTATATGGTTGTTAAAACTATGTCAATGGATTTAGTGAACACACTCTATTTCAACCCACCCCTTGACATTATCGAAGTTATGCCTATTGATATAATTATTCTATTAATACTTGATCAACAAAAACTTATCAACTTACCTCAATTTTCTGGCATAGGATGAGATGAAGATAAGAAATCGTTCTAGGCACTATCTAAGAAGCTTCCACCAGAGATTAACAATGAAGTTGAGTTCCAGGCCCCCTATGGACCCAAATTGTGCAAAAAAAGAGAGTACCTAGCCAATTTAGATATCAAAGGAGATTCTTTATATGTGTTAATTCCATCTCACGACACAACATTTCCAACTAGAAACTTGGAAGCATTGTTGAGGCCATTTGGGATGTATCGTGAGGCCAATTTGGCTGTGAATATGCTAGAAAAATAAGCACGTGTTTAGGAGTAACTCATATTTCACCCAGAGTCCATATCACACAGTGAGAGTTGATGATGGTACACTAGGCTAGGAGAATTGGTGATGGTACACTAGGCTAGGAGAATTGATCATTTTTTTTAGGTTTTATATGTGCTTCTTTTTGTAATTATAAAAATCTAAAATTTGCACAATTCTCTCCTTTAAAATTAGTTTAGGAAGCGTTTCCACAACCTTGCTTCCTTTCACTTTCTCACATATATTGTTTTTAAGATAGCCTCAAAGCTTTTTACATGGATTTTGAATTTTATTTAGATGACACTAACCTTTCTTTTTGCAACTATTGTTGTTAATGGCAATAACGATGACACCAAAGCAAGCTTGAAAACTTGTTTTCAATGTTTATTGGGAGGTAATACTTTTGATTTCCCAATTGATATTTATTTATCCATAGATGTGTATTTTGTTTGTAAATGGTATGAAAACTAAAATCTCATTGATTACTACAAAGGTTGTATCTTGTTTGAATGGTCTATGACTACTTGGTCAAGCACTCTTAACAGTCATGTGGCAACAAGTTCACTAGGCTTTGTAACCTCTCCAATGGATTTTTCTTGCTTTAACTCAATAATCTCTAACAAGTCTACATACTCCTCAACTATTCTAGTTGTTGGTTTATGAGAAACACTCTATTGGTGTTATCTCACTGGCTCATCATTTCACCTACTTTGAATTGAACACATATTTATGATATACTCCCTACATAAATAGCATAAGCAACTCCTTTTTGTGCTCTTATAAAAGACTAAATTAAAGAAATATTATTCCCAAATTTCTATCTCTTAGAGCTAACCCCCAACCCACAACCCTTCCACTATATTGCCTCTAATACTTTTACAAAAAAATATTACTATAATTATCCACTCTACCCCTTACAACTAGCCATATATCTATCTATATTATTTATATAGTTAAAAGCCTCATTATGAACTAATGTGGTATGATATTGCCTAAGCAATGACATCTCCAAGATCTTGATGAAGGGGTTGGACTTTATCTCCATAAGGAAAGGCTTCTAGCTAGATGCAAAGGATGATGAGGTAGGTATAATGGTTTCACATCAAGGATAGGGAGTTTTGGTTTTGCTAGCTATGCATGACTTGTAGGTTAGCTAGAAGGTCCCCAATCCTCCTTTTGAGGAGCATTCCTAGTAAGTAAATTTTTTATCACTATCATGACATACATTTAATAATAATGTTTCTTTATATGAATGTTAATATTTAGTTCCACATTTTAATCATGTGTTTGATTAGATTCTACATACAACCAACCACTTTTTATTATAAACTTTCTATTATATACTATCAATATTTTTATAATTAATATATAATACTTAAAAAAACAAGCTAATATATCTTATAAATCAATTTAATTGAAAGCTTTAGAAACAAAAATGATACATATAGAACAAACTAGATTTATTAATTAACTTTTTCAAAATATATTTTGATGCCAAATAAAAATTAAAACAGAAAAACAAAAAGCAAGCTTGTTGGTTGGCTGAAAACTTACCATCCCCAGAAGGACCAATCAGGAAAAGCAATTTCATATGTATTAGCGCTCCCACAATAATGAAACAATGGCGGAGGCTGAGCATTGTTGTACTTATCCTTACGAATCACAGGCCTATCATCGCAATTAAACATGAGATCAAAATCAGGTACCATTCCTGGATACTTCCTCAACAATTGAGCAAATCCCCAGATAGTAAACAAATCCCTCGTCTGAAAACTCTTACGGAAGCTCTCCACAAACAATCTTCCATTAATAACAATAACTCTGAAGCTCGCCTTGCTTTTAGCCTTCTCAACAGCTTCCAACGTTATCCCTGTCTCTTCCCATGGCTTCAGATCTTGCCGAATGAACTTAAAATAAAATGGGCAACTTTCTGAGTTATCATCAGGGGATTTATAGTTCTTGTTTGGGATTGTGAATTTAGGGATAAGGGACGATATTTGGGCGGCTTTGCAGGAACAGCCTATGCTCTGTTTGGCTTTGTTTATATGCTGCCAGAACAGTGTGGTGAATTCTTTGTTGTTGGTTGGTTTGAATTGTGGGCGGAACAGATTTCTTGCTGCAACTGAGTGCTCCTTCCATAGCTCGTCTGACTGCAACAAGCGTCCAATTCCAAATTATTATAGTTGATTCCAAAAGAAAAACTATAGGAAACATGGGTTACCCCTCAAGAATTTTAGTAAGAAAATTCTATTAAAAACTTTTTCGATTGAAAATGTAAATATATTTTTTCAATATTTCAGATCATGTTTTATGATTTATCAATAATACTAGCACTTGCATCCATAGGAGGTTCAAGAAAGACCCCCATAAGAAATTAGAAAAAAAACAATATTTTTTTTTCTACTCCTCTTTTGACGTCAGACAAAGAAATATAAGCTGTAAAAATATGTGAAAAACATATGCAAATAAAGTGAAATTCAAAAAGTAACAAAGAAAAGGTTTTCGAAAAAGTTTAAAGTTGGAATTGTTCTTTGCTTGATCATTTGTATAAGGAAAAAAAAATGCAATTAATTAGTTTGAATTGTTTCTGTCAAAGTTTGATAGCTGCATAATCTAAGGAGACTGGCCTGGGGGGTTGAGGACATCAACAGGTCAGAGATTAAATCCTTAGTTTTGTAAACACCACACACAGCGAACTTGAAGGCAGAGCATTGCATAGGCAGGAAAACGGGAGGATGCTGATATGGTAAGAGGAGAGCTATCTGTCTTCAGGGTAAGATTATGAACTTCCTTTATACCAATCTATTCATATTTTTTTGTTTGCACTTCTTATTTCAGAATTTTAATGATCTGGCATTTTTCAATTATTGCTTTTTTGCCGCCTCTTGGTATGAGTATTATGCCAAATGGTATACTTACCCAATCATGGTGATTGTAACAAAAAAGGTTTTGGATTGGTATGATGAAGAGCGGGCTCATCTGTACTGCACAATCTCTTCCTAGACACGGAGAGCTCTGTGACAGGGGATTTTGAAAGCTGGCGAATATGACAGCAATTTAAGTTTGGGAATTTGGTTTTTAAAATTTTTACATCCAGACTTGGAACTCTGTCAATAATATTAATGTAAGAGTATGCAATTTCAGCTTATAGAGATATTCTACAGCTATACAATCAATTTGTTCGGTAATGCTCAATACTAATTTGTGGAATTTCTTAGGAACACAGGATTTGCCCCCAATTTTCAATAACGTGAAAACCATGCAGACGGCGAAGCTGCTCAGATTTGCGTTAGAGTCTATTTCATAGCAATGTGTAACTGCGGGAGATCCATGACTTTGCTCTTTGAATTTCATAAGAGGAAATAAAATTAAAACTGGATAAACTGATTAAAATCAGAAATAACAGAATTTTTGTGATCTAAAATATTGATGTAAAAATTTTAAACACAATCAAAATTAAAAAATAGCAAAAATCGTAAACATTATGGATTCTGGAAATCTCATAGCATTAAGAACTTTTCCTTATCTATCATGTACACTTTGGGCGGTGATTAAAAGCTGTGGTAATCAATGCAATCAAATCTGGACATCAATGCAATTGAATCTAAAGACATCATACAAATCAGATTTGATTTGATTTGGATTTATTAGACAGCAAACTATCTTAAAATTGTTTTCTTGGCGGCTGTAAATAGGTTTAGCGAGTGCATGAGACAGGTTTGCCGGCAATTTATGGACTGACAAGTCTAAAAATAAAGTCTTATAGATTAATTAATTTAAAATGTTTTGAATCATACTTTATGATCATCAGAATGAAGTGAGTTAAAGAAAAGAAATATGACTCTCCTTTGGAATGATCTTTCTTCTCTTACTCACTTCATCTTTCTGATAAATCACGAAATACAATCAATAAAAATTCAATATCTTTAACAAAATTGATATAAATTATTCTTTCTCTGAATCTGAATTTACTTCCAACAAAAGCTCTCTTGATGTGTATGATCCAGAAAACTTCGTTTAATTGGACATATACTTGAAAATAAAAGAAAAAAAAAAAAAAAATTCACTCCAAAATTGTCCAGATCTTTGAAATAAAAACAGTCAAGAAGAGATTCAGTTCATACCCAACGCTCGATGATGAATAGAAATGTCAATGCAAAAGCCAGAGCCAGGAAGCAGGCAATTGCTGATCCCCTCAACACCTTCATTCTCATAGAATTTCCACAGCCTTCCTGTGAAGTTTTGTTAAGGAGTTGCAGGGCTGAGTCCTCAGCTCATGTGCAATTACTTATTATTGCAGTTGGTCTCAAGCTATTTGTGGAAGAATTAATATATGGTGGCCACAAAATTAATGTATTATTTTTATTTATTTGTTTTTAAAAATAGATGTATGTCTTAAAACTTTCACAAATCAATTTCGTTAAAAAAATGTGTCTTAAAAGCATCACAAATCAATTTTGTTCAAATCATCTTATTAGATATTTATTTTAAAGGAATCTTTTTTATATAATTGTAGATTAATTAAATAAATAAAACTAAATATATAATTAGTTAATTTTATTTTAATGGATTTGTATTATCTTGCATAAAGATAATAATAAATTATATTAAAAAATGTGGGTAATATAATTTATATTTCAAGGTTTATTGTAAGGTCAAGCATTAAATAATATATCTTAAAGAAAATTAAGTGTTGAAGTCATTGAGTAATAATAATTACGGATTTAGTAGTGGGAAGAGGAAGTATGTCATGATCATTTGGTTTTCTCCAGCCCTTAGAAAGGTCTTAGGTGTCTAGAATTCAGGTTATCAACCTATAATCATGCATTCATCATTACCCTATTCATTGTTAGGGGGCTAAGTATCATTCCTTTAGTAGAAATAACAAGAGAAAGGTGAGGAAACTTGCTACAATTTAGCCAACCAAAAACACCTCTATCATGATACTTAGAAGAAACTAAAGTTGGATGGGAATGTTGAAACCAACCATGAGCATTGTGACCTCAAGCTCTACACCAAGATGGCTAAGAAGCATGTGAATCATGTGAGTTTAAACATTATGACTACATCCACATCGATGCCCTTAATGAGGTGATTGATCCTATTGGAGGGAAATCTTGGAAAAGCTCTAGCAACCATACATGATGCATTACCCTATAAATCAAGAAACACATGTAGATGAACAACTTCAAGTGCATATTTATTAGCTTACACTTGTATATGCATCAAAAAATGGAACAAATCATAGACTTAGTATGCATGGGATTCAAATAAATATCAATAAAATAGTTAGAAAAATATAGGAAAATTTATCCAGGTTACAAATGCTAAACAAGATTTCTCATTCTAAAAGTATGCCATATATAAGTAAAATTTGTAGGAATTTTACACTAATCTCCTAAAAGAACCATATGCTCAAAAAAAGTCTTAGATCTAAAGGGCTTGAAGAAATCATGAATTCAATTCCAAGAAACTTAAGATTTGGAGTAAAGCTAGAAAAGATGCTTTAGAGTCTCCTAGTCTCCACAAAAAAGTGATGCAAGAGCATCCAAAAATGTAAGGGAAATTGTGTATCACCCAAAAACATATTGTTTTCCTATTTGGTTGTAGGTTTATTCAGTTATTTTGGATCCCATGATGACACTTCAACGGTGTACGATAGTTAGAAGTCTGAAAAGGCCAAAAATGGTCACCTACTATTTTTAGTAAGTTGGTCTTTACAAGAATGTATGGACTTGAAAACTTCCCCCAAGTAGCGGAATTGAAAAATGAAGCAAATGATACAAGAATCATCTCAATATCCTATATCATTTGAGAGATATTAATTTTTTCATCCCGAGAAATTTCTCTTATAAAGTTTCACATTCAAATTTGAAGCCATTAGAAGCCTTGTAAACACTCAAAAGGTGGACAAAATTATCTTCTTGAAGTTGTAAGTAGCTTGATAACGTTATTTTTATTAGTGTTGTATATTTAAAGAGTTATTTAGTTTTCTTATTCATTAGTCTTTGTGGGTTGCATGTTTATGTCATCTATTTGTGTATAGTTCGATGTTTAGGTGTAGTCATTGATTGAGATTTTTTATTTGTATTAGATCTTCTTTATTAAGGTTGAGTTTAATTTCTAGATTTTTTCAATAAGTTATTATTTATACTTGTGCTTAATCCAATATAAAAAAATAAGCTTGGTTTTATTTATTTATTTTCCTCCTTTTCTAATTGATACAATGTTTTAAAAACTTTAAATTACCATAAATGTGAAAGAAGAGGTTTGAAACTAGTTTTGCTCATTTTTTTGAGAGGTTTTATAACAACCTCTAATTGTTTTACAATCTATTGGTATTGGGAATGTACAATAAAGCTACACAATTAGTTGACCTCTTTTTTCTATAGCGTAAATATTGGAGGGTATTCATATTCCCAAAGTCACCCAAGGTATGATCTCAACCTCATCCCTTTACAACTAAGTGCATCCATTTTGCCAAATTTTCCTGAGTCATGTTCTAAAACCCATCCCTTTAAAACTTCATTGAACTTATAATCAATAATAAATTATCTCTAATGAGCTCCTTGTGAATAATTCAACTTCACCAACAAACTAAGAATCAATTAGCTTGGTAAAAAATATTGAACCTACATTATAAAATATTGTCCTAGGCTAGGATTGAAATTTAGAATAGAATGATATTTCTTCATTATTTTAAAAATATATTTTCAAAGGGAAATACAAAGTACTTTAATTTCCGCAACAAAATAGAAAATAAAACTACTAAATTACCAAAAATAAAATCAAAATGGAAGTGTTTTGATCTAAAGGGGTTATAGTTAAATCAAGCATTCCTTGTAACTTTTCAAAGTTATCTCATCTAAGCACATTGGTGAAAATATTAGCTACCTTGTTAGTAGTGAGACATGACTTGACTTTCACATTGTCATACTTTAATGGTGTCAAATCAAATGAAAATATATGTTGATGTGTTTGGTTCAATAATAAAAGGTTTTTTTTAACATTTTAATTGTACTTGTATTCTCAACTAGGATAATAGTTGATGAAACATTTTCTTCCTATAATTTTTTAAGAATACTTTTAAGCCATAATGTTTTTTTAGTTAGCTTGAAAGATACCATATATTCTACTATATAATACAAAGGTAGAACTAAATTCTTAAATTTCCAAGAGATGAAAACTAACCATAGATTCACTAGGAAACATTAAGTATATTTTCCACGGTCTTCCAAGTCACTTTTATAAGTGGAGTTTGAATATATAATTAAAGTGGAATGTGTTTCCTTGGAGTATGTTGGATCGCAAAATTGTTGCTCCACAATCCTAGAACATAATTTTACCTTCAAGTCTAGTGGGTTTTATCAAGAAGGAAAATAATGGATTCATCAATAAACTGAGGGTTAAAGGCTAATGAATGAGAGTGGGTAGTACTTCCTACACTTTGGTCTCATCTTAGACTTGGGAGGTTATTCCCAAAGGTACTTTTAACAAGTTTTTACATCAATCAAAATGTGATATGATTACAAAAATTAACAACTATACCCAAGTGTACACTTGACCCATATATCTATCACAAGGTTAGGATCAAATAGCTACACAAGACCTCTATTATATCTTATTTAACACCTTTTAATGCATGGACCTATAGATAAAAAAAACATTACATAATATATGCACAATGGAAAAGTATATATATACTACACATGATTCCTTGATGATTTAATTATTTGGGGTGTTGGTAGTTTGTCAATGAATTTAATAAAACAATTGCATTTGGGACCAAATTTGGTTCTAAGATTTCATTCTCTTTGCCCCCATCTTATGCATCTTGATTTTGGACCGTGGGTCTTGATGGGAAGTTTTGAAATAAAGTTAGTTTCATATTTCTCATTCTTTTCTACCTCTTGATCCCCATTTAGTCTTTTCATTAGTTTCCTCATGGACCTCAAGCCTATTTGTGGACTTGGAATCTAAGATTCCAATTTCATTTTTTCCTCTACATTTTTCCTTCCCCCTCATAGAAGCCTCCTTTCATTAATTTATTTTGGACCCTAGGTTCTATATCCACATTTCCTCCTAGAGTGCACCCCCAAACATGTGTCAACCATTCATCCATTTTGGACTTTGGTTCTTGATTGGATCTTGGAAAATCAGGTTCTAATTCTAGCTTCCTCTTTGCTCCAAGCCTCTATAGTCCTAATTGGACATTGAACTCTATTTAGGACTTGAAATGTTATGTTATGATCCCCAATTTGTCTCAAGACCCAACACCCAACAATATTTTTTATGTTCTAGTTCTCAATTCCATTTTAACCTAAGCTCAAGTAGAATAAATTTCGAGGTTCTAAGTACCTCCCAAAACTTGACCCCCAAGGCAAAGCCAAAGGAGAAATATTTTATGGGTATTAGAAATTTTTGGTGGTTCTAAAACCACATTAAATCCTTGATGAGCATGAATTTCCCATTGGGTACTTGGAATGTGACAAAGATGAAAATGAATCCAAGTAGTATGTAAAAAAAAATCAACAAGGTTCCTAACAAGGTTCCAAGTGTCAAAACAAATGAAGAGTTACAATAGGGTGGTGAAGCTCCAACAATTAGGAAACTACTAAAGAAGTTCTTGATAAGTTCATGGAAACTGTAATATGACTGACATGGAGACCCATGAATATTTTGAAGTTTTTGGAGCATTAAATTAAGGAACTATAAACCCCCACCAAAGTTTTGAATTCCTAGTCTACCTTTGACATGTAATAGAAGAGGGGGAAACTATTCTTGTCAAATTTTTGCGGTGGTTTCTAAACTACCTCTAGGGCTCAATATGGTTTTAATTTTCTCCCACAATGCAAAAACTTTTTAACAGGCCAACATCAAAGAAAGGAGACACATGATACACGATTTATTTGAAATGATGATATTTTTCTAGGGAATGGAGTAGTGGCTTCAAAACCAAACTTATGGTTTTCTTAAGATAGTTCATTGGTTAATTCCAATGAATCATGAAGAACATACATATTTACTCTACTCTTAATTTACTTCTATAGCTAATAAGAATAAATATTATTTTAATGAAAGATAATTGATCCATCACCAATATTAGTCTAGGAGCACCATGGTCATGTTAGGTCTAATGATGCATTTAGGTGTTTGAGTTAGCTTTTTAAGTGTTTTATCATCAAATTAATGTAATAAGGTTGAAATAAGACCTTTCTTTCATGTTAGAGTCATGTAGGGTTAGTTTTTAGGCATTGGGTTAAGTTTGGTGAAAGTTGCCAAAGTTGCTTTTGCAACTTGGCAATTTTGCATGTGTGTAGAAGTTGAACAGTCACTAGAGTTTTATTGCATTGTAACTCATTTTTTCCAATTCCATGTCATTTTTTTAGCCCCACGGACCTCAAGGCATGAGTATTGTATCTTGGGAAGACAAGAAAGGAGAAAAAGAAGCTCTATTTTTTTTATTTTTAGTACATTTTTTGAGTTTGTTCTTTCTTTACGGACCCATACTATTGTGTCATGAAATGAGACTAGTGGGAAAATTTTCTACAAAATTCTTAGCTTTCATTTGGATCCTGTGTGGTGCAATTTCATTCAAAATCCAACTTGTTTGAAGTATTTCTTAACATACCGCTTGAAAACCATCCATTTCAAGGGTTTTGAGAGTAAAATGTGAAATTTGGACCATTCCACCGTTGTAGATTAGCCAAACTCAATGGAATGGTGGATTTAGATGTGTTTTCCATGTTTTTGTTTGTTTTGGAGTAGAGGATGGAGCTTAAGGCAATTCTTGACAAAGCCCTAGCCTAACATCCTCATGTGTTAAGCTAGAAAGAGTGGGAAAACAAATAGAAAGAGTGTTTTATTGCTAAAACCTAGTTAATGTGACCCTATTTTACTATTTTGAGGTGTTTATGAAGAGTTTAGGTGAGTGGGAGAGGAAGTTTTAGTACTTTCTTTGTAAAAGGCCTAATTGGCCTAGTTTTAGGCATGGCAAACCTAATTAGTGTGTTTAATTCCAAAACAACTTATGTCCCTAAGAAGATAGGTTGTATACTAGCCTAATGGGTATCTAAGAAGATCAAAGTTTCATGTTGAGACAACCTTATCTAAAATATATGTCTCAAAACACCATTATGGAAACCTAGTTGGAAAGATCAACATAAAAGTGAAAATCGCCATTGTAGGAGTCTTGGGTCTTGAGTAATGTTTAAATTATGTTGAATTATGTTTGGTAAAGCTAAATACACCCCTACTTTGCATCAGGTGGTATCAGAGCTAAAGGATCAAGTTCTGATGGAGGTCTTTACTAGCCTTTGCTAATTCCTAACCGTCCTTGGGAGTCAATCAACATGGACTTTGTTTTGGGTCTTCCTAAGACACAAAGAGGGTATGGCAATATTTATGTTGTTGTTGATAGATTTAGAAAGATGGGTCACTTCATTGCTTGTAGGAGCCCAAATGATGCATCTCATATAGCTAGCTTGTTCTTCAAAGAGATTGTAAGGATACATGGACTTCCTTTAACCATTGTGTCTGACAAAGACACTAAGTTCATAGGCCAATTTTGGAGGACCTTGTGGAGAAAATTGGGCACAAACTTGACATTTAGTTCTGCCTATCATCCAAAAATGGATAGGCAAACTAAAGTGGTCAATAGATCACTAGGAAACTTGTTGAGGTGCCTCACCAAAGAGCATAATCAGTCATGGGATCTCATACTTCCTCAAGAGAGTATGCTTATAATGATTCAGTCAACTAGAGCACAAGGAGAAGTCCTTTTGAGATTTTATATGGCATGAGCCCAAGAGGTGTATATGATTTGAGAGATCTGAAGGGAATGGAGAAAAGGAGTGTGTAGGGAGAGTATTTTTCTATGGCTATGAAGGAAATACATGAGCAGTTCAAGGAGAATCTGAAAAAGAGTGTGGAGAAGTATAAGGAGAAGGACGATTTGAAAAAGAAGGATGTTTAGTTCAAAATAGGGGATATGGTGCTTTTACATGAGATGAAAGAGAGGTTTACCAAGGGTAAATATACCAAGCTAATGATGAAAAATATTGGACCTTACAAGGTGATCCATAAGTTTGGACAAAATGCCTATGAGATAGAACTCCCTCCTGGAGTGGCTATCTCACCTATATTCAATGTTTCTGATCTGTATCCTTTTAAGAGTATTGTGGGATGTTGCAGGATTTGAAAATTATGAGTGGGTTAAAGACCTACCACCCAACCAACCAATGAATCTTAAAGCCATATTGGATACAAGGGAAGCCAAGAGGACTAGGCACAAAGTGTACAATGAATACTTGGTCAAGTAGCATGAACTACCAAAAGAAGATGCTACTTGGATGTCAGAGAAGGATATCAAACAACATGGAGTCTTTGTTCATGAGCTCATTTCATCAAGAGAATGAAATCATTTTCACCTTGGGTGTATGGTGCAGGAGCACCATGGTCATGTTAGGTCTAATGATGCATTTAGGTGTTTGAGTTAGATTTTTGAGTGTTTTATCATCAAATAATTTTAATAAGGTCAACATAAGACCTTTCTTTCATGTTAGAGTCATGTAGGGTTATTTTTTAAGCATTGGGTAAATTTTGGTAAAAGTTGCAAAAGTTGCTTTTGCAACTTGGCAATTTTGCATGTGTGTAGAAGTTGAACGGTCACTAGAGTTTTCTTGCATTGTAACTAATTTTTTCCAGTTGCATTTCATGTTTTGAGGCTCATATACTTCAAGGCATGAGTATTGTATCTTGGAAAGACAAGAAAGGAGAAAAAGAAGCTCTATTTTCTGATTTTTAGTGCATTTTATGAGTTTGTTCTTTTTGTATGGACCCGTACTATTGTGTCTCAAACTGAGACTAGTGGGAAAATTTTCTACAAATTCTTAACTTTCATTTAGATCTTGTGCGGTGCAATTTCATTCAAAATCAAGCTTGTTTGAAGCATTTCTTAACATACCGCTTGGAAACCCTCCATTTCAAGGGTTTTGAGAGTAAAATATGAATTTTAGACCATTCCACCATTGTAGATTAGAAAAAATCAATGGAATGCTGGATTTAGATGTGTTTTCCATGTTTTTATTTATTTTGGAGCAAGGGATGGAGCTTAAGGGAGTTTTTGACAAAGCCCTAGCCTAACATCCTCATGTGTTAGGCTAGATAGAGTGGTGAAAGAGTGGGACAACAAATCGAAAGAGTGTTCTTTTTCTAAAACCTAGTTAATGTGACCCTATATGATTGTTTTGAGGTGTTGATGAATATTTTAGGTGAGTGGGAGAGGAATTTTTAGTACTTTTTTTGTAAAAGTGGCCTAATTGGCCTAGTTTCAAGTGTAGTAGACCTAATTAGTGTGTTTTATTCCAAAACAATTTATATGTCCCTAAGAAACTATGTTGTATACCAACCTAATGGGTATATGATAAGATTATATTTTCATGGTGAGACAACCTTCTCTAAAAGATATGTCTCAAAATACCATTGTGGAGACCTAGTTGGAAAGATTAGCATAAAAGTGAATATCACCATTGTATGAGTCTTGGATCTTGAGTAGTGTTTAAATAGTGTTGAATTATGTTTGGTAAAGCTAACTCCACCCCTACTCTGCATCAAATATGGATTGATGCCTATTCCATTAGGAAAAAATTCATAAACAACAAAGAGGAAGGAGATAAATCTTTCAAATCATCAATATAACCATATTTTATTTACATGACAATAATATATTATATCTATATAATAGACATACTTAATAATCCATAAATAAAACTACAATGACTTGCATGGAAGAAAGGAATGGCTATTACAAAGAATTTATAATGCATTAGATGGTATCACACATAAATCAAACCCATTACTTTTTTGCCAACAAATGTGGGAAGAGGAAATACATAACTATAATTATAATATTGCCCCAAATTAGTACAAACAACCATGGAGCCATACCATTTCCCAAAAATGTGCACTACAAACCTTTCCTACTCTTCACCAGATGCATTCCTTTGTTTGTAGGCTATAAATACAATATTTGATGCCCTAGAATCATTTGCATACCTTTCTTGCCAAGAAAATTGGCTCAACGACCAACCCTTTTAATGTAAAAAGAGCTAGTATTTATAGTTTTTCATTTTTGTCATCTAGTTTCTCATGGAAACTTTAGGTGGAGATGGAACCCATGAATGTGGTATGTAGGGATCATCCAAGTATGTGGAATAATCAAAACAAACAACAAAGATCTTTGTAGGTCAAAGAGGTCAGTTGAAACTTCAATAACATTCATTAATGGTAGCATGATGACTCGTAAATATTCAATTAGATCTATGTACATGAAATCATGCCACGCGTTTAATTAGTTGCATCTTAGAAAGAAAATAAGAACTAGTGTTTGCAAGATAAAACATAGCATTAGCGAAGTGATTGGTGAATTGTGGAAGTAGGTGAAATTGCTTGTTGAGGGTTTTAAAGGTGAAACAAGCCATTCAATGAGTTTTTGGTTCTAAGAGGGACCTTAGAATCAAGTCCAAAAGTGCATGGGAAGTCCATGGGTATGATAGGAAGAAAATGAGGGAGCTACCTATCAAGAACTACGAGGTGGGAGAAAAGAGAGAATTGGGAGAAAAGAGGGGGGAAACTTTGGGGATTAAGGAATGTGAAGGACTTGACACAAGGAAATTAATGCCAAATTCTAAGAGATTCTTAGAGGTATGGGTCCTATGAGGAAATCTATATCATGAAATTGATGGAAGGAGAACCCATGAGGGTTGAAAGTCAAAATGGATTGAAGAATAGGGAATAAGATGGAGATGTGAGGTTTGTGCCAAGGCCTAGGGTCTAATGGGAGCCTAGAAAACTAGGGACCAAGGATCATAGGGGAAGAAGGATCTAGGAAATATGTGTTGTGGAGAGCAAGGCACATAACGAATTTTGCACAAGTGGGACGTGGTTCCAAGGTCCAAGGTTCTCCCATGGACTTGAGATTGACTAGGGAAAAGAGTGAAAGGGAAACCTAGAGAAGCTAGGATCCTTAGAAGTGGGACAAAATGTGGAATGTACACCACCATTAACTAAATTCAAAGGTTTGGGAGGTTCAATAACTTGTGAATCTCCTAACATATCAACATCATCTTGTCCTTCATTGTCATTCTAAGCACTTCTAGAACTATGCCATATTTTCTCAAATTTCATGAACTTGTAGACTTTGAAACATAAAAAACCT
The DNA here is from genome assembly GCA_007115665.2 of Sequoiadendron giganteum. NCBI lineage: Eukaryota > Viridiplantae > Streptophyta > Pinopsida > Cupressales > Cupressaceae > Sequoiadendron > Sequoiadendron giganteum. The sequence goes on from CM021109.1 coordinate 117,315,790, forward strand.
TGCAACTTTCTTAACTTTTCCTTCTCTTTTTTCACCTTGCACTTTCTCTTTGATCCCTTTGTCATATTTGTGACTTGACAAATCATGTTGCAATGTCACAAAGTTTTCAAACTCAAAAAAATTATGACATATGAAACTTTGTGTGCTTCTTCTTCTTCTTGGGTTTTTTTTATGGAAATCTAACCTCTTGATATATCCAATAGTGGCTCTCTTTGAAGCAAGGTTAAATAAGTCTTTTTCTCTTAAATTTTTGAGAGATTAGCAACACTTCCAATGAATACCTTCTCTCCACACTCCAACTATTGTTCTTGTTGAATAGGAACCTCCCTTACTTCAATTGAGCCTTTAGATGCGAAATATCTACCATGATTCCTCAAGATAAACTCCTCACTAAGCTTTTCTTCTCTAAGGATCTAATATAGACCCTAGCCCTAATACCTTTTACTAGTGGAATATTTGGTTTCTTTTCAACCCAATTAGCTAGAACAAAAATATCTAAATAGGAATCCTTCAATATCTGCATATTGCAAAGCATATTGCAGTCATCAACCTCTAAGAGACACTAGTATAATTATCTTAATTAATTTACCATGGGATGATCCATTTCCTTGTTGAAAGAATCTAGTGAAAAGTATTAGGTGAGATCCATTGCATTCATTCACAAGTGAAAAAATTATTCATAAATAAATCTATGTACATACCAAGACAAAATACTATTGAATATATAGTATCAAATTAATAACCTTTCTTTTTTGTTCATTTATTGAAAATGACACGTGTTAGCTAGAGAAAAATCGATCAATACGACACTGGTCATTTGACTAGCTAATGCATTTTTTTGATGATTATAATTTTTGACCACTTACACCATTGAAAATATACACAACACGAAAGAAGACAACAAAAAATACAAAAAGATAGAAGAGTAAGAATTACTTTATCTAACATTACTACCATCTTTCTTTGTTTTTTTCCTAGAATACAAATGCAAATGAATAAGATAAGAAAGGAAACAATTGAAACTTGTATTAGAAGGAAAATGACTACCAAGGACATAAAAGTACTTCATACCATGCCTTTTTTAAGATAAATTTTTGTCTTCTAAAGACATAGCAAATTGCACGGCTTTCTCCTCCAACGAAGTTTTGGCTGCCTCGCACACGTTTAAATTTTCACGTGCAGGTAAGTTTGTGCCACTTCGCATAAATCTAGTTCGCTTAAAAATGTCGTGAGTAACCTTCTTCCTGCAAATAGAATTTCATTAGTAAATGATTCCTCTCTTATCCTTTTATTCATTTGCATTTGTATTTTAGGAAAAAATAAAGAAATATGGTAATCTATTTTTTTTTATTGTCTTTTCTTCTCTTTTCTTTTTCTTTTTGTTTTTTTGTGTTGTGTTGATTTTTAATTGTATAAGGGATCAAAAAATTATAATCAACAAAAAATTGTGGTTATTGATCAAATGACTAGTGTTGTATTGATCGATTTTTTTTAAACTTTTTTTTGTGGTTTTCAATAAACAAACGAAAAGAAAAGATTATTAATTTGATACTATATATTTAATAATTTGTCATCTTGATATGCACATAGATTTCTTTATGTACACTTTTTTCACTTGTGAATGACTGCATGAATCTAACCTAATACCCTTCACTAGATTCTTTCAACACGGAAATTGATAATCCCATAGTAAATTAATTAAGAGAATTATATCAATATTTCTTAGAGGTTGATGGCTGCAATACACAGATATTGAAGGATTCATGTTTAGATATTTTTATTCTAGCTAATTGGGTTGAAAATAATTCAAATGTTCCACTAGTAAAAGGTATTAGGGCTAAATTCTATATTGGATCCTTACAAATAGAAGCTACGTGAGGAGTTTGTCTTGAGGAATCATGGTAGCATTTCTAGGCTCTATTATTAGGAGGTGTTTTAGAATGGTAAATGAAGATGGTATTATATATATATAGGCATTGCATATTCATGTTTGTCTTGGATAAGTCATTTTGGGGTCAACTATAAATAAAAGTATTCGTTTGCAATTCAATAAAAATTTTAGGTTGATTATTTTGTTGAAATAGGAAAGCTTTTAATATATTTTTTGTATCTAAAAAAATTATGGATCCAAAGATTTTAAATAGGTAACATGTGTAGATACAAGTGTCTCTTAAATGAGACATGACTCTAGATGACAAATATGTTGGAGTGTGTCATTAAATATAGTTTATATTTTTAATGATATTGTATAAGCTTTATTTTATCACACAACTTAACTAGATGATGGACTTCAAGATGGTTAATGCAAGCATGAAACATTGAATTGTTCAACCCTTTGCTTTGTTCTTGTCAACTTAGCCATAATATTTTAACCATTTTTTAACAACCTTGATTACCTTTGTTCATATATTTGTCTTCCTTTCGAAGCATTATATCTTAAAATGAATAGAACAGTTGTAGTACTAGTAAACCTTTCATTTCCTCTACTCATTATTATCCATAACAAGATGGCTTTTGTAGTTCTATCAATAAAGGAGGTGAAACCCAATAAGAGAAAAAATATTTTCATCTAATGATAGCATTCTTCAAAGTTCTCACCAAAACTCAACTTTATAGAGATAATACTCAATATATTATTTATCATTTACAATGATATTTGTGTTACCACGATTTTTTTCGTCTCTCTAAAAACCATGTCCACCCATGTAAATTTTGTCTAAGTTAAAATTATCGCTCTTCCCTATGGTTTTTGAAACCTTGTTGGGCCTCGCTTCTAGGTTGTCACGACCTTGTTTCCACCTGATGTATTAAATTTTTTAAGTCTATGATTCACCTTTATAGTCACTCCTTTGAAATATTTTAGAACTGTGTTGGGGCCTGAAGCATTTTTCACAACCTTGACAACTTCCAAAAAGAAAAAATATGAAGTTAAGGAGATTTCAAAGCTTTCGATAGGTTTTGAAACATTTGTCGGCCTCTGATGAGGTTTTTGAAACCATGCTTTCTTCTGATGGTGAGCAAGTTGTAGACTCCACCCTTGTTCCAAAAAGTGGTGTGATGAAGACTTCACCATGAAGGTGAAATTTCAGAACCATACAATAGTTTTGAAACCTTTGTCAGTTCCCAACAGGGTTATCAAAACTACTCAATTTTTGAAAAGCTTTAACTAGCTATTCTTTTTCAAATATTCAAAAGGAGGTTGGAGCAAAATGAAAGATTGGAAAGCTCGTGCACACCAACCTTAATGGGGCACCATTAATGGATATCAATCCCTAGCATTAGTTGCGGATTATTTATAGGAAAATTGAGCTATTTGAAGTACTCATTTTTACAAGCACTGGAGGAGAATTCTACGCGAGGTGGAAGAGGCAAAATTATGAAATAGCACAACTGGTAATTTTCAGAGTCAAGGGAATAATTTGAAGGTATAGTTCTCTTTGTTTAAGCTGTAATTTACTAGAAATAGTCGAATTATACCCTAATTGAGGAGAATTGTACTCGCACAAGAATTTTCCTCATTCTTGTCTGCAAATTGGGCATATATTCTAGGGTTTCTTCCACTATGAAATACAAGTACCAAGGATATGAATACTTCTCCGATTTAACCAACACCATGCTAGAAAATTGGGGATACAAAATTAGGGCATGTGAATTTAAATGAATTATGGGAAAGAGTTGGAAAGGATGATCAATCGCCCATAACCCATGTAAGTTAATTGAAAGTGGATTATTACAAGGCACAACACTCCCAATGGTTGTCTAGTTCCCTAACCTAGTGTTAGAATGTATAAATTATTATAACCCTCAGACAAGAGAGGTGGGAAAAGCAACAATCGATTGGTGGTAAAATTTGAAAGAGAAACTTTCACTTCTTGCTTAAAAATCTCGGAGAATGAGGTATATGCTTATTTTGATTTTTCCTCCTCATAATATGTATTTTTAGACAAGAAAGGAATGTATAGGAATGTGATTGCTAAAGAATGGTTTGCCACACCACAGAAAGGAAAACCTTAATTGTCGAAGAAAATACAAATAAACCACTTCGTTCTCCTACACATATTGAAAGGGAATGAGAGGGCACATGATTTTGAAGAGTGGATGTACTTATTCATGTAGATCATTATTAATGGTGAGAAATTCCTTGACTAGGCATAGCTTATTACTAACCAAATAAATTCAATGATCATTAATTTTCTGGTTCATAGGTCTTTTTACATGTCCTATTTTCTTTATGCCATTACTTATAATAGGTCATGGCCTGGACTAAGGCCAAATGCAGTTCAACCTCAAAATGTTCATATTTTTTATTACTATGACAAGTTGTAGTTAGGAAAGAGTTATCATCATTTTAGGAGAGTAAATGATGCATTTATTGTGAGGATGGTTCAAAAAATTCAAGGAGACATTGATTTGAGAATCTCTCCTAAGGCCATACAGTTAATTGACACATATAGGAGTCATTTTATTTGATTTGGTTTACAGTTCCTTGTTGGGCTTAGCTACTTTTCTCGCAACTCCTTGTCCAATACCCTCAATATTGAGAGAGATATTGTTAGGTACACATTACAGTTTTATGATAGGAGGCTTCCTTTTAACAGTAAGAAATTTGTAAAGAATAATTTGCAACTAGGTCTTAGTTTCAACCATATTCCACACTTAGAAGACTACTCGGCTAACTATGTTGATGAATATAAAGTATGAAGGATAAGATAAATGAGGCTAACTTTGAGATAAATTGTTACATTCAATTTAGATTTGGATATCCAAGGTATAGAGGATGATGAATCTAATTTATTGGATCCAATCTTTGTTAATCATATTCAGACTCGACCTAGTAATCATATTCAAACTCAACTTATTGTATATATAATTGGAGTATCAAAAAAATTGAAACTATTGAAGAAAATATTGTAGTAGTCTTCAAGAGGACATAAGAATGGGTGGAAAAGAAGAATGCAAAAAAATGAGCTCCTCCTCCAAGGCCTCAAAATACTTAGCCTCAAGAAGAGAGCAACCAAAGGATTTCTTCCTTAGGTATGTAAACCTCCTCTACACAACGAATGCCATCATAAAGGTCAAGGTGATGGTGATAGTGAGCCTCTAGAGAAAAAATTTCCTAAAAGGAAATGTGGAGAAGATGCTCCAAAGGCCCCACAATAGTAGAAAGAAAAACAAGTGGTTGAAGAAGAAGAAGAGATGGTCAATCTTTCAACTTCCCCCTATTAGGAAAGCACCTCTTCTTCTCCTGAATCTTCTCCTCTTAGAGATACACACACTTCTCCTAGGGTAGTTCCTACTCCCCCTTCTTCCCCTAAAAATAGGCAATCAAATACTCCTCCTTTGAGAAGGGTTTTACAATTTGGTTCTCCTAGCTCTAGGTCAGCAACAACACCCACTACTACTTCATGGATTGAACAAACCTTATCCAAGAAAAGAAAAATTATCCAAGTGAACCTCTCGAAAATAGATCTTGTTGGTCAGCTAATTCGAAGGACCCCAAAGCCCAATAAGTTGAAAATTGCATGTCTATACTACTTTAGGATGATAGCACTGGGAATATGTGTGTAGAAGTAGCCCATCCCTGCATACAGAAAGAAGAAATAGCTACTGCTAGTGATTTCAATGTCACTAGGGTGAACTTGGGACCTTCCACAAGGGATGGATATGTGCAAAACTTTAAGGTGACAAAAATAAGGTTGATGGAAAGGACAACCAAACATAAGAAAAGAAAAGATAAATTGAGGAATTTGGTGAAACTTTTGACTTAATGCTTGATATTTGTATTTGATGTTATTCCATAGACAATTGCCCAAGTAGGAGATTCTTTTTATTCGACATCATCAATGGGGAAAGAAGTAGTGGATAAAATTTAGAGCTATAAAGCCTCGAGGAGGGCTATAGAGGAGTGGACTATTGATATTATAAACAAATGAAACCAATTCATTATTGATATGAAAAAGGTGTTCCATAATATGCATGCCCTGAGAGTTGAAGTAGATAAATATATCACCTCAGCCAAACATGAGGAGACTGTGTGGACAAATAACCTTGGTGACTTCAAAGGGATGGTAGAATTAGGCTTGAAAGGTTGAAATTCTCTTGAATATTACAAGAAATCGATGTGTTATGTGGAAGAAGAGTATAGAATGGACACTCTTCATTCTAAAACATAGTATAGATGATTTTGATAAGGTACTAATTGAATGCAACACATTTAGGGATGAAATTTAAAAGAATCTCTTAGGAATCGATCTACACCTTAAGAGATCTAAGGCAGTAATGAGGATGAAAATGAAGAACCATTAAAGGGAAGCTTCAAGAGGGTGATTGATAATATTTGTGATAGGAAGAATCTCAATGCTGAGAGTCTAAGGAAACTCAATGGTATCAATTTATCTCTATTCTAGTTTATCGGGCTAGTTGCAACTTAAGTAGGAAAACTTGAAGGAGTTAAAGCAAACAAAGCTCTTTGGAAACTCAGAGCTAAAATATCATCATCCCTCAACATGAAGAGACTCCACCTATCATGAAAGCCTAATATGCATACAGAGCAAGGAGTGACATGCCAACATCCCAGTTAGCCTTAAAGAAGTGACAAACGAAGTGCCACCCCAATGATGATTTATTTTCTTTCATTATCTTTTATGAACTTTATATTATGAATTAGAAGACTCTTTAAGTTGGGTAGTTATTTTAAAAGAAGTGGTTATACCTGCTTGGTATTAATGTAATTAAGATGAACTTGAAACTCTCTTAACTATTCACTACAATTTTGATATAGAATATACTTAATTGAAATTTATATACATTTGTGTGTGTTTAGCATGTCATTTTGAATGAAAGGATAATTTAATTGAATCTATGTGTTTGGATAATTCTTGGAGTTATATCATTTCTGTGTGAATGAATAATAGTTTCATTTAAGTGATTGATTTGGGTTATGGTTTTATATTGAATTTATTATTTCTTTTACTCATATGAGATGTTATGTCAGCTTTTATACCAATAATTATACATGTTCTTATATTCATTGCGTTCAATACTCGAAATATTTCTAGTGTTAAAGACTCTTGACTTTCCTAATTTATGGTAAAAGAACACTTCATTCTAAATTCTTAGTTTTAAGATTTTATTAAAAATCTAAGAGGGAGTTGTACCTCTCAAAAATTCAGAGAGTAATTATTTCCTATATAAATAATTAACTCAATTGTTGGAAAATGATTGCATTTATTTTGGGTAGAGAGTTAAAATTATACAATAAGTTCAAAGGTGTAAATTTGTTAGCCAATAGATTTTTGGTGACTCGGTTGGGGAGAACGAATAAAGATAATTTTGAAGTGGTCTTATTCATGACTTGTACACCAATTTTAAAGTCACCCTAGATTCTAGAAGATATATGAGAGGAGAAAGGAGGAGAGGTGTTATTGACCCAGTCTTTGAAGCCTTACAAGAAGGTAACTTTTCTATTTTTTCACTTCCAAATAGAAGGGTTGTATCTAGGAGTATAAATTAATTACCAACTAGATAAACTCATTATTCTTCTACTTCTCAAGACCTTATCTTGCACTCTATTGTAATCCCCCTCGTAAATTTACCCAAAATATGGCCCATCAGCCACCAGTTCCATGGGGGGAGCCATATTTTCTCTGGCCCTTGGTATTTAGTCACACGAGTTACCTAAAGATTCTCAAAATAATAGCCTAAAATTTAAAGGTGGTGGGAAAGTTTCAACTAATGAACACATAAACACTTTCTTTGTTGCATGTGGGTTCTTGGGGTACAAGATGAAGATGTATCAGTTAGTTAGTTTGTGGATTCAATCACTAAGGCTACTATAGAATGGTTTTATCACCTGCCTAATACCTCCATTGATAATTGGGATATCATGAGAAGTTAGTTTGAAAATAGATTTAAAAGTAAAAAATATGAACATACATTTCTTGCACAATTAACCCACCTTAAGAAGGAAGTCCATGAACCCATGAGGGAGTTTGTGGCTAAGTTTAAAAAATCGATAAATAAGATTGATAATACAAAGAGACCTACACTAGAGAATCATAAGTTATTTTTCATTAAAACACAACCTCCAAACACTAGTTTTTATCTAAGAGTGCAGGTGGCTAATTTAGATGCAATGCAGACTATGGAAATTGAACTAGAAGATGACTTAATCATAACGAGTAAATGGAAAAGAGAATTACATTCAAGTAATTCACTAGCTTCAACTTTATCAAACCCAATGATTCAAATAATAAAAAATGATATAATTGCTTTGAAAACCTGAAGATTCCTAAAATTTTCCAACCATATCAAGATATACCAAGAAAAGGGAACCTATAGTTAAATACAAAAACCTTTCCTCTTCCTCCTACTCAACAAAGGTTGGAAATTGAAGCACCTCCAGGAGGGGGTAAAAAAAAATGTGCACTTTTCACTTGACTACTGATCATGAAGGGGTAGATTTTCCAAAGATGAATAAATTTATGCAAATGACAACAATGAAAGAGGTTATTGAGGAAATCCCTAATGAGGAGGATGTTTCAAATTAGTGTGGTGACTCTACTATTGGAATTTTTGAACATGAACCTGATGATGAAAGAGGTGGAGATATTTATACAACCTTAGATCATTATGTGTGCAACATTAACTAAAATCCACCAAAATGCAAGTCATAACTTAGGTACACAAAATACTCCTAGTTTTTTATTGATAAAATCTAGTTCTTCATCTAAGGATGGTACCTCTTCTCAAAGATCTCAAAAAGTGCATCAAAAAGTACTTGCAAAGTTTCTAATTCTTTGTTGGTTGAAAAATTTGGCAATTCTTTTGATAATAGATTTTTGTAAACATTCACAAATACAAATTTCACGGGTGGAGTATTTGAAAATGAACCCTAAATAATTGGAAAGATTAGTGAAGTTTGTGAAATCTGAAGGTTTTGAGTCTCATTTGGCTTTAGATTATCAAACTATCAATGTTGAAGATCCCTCATCCAGTTTGTCCTCAAACAATAAAAGTCTCACATCCAATGATCCAAGAGAAAAAACTAATCCTTTATATGTGTAGATTTATTCATCAATGGATAGAGGTTAAGCAATTTTATTATTAACTATGGTGCTTCGATGACATTATGCCTACTAAAGTGGCTCATGCCTTGGGATTGAATTTGACAAAGACTTTTGGGAAATGTTACTCCATGGAATCCAAACAAGCTCCCCCGGTAGGACAATTCTAGTGTTTGATATCCCTGCTAGTTATGGTATGATTTTGAGTAGAAGTTTGTGTAAGGGCTTGGGTGGTGAAATTCAAATGGATTGGTCTCATGCCTCTATTTCTATAGGAAATAAGAAGCTATGTTTGAATCCAAAACCAAAGGCTAAATTTACAGTACTCAAGTCAGACGACCCTAGATCACATTTTTTTTTGAAGAAACATAATTTGGGAATTATATACTCTTCTCTGAACTAGATAAAGATGCAAAATTTATTGGTCTGGATATAGCTTCTAAAATTGGGACACTAGAGTTTGATGGTAGTTATTCCAACTCAGGATCAAGTGCAAGTGTGGTCCTAATTTTCTCCACTGGTGAAACATTTCTCGTTTCATATAAGTTAGAGTTTGGGAATACTAACAACACCATAGAATGTGAAGCTTTGTTGTTAGGATTATCTGTAGAAAAGGAGAAAAGGATTAAAATGTTGAGATTTTTGGGTGATGCAGAATTGATAGTCAAGCAAGTGTGTAAGGTTTTTAAAGTAAAACATGAGAGGTTGAGGCATTATCAGAATAAGGTGTGGGATTGTATTGAGAATTTTGATGTATTCTCCATCGAGGCTATATTGAGGGAGTTGGATTCCAAATCTGATTCATCGGTTGTGTCTACTTCTTTATTGTTACCCCATCCAGATTTCAAAGAAGACTCATATATGATTGAAATAATTTATAGACCAAGTGTTCCTAAAAAATATCAATCATTGGTAGGTGTTTAAAATTACAAACAAATTCAAGATTTTCTAGAGAATGCAAATGTGTTTTCCCATTCATTCTTTGAAGATGGTATTGATGAATGAAAGGAGTTTTTCCTAGATGATGTGCAAGATATGGAAGATAGGATTGTTCAATTCAAAGGTAACAAAATTCCCAAAGGTCTAGTGTCTTTATTAGACTTATTTGACTACCATGATAGGGCAATAAAAAGTAAAATGAGTGAATCTTCCAATAGCTCAAGAGAATATTCAAAGTAGTGAACATTGGAAGTATTGAATCTCCCAAACTATTGTACATAAGGAAGTGTTACACACCTGAAGAAAAATTGCACTATTGGTCAAATATAAAGAAGTTTTTGCATGGTGCTGCGATAAATTGAATAATTTTGTGGATGGGAAAATCCAACATCATATTACCACTTAAAGAAGGTATGAATCCCTTTATAAAGAAGAAATAAATATGTTGATGGGTGTTTTAGCACTTTCTCAACATAGGTAATGCATAGGTGCATCACCTCTCTTGAAAGGAGATCTCCAACAACAAGTTGTTGAAAATTACCACAAGGTCTCTCAGGTGTCAGGTCATGACTTGCTTGGAATATCTCAATGGTTTAAATATGATCTTGCTCGTAATCATAGGGCATAATTATGGAATTTAGGTTGGAAGTAAGTTGGGTCTTAAGATGGAGTTCCTGAGATGGGAAGTTACTGTGCAATTTTTTGTAGGTTCGAACAACAATCTTAAACTCGTATCGAATCTTGAGATTTGGCTTTACAATGTGCAATGAACCTTAGCATAGGCTACTTATTAAAAAAGGAAAAGGGGCAAGGAAGAGAGGAGGTTCTTGGATCTGAAACTAGCAATGAATAGTGATCATGGAGGGTTCTACTGCAGACAACTTCCTAAAACAAAATTTCACTTAACCAGATTATATCACAGTATCATGGAATTTGTGCAATCTTCAAAGGACTAAAGATGTTCAATTGTTTATTCACCATAAGCATGAACAAATGATGAAATTTAGAGCATCTTTTGGTTTATGCCTAGACTAACTTTACACAACTGTCTACCATCAATAAACAACCAAAAGTATGGACAAAGGATATCATCAACACAATATAATACTTCAAAATCAGTGAACAACATTAACTAATCTATCAACAACATACAAAACTCATAAATAGAAAAGAAAATCTACTCAAACTAACTAACTATGGGAGAAGAACCATGCAACATGCAATTGAAACTCAAGATTCCACCAAAATCCAATGAACTTCTATTAATATTTCAGCAACATGCCTTTACAACAACTCAACTCTCATGTAGAAATGAGAGGAGGAGACCCCTATTTATAGTGTTAAAAAATAAAAATAAATGGCCAAGATTGATTTGCATTGTGTGGCTAGGATTCACTTTACACAAGGGTTTCACCTACCCCCAGATATATAACAATTTAAAATTACATTCTTGTCCTTTCCCTATTTTGTCCTCATGTGGCAACACTGTAGCTCTTTTGTCTTTTAGCTAATTGCCCTTTTTCTATAGCTACTTTGTGAGGAACTCATCATCAATAATAGGATTTCCCTCACTTTTCTTGATGGTGGAATATTCTATGAATTTTAGGATTAATGCCTAGATCTTGTTCCATTCTAGTACTTCCGATTGGATCACTTTGAAATTCAGCTTTCTTGATTTGTGGGTGAGGGTATCCCAGTCTTTGTCATACTTGGGTGTGTTTTTCACTACCTGCTTAGACTAAGAAAAGACTCAGGCCGCAAATCCCATGAATTATGTCATTAATGTGTTTGTAGTCTCGCTTTCCAATTTATTTTGGAAATATGGTTCTAGCTTATCTGCATCCAATTCGCTCATGGGTACATCAAGATATGTCAACAAATTTAGATATTTTGTGCAATTTACCTGAACTTCCTTAGCCCAATCAATGTCCATTTCCACTTCGTGAAACACTTTCTCCAACACCTCCTTTTAGTGATCCATGTTTAGTTTCCACGTCTCCACAAGCCAGTGGTCATCCTTTACCAAATTTAGCTCCTTCTCCCAAAATTTGTCTGGTATCTTGAGGATAGCCTCAAGTTTGGGGTACGTGATTCTGTATAAGTTGGGATAGTCAAATCAAAACTTTCTTGTTCCTTCCAATGCCTTAAGCACTTCCATAAACCTGGTTTTTGTTCTGAATGCACGCCTTAGGCTCATACCCCCATTGTAGGAGACTTGCTTGAACCAATCTTTTGTAGCCTTTGTCCAATTTTTTCTCTTCTCAAGCTTGTCAATTTGTTCATTGGACAATAGTAGTGGTGGTGCTAAGGATGTGGTGGGAATCTCTTCCATTGATGACCATTGCTGAATATAGGTTGTCAAATCAACCGCCTATGCCTTGAGTTCCTCCTTGGAGATTTTATCTTTATTTATTTGGTTCACAATGGTGGAAACGGACCCCTGGAGATGGTCAATCTTCTACTCTCGTGTGGCGGTCCCAAGATCTAGAGTGGAATTATTATAGTTCACCCCTTCTTCTCTGACAACTGGGGTGGCTATTTGCATAGTTTTGGACCTTGAGGCATCCATTGTCAGATGAGGTCTTACCCTAGGCTTCTTCTCTTTCTTCGTGTTCACTTGGGCCTAGGCCACGATGGGCTCCAACCTTGACTTTGGATCCCTTTGGGCTGGAGTCTTCTTTTCCATTTGTTTTTCAAGCCACTCGGGCATCTAGGACTCCCCCTTTGGTGATTCATGGTTGTGCTCTTCCTCATGGGATTGTTCAATCTCCATTACTTTGCTACTCAGAGTCTCTTGTTCGATCTTTTCTTCTTCTTCGTATGAATCATGGATGAACATGGTTTCTTTTTGTGAGGACTCAATAGCAAAAAAAATTTTAGGGTTGTCCTCCCCTTCCATAATTTTCTCCTCTTTTTCTTCACCATGCCCATGATATTCCATTGTCAGGATCTAGTGTGCTCCAGGCTCTTCCTCGGGCTTGTCTTCTTCTTTCTTTTCTTCTTATTCACGGAGGGGTAGCACTTCTTCATCATGTTTGGGGTTCTTTTCATGTTCCCCGGTTGGAGGTTTAGTATCCTCTTCCATTTTCTCATTGGATTCCCTTTCTTCCCCAAGGGGTGGATTTTATGCTTCTTCTTTGGCATCCTTGAGCCATTTAGCAATTTCTTCCTCTAACTCTTGGTCAGAGGTCTCCATGATGTACTTAGTACTGGCATCTTCTTCATCCTCCAAGGATTCGACCTCTTCATCTTCATGTACCACCTCATCAATTGGAAGGTTTTGCTGCTCAAAATGATTAGAATAATCATTCGCATCCTCCTCCATATCCTTGGCGGCCTCTCTCTACTGCCTTTCCATTTTTTGTGATATGGCCATTGTTTCCTTCATTTTCGATGGCTCAGTTTGGGGAGGAGGGATAGGAAGGTGTGCCACAATTTGTGCCAAGGCGACCTATATGGTAGGGTTCATTAGCACCCCAGACAACTTGGTAGGAATGTTTTGCATATGGTAGGAGAATTCCTCCATGAGCGCGAGAGCGAGTACCGCCTTTGTCATTGTAACTAGTAGAAGAGATGCCATTGGAGACATTAAAGTAAAAGAGAGTGGGGAGGATTTGGAAGAAGAATAATCAATCATTGTTACTTGTGTCATGGGTGGAGTGGAAGCAAGGTGGATAGAGATATCCACCGCAGGTGGGGAAGTGGCAACCATCGCCTGAGAGGTAGGTAGAGGGGTAGCAATAATAGTAGCATTGGTAGCAACAATGGAGGCATTAGGTGGAGATTTTGGTTGCTCGACCTCCGTTTCTTCTCCCTCATGGAGTGGATCTTCGTGGATAGTATCAAGTCCTAATTTTTTTGGCCTTTTAGAGGATTCACCCTCTAAAGCCTTCCTTGAGTACACTTGGGGCTTTGACTGCTTTGTAGCTACCTCTTTTTTTTTTTTTCTTGATCTAGTAACTGGAGGAGATTGGGAAGCTTCTTTTGTTGAGGCAGCAACTGCCCCACTATTGGTCTCACTTACATGTTCTTCCTTGAGCTCTTCATAGGTCAGGGCTTCTCCTTATTGTTTCAATTAGGAAAATTTCCCATCAATCCACTCCTTCATTCTATCCTTAATTGGCTTTATCAAAATTTTGACCTCCTGCTCATCCCAATCAATTAAAGGCAATGGGAGATTAGCAACTACATTGTATCAAGGATCAACTACTGTATCATCCTCCTCCTCCACCTGGTCTGGTATTGGGAACAACTTGACCCTCTTCATGAAGTATGCGGTCATCCGCATATAGTGCCTCATCCGCACTTCCTTGTCATCTTGAAAATTGGCACAAAAGTCTTCTACATGATGTACATAGGCATGCTTAGGCCTGAATGACTTCCTGAGATTGTCGTATGGGTCCATTTGCTGTCTGGTAGTGTGGAATTGTAAATGGTATTCCACCAACTCCTTATAAAATTGATTTTCACATTGGGAAGTATGGATTTCATACATCCCTTGCCTAAAGGAGAGGGGATAAGGAATCCCCACCCTATGCTTGCCGCTCAATAGGTTATGTACATGTTGAAGCTGTCGGGATAGTTCTAATAGTATGATCTTGTCATTGGGATACCAGGGTAGTTTGTATGGCTTCTTTGTGAAGCCCTCTGCTTGAATGTAGGTGAAATTTGGATAGTGTATGAACAAAAAGGCAAACCATCGAAGGAAGGTGTTGACGGTATGCGAGAATCTTCTCTCAAAATCACCCCCTAGTAACCTGATGATATGGCCTATAAAGGCATCATTTACTCTACATTAGTCTCTTTTGAAGTTTCAAAATTATAGTTGGGAGTATCTGTCATAAACCTTCAAATTTCTGCTCAGAATCTCATCCAGAGATCTGAATAGACCTAGGTAATGTGTCCTATCAACCAACAAATAAATAAGATAGGAATTCATGTAGAAGCGCGAGGTATTCTTGACAGCTATGAATTTCTCATGGAGGCAATTGCTGATGATTTATGCCCAGTAGAACTTGTATTTTCCCCTAAGGATCTCCTCTATGAAAAAGAACATCCATTCTTGAAAATGAACTGAGGTAGGGAGGCCCATAACCTTGCTCAACAAGGTTACCAAGTCATGGTAATCTTCATAGAAATCATTGCGGTAGAGTTCCCAGGGCACTTTAGCCGCACTACCCCTCTTTTCCTTCAACCAATATTGGTTGATAATCCTCTTGCATCTGATGGGGTACGCATCCCAAGTTTCCTTGGCATCTTTCATTTTAGGCACTTCCATCTGATTGAATGTCAGGATGTGAAAGGCTCTCCCTATTGATTTGGCCATAAAATCAGCCAGTGTGTTCCCATCTCTATCTGAAATGGTTCTTGTTTCTATCTAGTATGCATCTCGACAGGCCATTACTAGATCAAGAGCAATAAGAGTGGGAGGAAAGCCTGCAGCCTTGGCCAATCCACTACTTCTAATTTTTCGAGCATTTTTTGTGGTGGAATTGATTCAGACTCTTTGCTTGAATTCATCTATGTCGATTTGTCCAATGTTTCTATCTGAAATCTCCTTCCAGTCTTTGGTGACCTTGGAGTTCAAAGGTTCCCCTTGGAATTTGTATTTTATTTGATCCTTGTCTTCCTTCCCATGAGGTTCTTTGGATGTCTTCATTCCTTTATCTTTCTCTGTGGCTGCTCCTGAGGGTCGTACACCTGATTCCATATCTCTTACGGGAAAAAGGGAGGTAAGCACAATCAAGCATATAAAACATGGAAATGTTAACCCAAATCCCTGAAAAATAGCATTAGATAAGATAAATCATCATTTGAGAAATCTAACATATCATCTAGATTGACATTACATTCCACAAGAGGGAGTTTGAACAATTTGGGCCCCAAAGGTTGGACTTCTCTGGGCTATTGGTTGTTTTGGAGGAGCTACAGGAGGGATGACATTCAGGGCACGACGACTCGCCTATCTCAACCCACCTTTAGATTTGATCGATTTGAGGAGTCCATTGAGGAGAGTGCCCTATTTCAACATGTGGGTCGAAGTTATTTTGATGAATTTGGAACTGGGAGAAGACATGGTCATTAGTTGTTTGTTGTTAGGAACGGCTCTGGTAGGAGAACATCTCGATGATGAAGTTCCAGAAACTGGGGCCTATGGCTTTGGAAGGTAGTGGTATCTCTCTTCGTTGTTTGGGTGTCTCGAGTCTGGTGAATTAGAAGGTTGTTAGCTGCTTCCCATTTGAAATGGTGGAGGTCGGATAGAGTTTTGGTGAAGGAAACCTGTGAAATCGGGTCTGGATGGACACAAGGCCATTTACCTTTTACTCTATCATTTGAAAGTTCTACGGTCGGGGCGATGTTAGGTTCCGGGTCATGGGAAGATGAAAGTAGTTTTCCTTCGAGTGACAGCGAGGTCGAAATGGAGTTCCGATGATAGAGGTCCACGGGGAATGACCCGCTATAAGCTAATCACTTGGAAAATTTTGCTTCGTATTCAAACAGTCGTTGTGATATCGGAACCTGAAGGAAGGGAGGCCATCGCTCAAGAGCCATAAGAGATGGTGTTGTCACCACAGTGACCCATGGATGGAGGTCCACAAGTTGGGACCCGAAAGAAGCTCGGCACTTGGTTGTTTTCAATTTCAAGCAAGGTTACATGGCAGAAGAAAGAGCGAGGCTTATTCATTGGGAGGCTATGGTCCAAAAGCCATTTGGAACGGCGAATCACAGGCGATGACCTAGGAAGGGAATCCCATGGAGGGCCTATCATTTGAATAATTTTTCTTTTGAACTTGGATGGACATGAAGGACTCGGGACCCATAGCGCAGAAGGTCGGCGGGAAGAGGTTGTTTGGAACAGTGAACCACAAATGCAACTCTGCAAGCGGAAATCTGTAGGGAGGAACCCGCATCAAGCCCAAAATTAATAATTTTGGAAAATTTGTGTCTAATGGGCAGCCAACAGGGTGGGGTCCACGAACCGGGAAGTCATGGTTGGGTTGTTGTTTGAAAGGCATTTTGTTGGTGGAAACCCGTGGATTCAAACTCGAGTATGTGCAAAGATCTCTCCGTTTAGACTTCAAGAGCTTGAACCAAGTTTAATGCGGCTAGGTGGAAGGAGCCTCCCATGAGGGTAGACCCGGGATCAGATATCATTGTTTTAAGTTTTAGCATGCTTTTTAAAAGATGGTGATGATGATGACTATGGTGCGGGCCCGCAAAGCATGAATACTCTGGTTGATGAACAACTGCGAAGAGGGAAAGTTTTGCCATCGGCTTATGAGAATTTTTTTTTGAGTGTATCAAAATTTTAACATGGGTTTCGAGCACCTTGATCCATTCTAGTTAGTTCCCAAGTTTTCCTCCCTTAAATTTATCAATTTCACACATAAATCAATGAAAACTCGAAATGGGGCGTGCAGTGGAAAACCTACCTCTGAAACCCGATGAAGGTGATCAATCAATCGACTAGAAAATAACTTGAAGCATTAGTGGAACTCGTAGGGCACAAAGGTGGCATTTACAGAGGGCTCTGACTCACTTCTAAATATGTGGTAGGTGAAAATGATAGCTGGAAGTTAGTTATTTATAGAATTTTCATCATTAAATGCCCCCCATTAATGATCGTACGATGATGTTGGAGGTTGGTGATTGGTCATTTTGAAAATGGTCGTGGGAAGGGAGGAGTCTTCTAGGTAGAGGATAGTGGGTGGATGGATGGTGATGGGTTCCTTGGGTTTCGATGGGCGGGTGAAGTGAGCTGACGACCGCCTGAAGGTGTGATGATGAACCGACAAAAAGGGTGACTCTAGAACCCGATTGGCGGACAATCGTCAAATGAAATTTGTTTGGAACACAACATTGAGGCAATGCCAATCTAAGAGGAGAGACCTGGTAAGATGGACCCGATGAGCTCCATGGATGCTGAGCTAGTAACACCAAGGCAAATAGCCAGCAGGATCCGACAAGGACCAATCAATTATAAAATTTGAGGGGGGGAAACATGGTCGACTCAAGATGACTTCCTTAAGGCTCACTGACCATTTTGAACACAAAACAAGGGGCACGCAAAATAAGGCAAAAATAAAATGACCCGAGGAGGTGAAGGAAAGAGAGGGTCCCCATTCCAAATAGGGCATGTGTGCTATAGGAAGAACAAATGGAAACTCTGTTGGGAGAACGCTCTTGGCATTCTAGGGATAAATATTCATTCAGAACCCAAAATCTTTGATTTCACAGACTAGAGGCCAGTTTCCAAGAGTGAACTAAGAAGCAGGTTGAGGACGAGATCCTTGGTTGAATCGGGTTATGGGGTCATCATGGAAGTGTGTGCATGGTGATTTCATTTCCTTTCCTCAGAAACCGTGTAGACAACTACTGATCGAGAGGGACAAGCTATGTAGGTTTTCCAACCCCAAAAGTAACCTAGACATTGCTTCACTACCAATAAAGCATCCATAGACTTGATGGAGTTATCATTGTGACCCCATGAACATAGCTCTACAACTATCTAGGCATCCATAGCCCTGATAGAAATATTCGTACACCCATACAGTTGCATAATTTTATCTTTCCTTTAATTTTCTCTTTTAATGCTTTTTTTTTGTAGTATTGTCTTTTCTTTTGCTCAACTATGTAAACACCGAATCTCACAATAAGTTTGGGAATCACAATGGTCACCTGAGTAGACTTAATATTTTTCACTTGTCCAGCCCTCCCAGCAATTACCACACAATTCTTTGGAAACATTTAAAATGCATTTTGTGTATGATCCATGATAAGCATAAAAAGATTCAAACAAGGATGCAATCCTAGATTATTCTGGAGTTCAAAGGAGGAAACCAATGCTTGAGATGTTCAGAAATTAATAGTTGAGAATGAAGGCTTATCCAAAAAACAAACAAGAGCGAGCAACAGAGTGAACTGTTCGTCGAACTGAGCATGGCCACCGCACTAGGAACAAAATATACCCTCAACAAAGCCAAAACAGTCGAGAGACAAGCAAAACAAAAGCAGGAGCGAAACAAAAAAATAAGGGAAACCTAACCTAACCTATGTACAAGTATTTACAAGAGTAACTTGAGGGAGCTCAGATTTGGAAATAGTGCTTAAGGTGTTACCCATTGATAGGCAATGGGAGGTCTTCACTGGTTAAGATCTTTAAGCGGAAAGCATTATCTTCAAGGATTTTAGAAATCTAAAAGAGGCCAAGCCATAGCTTTTCAAATTTGTTGTGTCCCCCTTTATTTTCATGGGCCTTGTCCTAGTATAGGACCCAATCATCTATTCTAAAGGCCTTTACTTTGGCTCGGCGATTGAACCATCTTTTTACTATGCCTTGATGTTTGGAAAAATAATCAATAGCGCGGTCATGGACTTCTTCTAGGTGGAGAAGCTCAACTAAGCGAGCTTCCCTTCGATCCCCTTCTTTGTAAAAGGTGTTAATGAATTGGAGTGTGGGGATTTTTTAGGTGAATCAAAAACATAGGCTCAAGGCCATAAACGAGGTGGAATGGGGAATCTCCTAAGGCAGCCTTGTGACATGTACAATTTTCCCAAAGGTAAAAATGGAGTTGGGTGTGCCAGCCCTTGGGATTCCTATCAAGAAGCTTCTTAATGATAGTGATTAGGTTCTTATTGGTTGATTCAACAAGTTCCTTGCCTTGAGGGTAATAGTTAGATGAGAACTTAAGGGAAATATTGTGATCGAAGGCCCAACCAAAAAATTTTAGTGAGGCCAAATTAGGACCATCATTATAGACTAGAGCATAGGGGCAACAAAAATTATTTATAATAACTACCTCTATGGTACATTGCCTACACGCAATAGCTTTTGTCCATCTAGTACAATAATCAGAGGTGGTTAGAATGTACCTGTGACCCATAAAATATGGTGGTCTTACTAGACCAATGAATTTAAGACCCCATTGTAGGAACGAATTTACCTCCAAGATTGGTTGCAATAGGACAACAAAGCTCCTTTCTTTGGTTGTAGTGGTTTGGAAAACCTGACCTGTGCGGACATGATTATGAGCATCCTTGAACATCGTGGGCCAATAGTACCCTGCTCGAAGGATTTGACGAGTCATAGAGGGACCTGGCCCATGACCAGTACCAAACTTATCATGAAACTCTTTGAGCACGCACACTACTTCTTCTTTACCCAGGCACCTAAAGTAGATTCCCTCATGATTTCTCTTAAAGAGTATGGAGCCTTGAAGCATATAGCTACTTCTCTTTAGTCTAAGGGTGCATTTCTGGACTCCCTACAAGTGAGATAGACATTTGTGGTTCAAAAAGTAATAAACAATATCATCATACCACTCCCCTGGGGAGACATCCTCAAGCTGATATTGTTGACTGTGAGCTTAGGCCCTACTTCAGCTGCTACTTCGGCTATAGTTCGGGTGACTATTTTCCCCCTAGCCAATTTCATCAGTTGGATCTCCATGTTGTCCTCTTGTAGTAGAGTAACCCATTTCGCTCATCTTTCTTCCAATTCATTTTGCATCAGCAACATCTTCACTATTGGGTCAGGCACTATGGAAAACACCTTGTTGCATAGGAGGTAGTGTTTGAACTTCTTGACTCCTCTAAGAAGGGAATATCCCTAATTTTGCACATTGTGATACCTCAACTCAGCATCCTTTAATGGATCACTCATGAAGGCAATTGGGTGGTCATTTCTGTCATCATCCTTTTGAGTCGATATACTAGCACATGAGTGATCTAAAGCAAAGGGGTAGATATAGAACAACCTCAGATAATTCGGACTAACTAATATGGGTGCATCAACAATTGCTTTCTTAATTTATTTAAATGCCTACTTTGCCTCCGAAGTCCACTCAATTTTGGCATCTTGCTTTAGCATGGCATTGAGCGGCTTAACAATTTCAGCAAAGCCCATAATAAATTTTCTAAGAAAGTTTATCTTTTCGAAGAAATATTTCAATTCTTTCTTGTTGCCTGGTAGTTGAATCTACAAAAAGTATTGGATGCTTTCAGGATCTATGGATATTCCTCATTATGAGATAACATGCCCCAACAATTTTCCTTCGGTGACTCTGAAGATGTACTTCTTCGGATTCAAAGAAATGCCAAATTCTCTACACTTTTGGAGGACCTTGCATAGATCGGAGACATGGTCTCCCCTGTTCTTTGAAAATACCATAAGATCATCCATATAGATAATGATGCACTTACCAAGATGTCCTTGAAGGATCCATCGCATGTTGTAAGGTGGCACCTACGTTGATCAATCCAAAAAGCATTCTCATGTATGCAAAGGTCCCACACTTACTGGTGAATGTCATTTTGTGCCGATCTTCATATTGCACCATGACTTGATTGTACCTGGAGTATCCATCTAGGAAGGACATCATTTGAGAACCATTAAATATCTGTAGGAATTCATCTAATGAGGGCACCGGATAATTATCTTTCACAGAAGCTCGGTTCAAATTGTGGAAATCAACGCACAACCTGATTTCACCATTCTTTTTCCTTACGAGGACCAGATATTCCACCCATGTGGAGTGTCAGACTAGAAATATAATTCTGGAAGATAGCAACTTTTGTACCTCTTTGTCGATAATTGGTTCCAACGACGTGTTGACGGGGCGTTGATGCTATCGAAATGGTCTAACATCTGGCCTGCGAGGAATAGTGTGTGTGATGATTGACGTGTCATATGTCTTCAAATAATCATAACTCCAAGCAACCACTTCAGATTATCTCTACAAATCATCAACGATGCCTTTCCTTTCTTCTGGTGTACACACTTTACCAATGAACACATTCTTTGCATCCTCGATTATTCTGAGGTTATGAGTGTCACACTGATTGCTGATGGAATCTTTCTTTACTTGTTGATCCTAATCTTTGATATGATCTAGGTCAAATATCCACTCTAGCTAGACCATACCTCTCAGAATGGTGTTGGTCTTAAGGTTGATGACCCCTTCTATATCCAGCTCAGCCTCCTCAGGCTCATCATCATCAATTATTTGGGCAGTGAACACATCGGAGCTTGTGATGAAATTCATGATATCATCATTAAATACTTGAAAATTTTCCAAATTGTCTGGCACAGACAAGATGGAGGTGAGCTCAACAGTGAATCTCTTGAGACCAAACAATGACAAGGGCTACAAGGTCCTAGCCACCTGGTCCAAGGCATTAGCAGTGTGATTCTGAGAGTGGGGAATCAGTTGAATTTTAAATGCATCTAGAATTTCCAATAGATCCCATACCCTATTCCTATAGCTGGTTAGCCTTCTTTCATAACAAGAGTAGAGTTTTCTTACTTGTTTCACAACTAACTATGAGTCTCCAAAGACTTGTAACATCTTGACCCTATTCCTTAATGCCATTAGGAGGCCAAGGACCAATGCCTCATATTCTGCTACATTATTTGTACAATAAAATTGAAGTCTATGAGCAGAAAAATGACTTACCCGTGGGGCTGATCAACTTGAAGATAGCTCCAACTCCTTGCTTGGAATTAGACCCATCAAAGTGCAACATCTTGAACTTGGAAGAATCCTTAGCACTAGGATTAAGATACCTGGTTTTTTCTTCTGGTGGTGGCTTTACTACAACAACCTTAGGAGGTGGCATAGGATCAGAGCGGTTCTAATCTGTTGGTATCAATTGAGCCTCCTCCTTAGGAGTGAATTGTCCCTTGACGTGCTCAATTTTTGTTTGGAACAAGCAACACTCAAATTCTAAATTGGCTAAATTATGTACCCTGCACCAGCTAGGTAATAGGAGCTCCTGAAAATTCATTCTGGCTTCCAGACTGAGCTAATCTTGTACACATTTTTTCGTAAAATCTTGGAAGCCATCCAACAATCCAAGGTGGCCATCTTCATAAGAATCCTTTTCATCTGATTCAACCAGCATTTCAGTGCTTTGAAGAGTGTGGGCCAAGCCAATGGGTGGACTACATAATACAATAAGGACCTCCTCGACAATATCTTCTTCATAGCATTCTTGTTCATCTGAGTATGGCACAGGGCAGTAATTCCCCAGCTTAGTTTCAATAAACAACACCCCATTCATTTTGTTGTATTTTGTAATCATGAACTTCATACACGGCTCCCGATCTATATAGATCTGATTTGGCATCCCTTTCCATGGTAGGCACATGTGAGAATAGTCTATGGTAGTATACCCATTCAACACTCGAGTGAAATCCCTACCTAATATAGTACCATAGCTATCTGGGATATCAACAACCTAAATGTCAATAGACAGTTGTATCCTTGGATCGACATCAATTTGCATGGGTATTCTATTAATCTCACCAACTATGTTGATTTGTGTCTTATCAAGTTGCATCACCTTGCACCAGGAGGGAGTTGGGACTATTCCCAAGGCCTTGCACACTGATAGGGGCATGACATTGGTGGAAGATCCTAAATCAAGCAAGTAATTGTGAATATTTTTTCCAAATATTCTGATGGTGGTCAAGAAGGGAGGGGTTTCCAATTTTCCTTGGAACAGTCCCCCAGAGACATCAACTTGGGCCACTTGGCCTTTATCTTTATCATTGTTTTTTTTTTTTAGCATGGGTCTGATCCGGTTCCTTGAAAGACTGTTTATTTTCTTGCTGGTTTGAAGGTGGGTCTACTTTCTTATCGAAAACCCGTCGAATGATAGGCTCACTCGGTGAGTCATGAAAGGAGACCCTTTTGATGGGTATTTCTTGGGTTGCTTTGGATGAAGGAGTCCCATTGATCATTCTAACAAGGAATTCCTAATGGCTGGGACCTTGAGCAACTCAAAGGTGGACACGCTTAACTTGACCTTCTTGAATTCCTTCGCAACATATTCTCCTATTTGCTCAATTCCAACATCATAATGGGTACTCTAGGAGGAGCTAGTAGGTTGGCCTTGGATTTGACCATGCTGCCTATTTTTGTTGAAGTATTGGGTAGGTACATGGGGATAGTTGGGGTTGTTACTATTATTTGGGTCAGGAGGGGTACTAAAGTTATTGGGGGGAGTGGAGGTCATAAAAGGACCACCTACCTTGCTACCGGTTTGTCTATTCCTTAGATCATATGGAGTAGTCCTTTGGTGAAACATGTGGACTTCATCTTCGCTTAGCTCTTCCTCGTCTACTAGACCATTATCTATAGAATTGAAGAGCTGAGCCAAAGGACTTTCAGTACTTACCTCATCTACCTTGTCATTGTTTGGGGTGGCATCCTCATTTTTCAGTATGTTGTTCTTAGCCTTTGGGAAAGGGGCCTGGTTGAACACCAACACCGAAGAATCATATGGTTTAGAAGGGACAATGTCTTTGCACCCCAAATTTTTGACGACATTTTGGACCTCTATCTAAAAAAATTTTGTGGCTGTCTAGAATTCTAGACAATCCAATTTAGAATGTCGGCTTGTTTTGTGGATGCAGCACCAACCAGAAAAGGTAGCCTCATCTAGGTATACCCCACTCATGGTCTTTTCATTGTTTCTGGGCTAGTCAAGAGGTGTGGGAACGCCACCATTGTTTTGCCTTATGTTCCATGTCTGATTCTATCTCTAGGAAGGCCTTTTGTCAAAGTTCTGTCTGGAATATGTACTGGCATCATGACTATCATGGTTGTCACGATTGAGGTTGGCCTAGATACTTCTTTGAGAGGCCTACAACTGATTGTTTTGATTCCTCAAGTGCATCATCTTGGTTGAAATTTTCTTGATCATTTTCATTAGTTCATCGATTTGGTCCTTCTCTGCATTGTTTGGTTGCGATGCCGAATTCTGAAGGAAGACCGGTTGCACCACCAGTTGATTTTGGTGAGCAGGAAGGAACTCAAACACTTGAAGGTATGTTGGCACTTGGAGAGCTGAGCATGAACTTTCTGCTACTATGGCTATAAATAATGAGGAACCGAGGGTGCCTAGTTCATAGGCTACCCTGGGTGAGGCACTATGGGCAGATCTGACACTAGGCTCATGAGGGGCACCTGATGCTATAGGGCTTGAGTAAGTCCTTGAATCTTTATGGGATGAGAAACTTGACCCAAGGAGGGCAATGGGCCAAAGATATTTTGTCCCAATTCAATGTTGGCTATGACAACCTTCGCATGGGCATCCACTAGTCAGGCAGGAGGTGGTCACATCCTCTTCACCAATGTTGCGGTGAGGTTATCCAATGCTGCATAGTAAAAATGCAAATCAACGACATCATTTAATGTGTACGAAGCGTGTAATCTAATGTATGCCTGGTGGAACCAGTCATTAAAGGAGCTGATTGGCTCATTGATTTCCCTCTAGACACATAAATTGCCAATACAACTTTGAAGGGTTGATTGGGATCTTGAACTTCTACAAGAAAGCATCCTTTAGAAGGTCCGACGTGTTAATAGATCATTTCGGCAAGTAGACATACCAACAAAAGGCCTCCTCTCTTGAGGAGTAGGGCAAGAGTTGACAAACAACATCCTCATGTATGATCTGCATGTTCTTCAAGGCTATTTGAAAAACATTAATGTATTCTTTTGACATGCTTTGCGGGTCCCGAGGGTTGAACTTCATGCAAAATCCCTTCAGGTTCTTTGGCATATCATGGTAAAGGTTGAAGACTAGATGAGACAGATTGTTGCCTAATCATGCCATGGGAGGTGGAGGTGGAGGAGGCTATGCTAGATTGAATTGGGGTTGCAAAGGGGTAGCAGCTACCACAGGGACAACACCCAAAAAGGGAGCTACGTTGGGCTGAAAAGCAACACCTAAGCTATTGGAAGTGGCAGCCTGGAAGGCTATTCAAAACAACTTAGAGGAGAGATGTTCTTCCAAGGATGGAGAAGGTGAAGGTGAATGGATGGAAGGAGAAGATGATGAAGAAGGTGAAGTAGGCTAAATGGATGCACTAGAGGTAGATGCTTCCCCTCTTCTAGCTCTTCTAGCTCAAGTAGGGGTTGGTAGCTCTTGAAATTCCCCTTTGTTCGGTGTGGACCTTAATACTTTGTAAAATATTTCTGGGGAGAATGACCCAATTTGATCCAGCTTAGCCCCAAAGATGTCCTCCTTCTAGTGCCAGTTCTGTTGATGGGGTTTCTAGCACTTTCTCAATACAGGTAATGCATAGGTTCGTCACCTCTCTTGAAAGGAGATCTCCAACAAGTTGTTGAAAATTACCCCAAGGTCTCTTGGGTGTCAAGTCATGACTTGCTTGGAATATCTCAATGGTTTAAATGTGATCTTGCTGGTAATCACATGGCAGAATAAAGTTAGGCTAGATGGAAGTTGGATCTTAAGATGGAGTTCCTGAGATGGGAAGTTAGTGTGAAATTTGTTGCAGGTTCGAACAACAATCTTAAACTCCTATCTAATCTTTAGATTTGGCTTTATAATGTGCAATGAACCTCAGCATAGGCTACTTACAAGAAAAAAGGAAAAGGGGCAGGGAAGAGAGGAGGTTCTTGGATCTAAAACTAGTAATGAACAATGATCATGGAGGGTTCTACTGTGGACAGCTTCCTAAAAAAAAAATTCACTTAACCAGATTATATCATAGCATCATGGAATTTGTGCAATCTTCAAAGGACTGCAAATGTTTAATCCTTTATTCACCATAAGCATGAACAAAAGATGAAATTTAGAGAAAATTTTGGTTTAGGCCCAAAATAACTTTACACAGTTGTCTACCATCAATAAACAACCAAAAGTATGGACAAAGAAAAGTGTCAACACAACAGAATACTTCAATATTGAGATGGTTCTTGTCAAGTACACATTGTAATTTTATGATAGGAGATTTCCTTTTAAGAGTAAGAACTTTATAAAGAATAATCTGCAACTAGGTCCCGATTTCAATCATATTCCATACTTAGAAGACTACGGAGCTGACGTTTCTAATGAATATGAAGTGTGAAGGAGAATTTGGATGAGTCTAACTCTAATACAAATTTATACATTCAATTTAGATTGGGATATCCAAGGTATAGAGGATGATGATTCTGGTTTATTGGATCCAATCTTTGATAATCATATTCGAACTTAGCTTATTTTATCTACAGATTGGAGTATCAAATAGATTGAAAATATTGAAGCAAAGACTGTAGTATTCTTCAAGAGGATAGAAGAATGGGTGGTAAAGAATAATGCAAAAAATAAAGCCCCTCCTCCAAGGACACAAAACACTCAGCCTCAAGAGGAGAGCGTCCAAAGGATTTCTTCCTTAGGTATGCAAACCTCCTCTACATAAAATATGCCAATAGAAGGAAAAGGTGGTGGTGATGGTGAGATTTTAGATAAAAACTTTCTAGAAAGTACATGTGGAGAAGATGCTTCAGAGCCCCTACAACAAAATAAAGAAAAACATGTAGCTAAAGAGGAAGAGATGGTCAATGTTTCCACTTACCCCTTTCAAGAAAACACCTCTTTTTATCCTAAATATTTTCCTCTTAGAGATACACACACTTCTCCTAGGGTAGGTCCTACTCTTCCTTCTTCCCTTGAAAATAGCCCATCAACTACTCCTTTGAGAAGGGTTTTGCAAGTTAGTTCTCCTAGCTCTTGGTTAGCAACAACACCCACTAATACTTCAGGGCTTGAACAAACCTTATCTAGGAAAAGAAAAATTGTCCAAGTGAACCTCCCAGAAAGGGATCTTGTTGGTCTGCTGATTTGAAGGACCCCAAAGCCCAAGAAGTTGAAAATTACATGTATAGACTGCTTAAGGACGATATAACTAGGAATGTGTGTGTAGAAGTATCCCATCCCTCTATACAAAAAGAACCAAGTCAAGCTACTACTAGTGATTTCACTGTCAGTAGGGTAAACTTGGGACCTTCCACAAGGGATGGAGACATGCACAACTTCCAGGTGACAACAAGAAGGTTGGTGGAGAGGAAAACCAAAGATAAGAAAAACAAAGATGAACTAAAGAATCAGGTGGAACTTCTAACCAAATTCTTAAGATCTATATTTGATGTTGTTCCACAGCCAATTGCCCAATTAGGAGGTGCTTTTGATCTAACATCATCAATGGGGAAAGAAGTGGTGGATAAAATTTAGAGCTATAAAGCCTTAAGGAGGGCTATAGAGGAGTGGACTACTAATATTATAAATACAGGGAACCAATTCATTACTGATATAAAAAAGGTTTGTCAAAATATGGATGACTTGAGAGTTGAACAGGATAAAGATACTACCTTAGCAAAACATGAGGAGACCGTGTTGAAAAATACCCTTGGTGACTTCAAAGGGATGGTAGAATTAGGTCTCAAAAGGTTGGTTAGTGATAAAATTCTCTCAAATATTGTAGAAAATTGATGTTTTATGTGGAAGAAGAGTGTTAAATGGAAACTCTTCATTCTCAAATAAAGTATACAAGAGTTTGGCAAGGTACTAACTAAATCCAACACTATTATGGATGAAATTCAGAAAAACCTCTCTAGAGTCAGCCTACATCTTAGGAAAAAAGGTAGTAAGGAGGATGAAAATGAAGAATCATTGAAGGGAAGCTTCAAGAGGATGATTGATAATATTTGTGATAGGTCGCAACTCAATGCTGAGAGTCTAAGTGTTGATGACCAAATTGACACATTAACATGCAAGTGACTTATTTCTACCTAGCTTCTCCTAAAAAGAGTGACTAATTTAAAAACTAACTACCCTCCAAGGTCCCAGTGGTTGGTTCACAACGATACTACTTCACTTGGTGGTCAACATGGATGAAAATTTCAAGGGGCCTACTAGTTTTAAGATAACAAACTAGATATATTGATTCCAAGTCTAAACTAACTAATAGATTTTTAAAATAAATAGAAAAATATGATTCAAAAATTGTGAGAAGAGACATGCAAATAGATATTCATTCTGAAATTCTAGACATACAATCCATTAAGGGAACTTGATTTATCTAAAAAAATAAACTAATGAATGAAATAATTCATAAAATTTACACAATCACTTTCATCCATAGTGCAACATTCAAAAGACATCCAACAATCATCATATTTATCATTTCCATTTCATTTTTTTATTTTATTGTTCCCAAAAGAAATCATAAATCAATAGAAATAAATAAAAATATCATTGACTAGTGATGGTTCAAAGGTAGTTTCAAGTCTGGTTTCTTCTATTATTGATGAAAATAAATAAGAAACAAGTACAACTCCAACAATCTTTAGTGGTGTATGGAGGAAACTGTCTTCAAAATCACTATCTAGAAACTAGAACTAGAGCTACTGAATAGAAAAAAATAACTTTAAATAATGTAAGTCATAGGAGGAAAATTAGACTTCAATTTAGAAACCACTATAATGAGGAAAAGCATCAAATGTATAGACTAATTATAAAGCAATTTTTCCTAAAAAAAACATCAGGCAACCCAAAAATTAGGGTGCCCAACATGAAAATCAAGGAAAAATCAGCATGACTGGTCCAAACTAGAGCTAATTGCTACACAAGACTGATCCATGAGGAAAGTGGTTTCTTTTTCCAAATCCACTACCAAGTCACCCCAGTTAACTATTGTACCTATCCTATAAAATAGGATGCTGACTTTGTTGACTTTATTCCCTTTCAAAAATAGAATATTCTTTTTTTTTTTTATGGCTTTACTCTATTTTTGATACTCCTCAAAACTATTGAAAATCAATCCCAAAACCTCCTCATCAGGGTCGTCGACCCATTCTACCTTGAACATTTATTACTCAAAATATTTCACAGCTATAACAACAGTCTCCCTGAGTTGGCTGATATCTTTCAAAACCCACTGTGTATCAAATATGACTCTCATTAACTTATCTAGAAGAATCTCATCGGTACCATCTCCTTCTTCCATTAATTTCTCCAATTGTTTATTTCAATCATAGTTAATTTATTTCATAGGACTCAATTGGTTGTGTGTCAGTGGACTCTTGGTTGTGATGAATGAAACAATCTCTTCAAACACCCCTGTGTGTTCACATATATCTCGTTGAGCTTTAAGCATAGTTATCCTATGTTCAATGAGGTTTTTTGACCGAAAAATAATTATATTAATAGACTTCTCAATATAACTTGGATAATCATCTCCCAAGATCTCGAATTCAATCATTCTTTCTCTATGTAGTTTGTTTACGATCTTTAACTTCCTCAATTATTTTCTATTCTTCTCCTCTTCTTCCCATAATGTTTGAGTAAAATTTTCTAGTTGCTTAAGAAGTGTGTGTTCATCTTCATAGTTCTTACAACCTTCAACAATAAGTTCTTCTATATAAGTTTTGAAAGCATCAACCCAACTATCAAACAAACCAACCTTTATTTTCATATTATTTAGCTCTTCAACCTCCATGTGGCTCTTCAATACAGGGACCTCAGTTGAAATTGGCTGCTCAAAAAATGGTGCAGTAAGCTCCTTCAAAAATTTCTTCATTTGTCCTACTTGAGTCTTCAACTCATCTTTTTCCTATTTGTCCTTTTCCATTCTTGACTTCACTGAAGTTACCGCAATATAAATAAGTGCCATTTTTTGGCTCCTAGTTTGCTCCCCCAAGTTAATTATGCTTACTTGGTAATCTGAGGCTTGCAATTCTCTATCATCCTTATCAATCATTGGGGTTGCAACCTCCATGACTAAATCCCAATCATCCACAATTTTGGTGGAGTGAATAGCCCTTGGCTTCTTCTTTAGTTTCACCTTATCCACCTCCTTTCTCATCTCATCCCAACTTATTGGGTGAGCCTCAACTTCTTGTCTCTTCTCTAGATTCATATTCAAGCACATTGGAGCACTTGGTGGAGCTCTCACTTGTTGAGTAATTGTCAATGCTTATTTGGGAGGTTGTAGAGGTTGTTGAATTGAGCTAGTTACTGATGCAAAGGAAGCCTATTGTTGCTCCAATTTTTCCTTCTCAAACTCTCCTTATTCTTTCCTTAATGCTTTATCTTGCCCAACCTTCTCCTGAGCCATCTTCTCTTATTCAGCCATGTGCTTAGTTTCCAACTTGGCTGCACTATCAAAAATTTCCTTTTTCTCCTCCTCGCTGAGAACATGATCCAAGTTGACCTCATTATCTTCCTCAAGGGGAATATATTCATCATCAAAGTCCTTTTCTTCCTCATCTAGTGGAGTCTCTTCAATATCAGATGAAAGAGGAGAATCTAAAATATTCACCACCTTGTCCTTCTCTTCCTCAACAACAACCTCCTCTGACTGCGAAGGGACAATAAGTGTCTCTTTTGTTACGATCTCTTCTCTAGGATACACTGTGGAAATTGGCTTGATACTTGCTCCAAAGATCACTCCACCCAATGCAATAAGGAAAGTCTTTGTATCCTACGACATCTTTTCATTTAACTAATCAATCCGCAGATCGATCCATTTTAAACTCCTTTCTATGACCACATGTGAGACCTTGTTTATATCAAATTATTCCTTCTCCATCCAGTTGATGGGATCCAAGTCCTTTTTTGCTATTTCATCTACATCATACTGAGGATCAAGATTGATTTCATCATCCGACATCCCTTCTGGAATATGCTCCTTTACATTGAAGTCTCTCATTTGAGGGATAGTCAATCTTTCATACCCTTTCTTCCTCACCTTACATTGATCCTGAAGATCAGCCTAGAAGTCCTCAATGTAAGGCTCATGATAAGGGAAAAAAGATGTATACAAACCATTCATCTTCCCTTTTGGGTCAAAATTCTTCCTTGCTACACAAAAAATTTAGGTTGAGAGCTTAGAAATCCTTCGTTGATGTTTTTTCTGCTATTGTGTTTGAACAAGAGTAAAATCCCAACTCAAGAGGGAATGAAAGACAACTTGCCTTATTCTTGCTTGCAAATTTTGCATTTACCTCTACCACTTGATGAGAAAATTCCACCAGGATCATCTTATCAGTGTAGTATCCTGGTAACCTAAATGGAGTTTTGTCAAAACCAAATAGTTTGATGTAAGTGACCTTGCAGTATTGGATGAACCAATTCCCCCATTCTGCAAAAAATTCCATAGCCTCTTTGGTCAACTTAAAACCAGTATCTCTCATTAGTTGATTGATGATAACATACAAGAAGGCATCATTAACTCTTTTGAAGTTCTTCTCTACCTTCTTAAGCTCCAATTCATCATAATACTCCCCTAATTTTTTTGTCTAAGTGCTTCTCTAAGGACTCATATTGTGTTTAGACCTGGGAAGTTCCTTATCCTTACAACAAAATAAATAACATTGGAACTCATATAGAATTCCTTAGTGTCATTTACCTTAGTAATTTGGCTATGAATGGCATCATATACCATTTCCCCCAATCCAAGTATTGTTTTCCCTCAAATATAGTCTGAATAAAATGAAACATACAGGTTTCAAAATTATGTGAATCCTCCTTCCTGAATGCTTTATATAGTAGTGTAATAACATGCCCTATTTTTGAAGAGAAATATGATCTTTTAGGCTCAGTGGGAATTTTGGTTATTGACTTCGTCTGTTCTTCTAACCACTTCTTATTCATATACCTTTTGTGGGTGTCCAAATTTGCTTCATATTGATGTAATATCTGAGCCTCTTTCATGGTTTTGAGGTTGGAATGGGGAGGCAATTCGAAGACTAACCTTATCATTACTGGGGTTAGATCAATAATGGCATTCCCCCATTGATCAATGCATTTCCTTTCAATGGGATTGTATGTGTTTGCAGCAACTAATATGAACTTAGGGCACTGTACTACTATTGGAAATGAAGCCACATGTTCCAATCTTGAATTAATAATATTTTGAGCCCTTGGGCTAGCATCTAATGAGAAAGTATCATTGAAAAATTACTCGAGGTCGATAAGGCCAAGCACCGTATCAATCACTTGCATCACTTTTGTTGGTGTAATTAAATGTTTTGTACCTTGTCCTAGGTCATAATTACACCTTAGTTAAGTTTACTTAGGGACCACATAGGAGTTGTTGGAGAATTTCCACCTTTGGTGGACTTATCTTCTTATTAATTTATCACCTCCACCTTTCATGGACATATCATGTGATTAGGGTTCCACATTTTGTGGTAGATCCACTATTTGTGGTGGTTATCACATTATCACCTTTCCACTTTAGATGGAGTGATAGATTTTCATTGTTGTCTCATGTCATAAGATTATTACACTTGTCATAATCTTATGCACTCCTATGTTCTCACCTTGGCTATATAACCAAGGGGTCTCTCATTGTAAAATCAATCACATTAAATCAATTTCATTATCATTGACATTGAATACAGTTTATTCTTGTCATATTATTTTCTCTCTTCTTTGTGCTTTCCATTTGGTCCATAGATCTTGGCATCCATAGCCAATTCTAACATGGTATCAGAGCATGTTTGATTGTAACATGGTATTAGAGTAGGTTGGGTGCCATTGGAGAGTCTTTTTCTGGAGAGAGGTACTAGATTTGAGGAGGTTCCATTTTTGGCTCTTTATTGCAGGTTTATATTGGAGCTTGCTGGTGCAAATCTAAGCTCACCATTGCGTCCAGAAGGTTCGAGAAAATTGATTTTTCCTTTTTTTTGGTCCAAATCGGACATATGAGGCCAAATCTATGAGGGTTTGAAGCTGCATTGTGGTTGCCAGATCCAGAAGGTAGCTACATTTTTGGAGCATTTTGGGTCAAATCTGACCTTGCCATCGCGTCCAAAAGGGCCAAAAACCCTAAGATCAACTGTCCAATCGTCCAAATCGGAGCAATTCATCTGGTGAAGCAAAAAAAAATTGCCCAAAAAACCGTACGGCCCCCAGGCATCATTATAACGCGATGGTATGATTTCTGAAAATAAAATATTTTTATATTTCGAAAAAAATTTGAAATTTTTTTATAAAAATTTCATTTGAAAAATTGTATGCAAAAGTTTGTTTTGAAAAATCAATTCAAAATTTTCAAAAAAACAAAAATACAAACACAAAAAATCTGCGGATTTATTTGAAGCAGTACAAGGTACTGCTGCCGCAGACAGTACCTGTACCGCGACACTCCCAGCATCAGATCCCCACCACGTGGCAGTCCCCACTCGCCACGCGCCATACCCACGGCCCACTTCGTAGCACCAGCGGTGCTTAAAAATTCCGGCAGCTTTTTTCAAGCGACGGGGCTTCCGAAATTCCGGGAAGCAGTCTTAAAGATTCCGATAGAAATATTCCAGCAGGGAAAATCAGAATATATCGGGTCATAAACGAATATTCCGGGCTTATAGCATATTCCGTTCGCATTTTCCTGTAGGAGTTCTTTTTTCCAGCAACAGGCGGGAAACCGTCAAATTTAACAGTCGGTTCCAGCTGACATCAACACTGCGTCAACACTCATTTAAATTTTTTTGGCCCCCTCACGATTTGCAATTTTGAATTTGCAGCTCAACTTTGAAGGCTCATATCTTGCTCATTTCGACTCCTTTTTTCGAGCAATTTTTTTTGATTTGGGTTAATTTTTTGTGATCTTCATAGTAATGCAATCATTTTTTGGTTTTGGCTTCTAGTTTTTCCATAAATTTTAGATTCTCATAAGTGTTGCTGCTTCGTCCTCATTTTGGGAACTTTGGGAGCTCATAACTTGCTCATACGGTAACATTTTTGGGTGCCGTTTTTTTCTAAAGTGCATGATTTTTCCTATAATTTCTAGTGGTGTGATTAGATTTATCTCATCTACTATAATTTGTTACACTATGAGTTTGAGGCCTATTTTGGCAATCTGCATGTACCAAAATCAAAGTCCACTTTGTTGTTTTTGGCAGTGGCAATTGTAAATGCACTAAGTATAAAGTGCCAAATCAGATATTTCTTGGGGGGTCTCTTGATTGAGTGAATTTGGGGGGTGCCTTTTGTGTGATTGTGTCTATTTTGTGCTCTTGCATTCCATCATGGGTTCATCTAAAGTTCCACTCTTAACTGCACATAATTATGCTACATGGAAAGTACGTGCATGGATTAAACTAATGGAAAAATCTTTAATTTACTACATTGATGGAACCATAATTGCACCTGCAGATCCAATTACATATATGGATTGGCTCACTAAAACTTCTATGGCATTGGGTACACTTAGAAAGTTCATTTCAGATGATCTCATTTTTTATGTTTATAAATGTAGTTCAGCCATGAAGCTTGGGATAAGCTTGCTACTTTGTATGGAAAGGTTGATAAGGTTAAGGGATACAAACTTGAAAATGATCTCTTAAGCCTTGATCCTAAGAATTTTGACACTATTCAAGATTATGTCACTAAAGCAAATGAGCTAAGAGCACAACTACAAGATTGTGATATTGAGAAAGAAGATGATCAATTGGTCTTTAACTTGTTGGACAAGCTTCCAACTGAGTATGCAGCCTTTGTTTCAAGTTTTCAGACTCAACAATTGACAAATAGCAATTTCACATCACCATCTTTTGAGGCTCTCACAGATCTTTTGATTCGAGAGAAAAATAAGCTTATTCAAATGGGTACTTTGAAATATTCAAAATCACATGCTTTGGTTGTAAAAGATGAGAAGTCTTCAAGTAGCAAAGAAAAGAATAAGTACAAGCCTAAAAAGAACACACAATCCACATAAGAACATAAACATTCATTTTCAAAAGAGAAATCATCTAAGAAGGAGAGGTCCTTTTGTGCATATTGCAAGAAGGATGGACATGAAGAACATTATTGTTATGAGAAGGATATTGATGAGTTGAAAAATCTTCTCAAAAGAAATAAAATTGGTTTGCCTTCTAGAATGACAAAATCTTCTCCTTCTTCTTCAAAACAGTCTAAGGGAAAGGGTCTTGCTGATTTTTCATCTACATCAGGAAATCAAGGTCAAGCTCTTTGTGCTTATTCAAGTCCAGGATCAGATAGATGGCTTCTAGATTCAAGAGCATCACATCATATGGCATCTTCACAATCTATATTCTCTTCATTGCAGCCTTGTTCTATGTCTCCTATCTTGATGGGAAACAATACATACATGAGTGTAATAGGGAAGGGATCTATTAGTTTTGGGGACAACACTTTTCAGGATGTTTTGTGTGTTCCTCATTTGACGAACAATCTTCTTTCCATATATCAGATTACACATGGTAGAAATGGGAGAACTATGGAGTTCACACCTGATTCAGTCATCATTCGAGACTTGGAGAGTAGAGAGATTATTGCTACTGGGGTGGTTGATCATTCATCACGGTTGTATACCTTTGCAGATTTTTCTTTTGATGGTGACATTTTTCCTTTGACTGTTGATCACACTTCTAGTGTGAACCATGATTCAGAGGAGACATTTGGTTACTTGAACTTGGGAGTTCTCACATTAGATCCAGTACTTGAGCCATGCATTTCATCTCCTCCATCTACTGTTGCAGTGGATGATGCTTGTGATTCCACAGTTTGGGTTCCTTGTGATTCAGTGCAGCAGGATATACATTGTCTTCCAGATATGGCTACATTGGATGGCTTCTTGACAGGTATTTCATACTTGTTTGTGGAGTCTCATCTTGCAGATTTGGGGGACATCATTGATGACATTCATCTTCTCTTTGATGAAGATGCTCCTTCTTCAGTTGTTGCGAGGGAACACTCTGACCCTCTTGTTCATTCTCTACATGATCATTCTTTGCAGTTTGACATGAGTGTGGATACTTTTGGACAGCATTTGGAGGAGGCTTCTTTTTCTTTGGAGGGGATATCATTCTCTTTGGATCATGTTCTACATTCTTCTCTACTAGATGTTGGAGTGTACTTTTTAGCAATGTGGCCTAGAATGCCTGTTTGGAGTGTGTCAGCTTTCGACATCGACATGGAGACACCTGAGCATGCTTCAGAGACATCCTACATCCTGCATGCATCCTTGGTTTTGTTTCTTCCTAAGGGGAGGAACATTGTTCAGCCAGATTGGATCATCTTCAACATTCAATGTCGAGCTTCTACCAGCATTACAGGAGACTCAACATTGAGGGGGGGCTGCCTTGTCTCTCTTCTACTTCTCTCTTATGGGGGGGTCTTTTTCCTCACATGGGGTTTTTACCTTCTCATGCATCATTGAGAGCATTTCATCTATTGTATTTCATCTCTCTTTTGGGGAGGAGTTTTGTCCCACTAGGTTTTCTCCTTTTCTTCGTTTGCGAGAGATTGCATTGCATTTGTACATGGGTACCTAACATGGCCTAGTTGTCGGGACCCATCTTGCATTGTTTGCATTTGTGTACATTCTCCCTAAGTTGCACTTAAGGGGGGGTGTCGGTGTAATTAAATGTTTTGTACCTTGTCCTAGGTCATAATT
Organism: Sequoiadendron giganteum; assembly: GCA_007115665.2. NCBI lineage: Eukaryota > Viridiplantae > Streptophyta > Pinopsida > Cupressales > Cupressaceae > Sequoiadendron > Sequoiadendron giganteum. The sequence continues at coordinate 117,353,011 of CM021109.1, forward strand.
ACACCTTAGTTAAGTTTACTTAGGGACCACATAGGAGTTGTTGGAGAATTTCCACCTTTGGTGGACTTATCTTCTTATTTTTATCACCTCCACCTTTCATGGACATATCATGTGATTAGGGTTCCACCTTTTGTGGTAGATCCACTATTTGTGGTGGTTATCACATTATCACCTTTCCACTTTAGATGGAGTGATAGTTTTTCATTGTTGTCTCATGTCATAAGATTATGACACTTGTCATAATCTTATGCACTCCTATGTTCTCACCTTGGCTATATAACCAAGGGGTCTCTAATTGTAAAATCAATCACATTAAAGCAATTTCATCATCATTGACATTGAATACAGTTTATTCTTGTCATATTATTTTCTCTCTTCTTTGTGCTTTCCATTTGGTCCATAGATCTTGGCATCCATAGCCAATTCTAACATGGTATCAGAGCATGTTTGATTGTAACAACTTATAATCGAAACTTTGATACTATCGGAATTCCCTAGAACTTGTACTTCATGGTAAGTGGGATTTGTTTAGGTTTCAACTTCTTAGCTTTGTGTTCTTTTTGTGCCTCTTTGGTGCCAAGATCTTCCTCTAAATCCAAAATTTATCCAATAACACCATTTGTTAGACAAATGGAAATATTATTAAGAATTTAAGCATTAAATGCATCCCTCATTAAGATCCAATACTCTAAAAGGAGTACTCATTTTCAAGATATCTCTATCATTTTTGGGTGTCAGGTTCGGGGTGGAATCTAGGATCTAAACTTATGATGGAAGGATTCAATATGCTGGAAAAATTTGAAGTCGGGTTGGAACAAGGAACAATAACTTGTATTTGAGAAAGGTTCAGGTTCCATTTTGAAATCCGATCCTGTGACATGGGTGGAAGTCAAATTCAGAATAGGGCTTGGAACATGGGCCATCCTTTGAGCAAGTTTTGGGTTCTATTTCAAAACCTGATCCTACCACATGAGTGGAAGTCGAAGTCAGAATAGAACCAAGCACACAAACCATTGAAGAATATCCAATTAGAAATCAGGATCGAGCTTGAGTCTAGCATTTGGACTAGACTTTCAAAAAGTTTATAATACTTTCAAGAATCAAAATCGGGATCAACCTAGGAATTAGAACCTTCCTAAAGGTTGAACCAAGACTTAGTGAATTTTATCAATTACGTGGATCAGGCACTAGCATGCACCAAGGAACTAGACTTAATAAAGGCCAATGTGGGTTAAAAAATCCCACGAGGGTTCAAGTTCTTCAAATTTAAAATGGTTGAACTAGATCATACGAAAACCCTAGGTGACCTAGGGAACATCGAGAATGAGGAAACCCGCCCATGAAACATAACAAAACAAAAATGCAAACACAAAGAAAAAAATGAGAAATACAAAACAAAAATTAAAACAAACCAAACCAACAAGAAAAAAAAACAAACGAAAAGTAGAAACAAATGAAACAACGAACAAACCAAAAAAATGAAAGGGAAAGAAAAAAAACAAGGAAACAAGGAAACCAAAAACCCTACCTTGGAAAATGTGAAGGCAAGACAACCAATCAAAACCAAGGACTCCAAGCTTGAATGGGTGCTCTTTCTATCACTACACTTCGCCTCCAATTCATAACAAAATTAAATGCAATTATGAGCCAAAATATGAGAGTGATCTAATTATATACAAGTTCCACGCTTACGAGTTGACTCGACATTAATTTAGGTAGGTCAAGCCTCGGGATGGGAACGAGATGTGGAATATGAACCAACGTAAATAAGGTAGGGAAAAAATTGGGATGAGAATCAAACTTAGAATGTGATCCTTCCAAAATTGAAAGGTTCAGGTTCCAACCCGAAACTCAAACCCAACAAGGCACAAGCAAAAAGGACACGAAAATCAGGATTGAATCAGAACCAAGAACATGAACCTTCCAAAGGAACAAGTTCCAAGTTCCAAACCAAAACCTGATTCTAAAACAACAAGGCAAGGGAATACTATGGGGATCAATATCGGAACAAGAACTTGAACATGAACCTTTCAAATGATCAAGGTTCAAATTGAAACCCGAAATTTGATATCGATAAAGAGAAAGAGAGAAAAAGAAAAAGGATGAAAAAGACAAGACCCAGAGCCAAAACGAAAACACAAAGGGAAAATAAAAATAAGAGAAAAAAAGGGGAAAAGACACCAAAGCAAAGAAGGGGACCCATTTCGATTGAGAAAAAAATGGGATGGCTATACAAGGCATAACAAATGGCGATTCAACTGGGAAAATGGTTTACCCATTTTCAGGATACAAAGGCACTTAATCACCCTAGAATCTCTGGATTATGACTATTTCAACTTAGTATAGTCAATTAATATGGGTAGGAGTGAGCTGAAATCTCAAACACAGTTATGTTGAAGAAACTTTGAATCCTTGTGTGAGCAATTGATTAGTTACCCTTCTCCAAGGTTCTACCATTCACCAAATGAGTATACCTTGGCTTGAGCTACGTGAAGTGGGTCATGCTACTATCGTGCAATGATATCCTAGGAATTGCCCCACTTCTGGATAGGCATATATAGCCCTTATGGAGATACCTTTGGCTTCCCCTAAGCATCACTCTACTACCAACCATACATTTATAACCTCGGTAGAGATACCGGATTGCCGGTGTTCAACTAAGCTTTTACGGTGACAAATTTTGTTCATTTCCTTTTGTATCTCTTTTTAGTACTTTTTGCATTTTTAAAAATTGCTCAGAGTCCCAAAAAAATAAATTGAGAAATGGGTTGGAAACCATGGTGGACCTCATGATAGCACTGTGACACCAGATTTTTTACTCAAGACAAAAGTACACCCTCCTTTGAACAGGAAAACCTAAGAGCTTTAACGTTATTTTATACTAAAATTTGGATTCATATATGATCTTCATAACCATTTTAAATGTTTCCACCTCATAACAATCTTTGTATTGACATTGAGACAACCATAAAACACATTCCAAAATGAGAGGGGACCAAAATATCTTGAGAATGATTAAACTAATTTCTCAGCTACATCCTCCCTATGCATGCCCTTGATGACCATCCAATTGTCTAGTCAACCAAAGAGGGGGTCACCCACAACAAAAATAAACAAATGGGAACAACAAGAAAAAAGGAAAAAAAAGAAGAAGCAAGAAGCAACGACAAAGAATGGGAAAACAAAGCAAAATGAAATGAAACAACAAAAGAAATAACAACACCTAAACTACAAATGTACAAAGAAGAGGGAATAAAACCGTCATGGGCTAAAATAATGCTTTAGGAACTTCTCGTTGATGGGCAGTCCAACAGGTTCCCCTGTTAAAGGTAGTTCCCTTGTTAAAGTGGTCAACCAAAAATTATTTTCTCCAAGGATCTCGATGATTTGGTAAGGGCCTAGCCAGAGTTTGTCAAACTTTTGATGATCTCCTTTCTTTTCGCTGGCTTTATCTCATAGGAGCACAGTATCTGAGATTCTAAAGGCTTTAACTTTGGATTTTTTATCAAACCAAAACTTGACAACAACCTAGTGTTTGGAGAATGGTTGCAAAGTAGTGTCTCTTTACTCTTCTAGAATCATTAAATTCATTAGCCTAAATTCTATCCCATTGTTCTTAGTGAACAGTTCTTGCATAAGCTTTAGGATAGGGATTTGGAGATTGACTGGAAAGACAAGATCTTGGGTTGTAAACTAGTTGGTATGGGGAGTTTCCTAAAGTGAATTTAACTCTATTTCTATCTTCCCAAAAGACAAAATTCAGCTATGTATACCAGTTCCTAGGGTTGTGTTCTAACAAATTTTTAATGGTATCTAAAAAATTCTTATTAGTAGACTCTACTACCCCATTTCCCTATGGATAATAATTTAAAGAGTATTTTAAAATGATCTTATATTCAAAATCCCATTGAATGAACTATGCAAAAGTAAAAGCAAGGCCATTATCACATACCAAAGAGAATGGTACCCCAAACCTACTGATTATATGATCCTAGAGGAACTTGGTAACAATGTTGGTAATGCAATTCTTGCATGCTTGGGCCTTATTCCACCATGTACAATAATATGCCATTGTTAAGATGAACTTGTGACCTGAAAATGAATTTGGATTAATAACTTCTACAAAGTCTAATGCCCATTGTGCGAAAGGTCTCACCTCATAGAATAGATGCAAGGGCATTTCTAGATTGTGCTCTCTTAGAGCTGATGTTTGGAAAGTATGGCAAGTTAGTACGTGTTGGTGAGAATCCCTAAACACATAAGGCCAATAATTTCTTGATCTGAGAATCCAATGTGCAATGAAATCTACAGACCCATGTCCAGTACCATACTTCCCATGAAATTCATTCAAGACCTGTTTGGAGTGTTGCTGATCCATGCATCTCAAATATATTCCCTCAAAATTCTTCTTGTATAAATTCCCATTCTTGATCATCTAGTGGGCACTTTTAAGCTTCAGTTCTCTCCTCTACATGGTTTTCATCCCTTTAGGACATTTTTTGTTCAACAACAAGAAAACCAAATCTGAATACTAGGGATCGTTGGCGAGTGATTACACTGTATACTATTGAAAAATAATTTTAGGGTTCATATATGCTATTGCTTTTGAATTTTTTTTCCCTTGAACCAATTTCATGGGATGTATTTCAAGGTCAAACTCTTGCAGAATGGCCATCCATTTTCCTCTTCTCTCTCCTAATTCACTCAACATTAACAAAGACTTCACCGCTGGATCTGGAACTACAATACTGATTTTGTTGCATAATATGTAATGCTTGAACTTTTTTACTACCCTCACCAAGGAAAAATATTTCTTTTTAAGATATGGATAGCTTACTTTTGCATTATTGAAGGGTGATCTCATGAATGTGATTGGTCTCTCATCCCCATCCTTCTGTTGTATCAAGATAGTTGCACAGGAATGCTCTGAAGTGAATGAATATATGAATAATGGTTGTGAGTAATACAGGTTGGTTAGAGCTAGAGCCTCTAATATAGATGATTTAATTTGTGCAAAAGTTTCCTTAGCTTCATTGTTCCATTCAATCTTGGCATCCTTTTTCATCATTTTATTTATGGGCTTAACAATCTCTGTAAACCCAGTGATGAATTTATGAACAAAATTGATCTTACCAAAAAATGACCTCATTTATTTCTTGCTACCAGGCATGGGAAGTTTCAAGATTCCTTCTAATATTTCGAGATCAATAGAAATCCCTTTTTTAAAAATTATGTGCCCCAATAGCTTTCCTTCCAAAACTCCAAAGACACACTTTTTCGGGTTCAAGGACACACCATACCTTTTGCATCTTTCTAGCACTTTCATAAAATCAATAATGTGATCTTTCCTATCCTTTGATAAAACCATCAAGTCATCCATGTAAATGATGATGCAATTTCAAATTAGGCCTTTGAATGCTACGTCCATTTCTCACTGAAAATTTTCTCCTGCATTGATCAACCCAAACAACATCCTACGATACGCAAATGTACCCCACTTGGTTGTGAATGTTGTTTTCATTCTGTCTTTGTACTTCACCATCACCTAGTTGTACCCTAAGTACCTATCAAGAAAAGACATCATCTAAGACCCATTGACAATTTTTAATACCTCATCTAGTAATGGGAGAGGATAATGTCCTTCTTTGAAGCTTTATTTATATTCTACAAGTCTACACACAACTGGATTTATTCGTTCTTCTTGCAGACTGGTACCAAATTGGCTACCCAAGTTGAATGCCTAGCTGGAAAGATTATCCTTACTGAAAGTATTTTTTATACCTCTTTGAGAATGAGAGGTTTGAGTAAAGCATTGACTATTCATTTCTTCTGATGAAATGGATTAGATTGGGGTCTCAATGGAATCATATGAGTAATAACTGAGGTGTTAAATGTCTTCAAGTCTTCATATCCCCAAGAAATCTATCAATATCCCCTTTCAACACCTTAATTATGTTGTCATGTATGGCCTTTGGGAAATTTTTTCCAAGGAAATTATTTTCTCTGGGCCAGAGTCTGCTAGATTGTAGGTCTCATACTTTCCACCTTCAATGTTTGTAGGCAATTTATCCTTAACCCTAGGATATGAATCAAAGATCTATTCCAATGCAACTATTCCTTTTGGGATAGTATTCATTTTGAGATTAAGGATACCCTCAGGGCTCAGATCTTTTAAATCACAGTTTCCTGGATCCCTATCAGACTCATCAATGATTTGATCCTCAAAAAACCCTAAATTTCCCAAGAAAGTTAAAATATGTTGATCATTCTCAAGTACTTGAAAGTTTCACACATTTTTCGGAATGGTGAGGACTGAAAAAATTCTATTAAAAATATTTTCAATCGAGAGTGCTTCATTGGCTCTAGGGTACTTGCAACAACTTTTGCATCTGCAATCTAATTCTTTTCCCTCATAATTAACTTTATGTTAAATACATCAAATTTCTTAATCAAGTTCCATACCCTATTCCGATACGCTGCCAATTTCTTATTGTGGTAGGTATATTTGACTTTGAACTTTCTTCACAACCACTTATGATTCCCCCAATACCCTAAGATATTGGGATTTCTTCTGGTGAGTAGATAGGAGTACTCGAGCCAACGTTCCATACTCTACAACATTGTTAGTGCACCTGAATTGCAACCTATAAGAAGACAAACATGTTTTTCCTTTGGCATTAATTAGCTCAAATCTTGTCCCACTCCCTTGTTTGGATTTAGAATTGCCAACTTTTAGTGTTCATAGTTGACCATGGGTCAAGGTTTCTTTCTTGTGGTTAGCTTTAGACTGTTGTGAGAGGGGGGTAAGGTGTGCATTTTTTTTATCGAGACTACTTGGATTACCAATTTTTTGTATTGCAGGCTGAAGAGGTGTCTCTTTTGGCCTAAGCAAGTGAGTAGGGATAGACTTATGTGTTTCATCCTCTTTTGCCACTGATTCAATCATACTTTGTTGAGGTTGATCAATTGATTCCTCCAACTTGTTTGCCTTGCCATCTATCATTACTTTCATACCTTTAAGCATTTAACTTGGGATCAAAAGTTAGGTTAGGGAAGGTATGTGCATTACTTCTTGTAACTCTGGTCCTTCCACACACAAATATCTAGCTTTGGTTTTGCTTGGATTAATTGATTTGGGAATGTTTATTAGGTTATTGATATCTATTATGGCATACACAACCTCAGTCTCAAGGGGTTGTTGATATGGAGTTGTCATCACTTTGTTGAGTTGATCATCTTCAAATTGGAAAACTTGGTTTAGGATATCTAAGAAAGGTTGGAAAATTAATTCTAATTAATTCTGGTAATGTACCCTACACCATTTGGGGAGTAATGGACTCCATAAATCTACCTCTTCTTCGAGGACTAATTTTTCTTGATGCAACTTCTTCGTTAGAACATCTCGATTGATGGTTTTCATACACTCGTTGTCTTCCATGTGCAGGGGTGTTTTTTAACTAGTCACTAGTGAAAAGGTCATGATTTTTTCAACTCTATAAACCCCCGGTTAGGTTTCAAGGTATGCAATTTCACTAGGATGTTCATAGTTTTTTATCATGTGTTTCAGTCGGGGTTCACTATCAATCCTAATTTGGTTATCTGGCCCCTTCCATGGCAACCACATGAGTTAAAAATCCAATGCCAGGTATCCTCCTAAAATTATTCCCCAATCTCTACTGAAAACCATTCCATACATTTTAAGAATGTCAGCCACTTGAATATCTATATGTAATGTTGGATTCTTGGGTATGATCCGAGTTGTACAAGATCATCCTTCAATTCCCCTACCACATTAACCTTGGTCTTGTCCAACTATATAACCCTCTTTTTGGTCTGAATGGGATTTAAGCCTAACTTTTTGCAGATAGAATATGGCATTACATTCCCCGAGGCTCTCGAATCTAGTAGTAAGTTATGCAAGTTATTCCCAAATATCCTCAAGCTAACCAAAAAGGGAGGGAAACATGTCCTTCCATGATACACGACTTCATTCATATCTGTAGTGGCCACTACTTTGGCTTTTCCTTTTGAAGGTTTGTCTTCTTTTAAAGAAGCTATAGATGGGTCATTAATATCATAACAGTATTTGAAAACATCATACATAGACATGTTGGACCTGGTCTTCTTCATTTCTCTTTCCAAGTCATAGCCAGTGTTGACGTATTTTTGTGGCTTGGAATTGGACACTTGGTGAGGTTCGTTTAGATTTTCAGTTGGTTCTTTAGGTGGTAGAGGATTATTGTCTGATTTGGAGTTGGGTGGAATAGGGCAACTATTTAGTGGTTTAGCAATGAATGGCCTCCTTTTTCTTGAAGTACTTGTGCATCATAAGTTTTAGATTTTGGTCAATTTTCTTCTTGAAGGAGGCATCTACAATCCTCAACCATTTCAAAATCCATAGCAGTGTCAGGAATCCCATTATTCCCACCTACATTGTTTTGGATATGTTGAGAATCAACTTGAGCCATTTTAACCATCTTTTCCATCTGTGGGAAATTCACTTCGGAATGGGTGGAAGTGTCATGTAATCTACACCAATTAGTCATGGGATTCAAATTTTCCAAATTAGTTTCTTGATTATGGCCATCATTTTTTTGGTTGTTGTTTGTAACTCCTCCGTTTTTTGGACTCATATCCCATTGTCTACTATAGGGCCTTTGATTATAACCACAATTCTGGTTTTGTAAATTCCTTTGGTTTTGATTGTTGGCCTAATTTTGATAACCTCCTTGATTTTGATATTGGTTTTTATTTTGAGGGGGATTGATCCTTAATTGATCCATCTCATTGGTCATTTGAAGAGAGTTTTCTCCAAAGTCTCAACCTCAGAGGATAAATGAGCAGTCTATTCATTGTCCATACTAGTTGTTGTTTGGTTCATTTGATGCACTGTTGGCATATTTTCTTGAGGATTATGCCCCCCATGGTTATTTTGGGAAGGTTTTTGAAAGAAACTTGGAAATCTGATATTTTTTGTTGCATGATCATGTCCGTGAGGCCAGGTTAATGTGGGTGAAGGGTGTATTTTAGCAAATGGACCATATGCAAAAGTGGACATCCCCAGAATAGTATTCATCAATAGGGTCCCATTGGTGATTCCATTATTAATTGCAGCCAACTGATTGGGAATTCCTTGGTATCCAAGGGAAGGAAAATTTCCTCCTATACCACATGGTGATGGAGTAATCTTTTGTTGCAAGTGGATAGCTAGACTATATAATTTTGTTAGAGTGTCAATTTCTTGCATAGTGTAAGTCCTTTAGATAAATAACATTGCCAGAGGATCCAAGGCCTTAAGGTATGCCTGAATTGATATGTTTTTAGTCATGAGATATGGTGCTTGAAGCCTTTTATACATCCTTTAGAACTGGGTATTGAATATGGGTAGTGGTTCATTGGACTCTTTTTGAATGGTAGCAAACTGATGGTAAAGGATTGCTAGATCAATATATACTCAAAATTGATTGATGAAGGCTACCTCTAAATCTACCCAGCTAAGTATGGATCCAGTGGGTAAGTTCAAATATCAATTATAGGAAGTATCTCCTAATGAATACAGAAAGAGGTGACAAGTCACGTCTTCATATTGGATCTGACCTCTTACACATGCATCTCTAAATTCTTGAATGTTCTCTTCAGTACTTCATGATTCTCCTTGGGAATATCTAGGGAAAAAAAATTTAGGGTTCTTAGGTATATCATGTATCCCACCTAGGATGGTCCCTAGTGGTTTCCAATGAATAATTCCATTGGTGGTGGTGGTGGATTTTGTTAATGAACTCGTGGTATGACAGGAAATCCATGTGGTGTCAAGGGTCGTGGTCTATTTCTGCAAGTAGTTATAGGTTGAGTAGGAAATCTAAGTTCAAAGAGTGGCTCTTGGCGAGGGGTAGACCTCAAAACTCACTCAAACTCGTTAGGTGAGAAAGACCCAATTCACTCCATCTTGTTTCCTAAAGGGAGCTCCTTCTAATGTCAATTTTGTTAATGGCCAAATTGACACACCAGCATGTAAGTGAGGTATTTCTACCTAGCTTCTCTTGAAAAGAGTAACTGATTCAAAAACTAACTACCCTCCAAGGTCTCGATGGTTGGTTCACAACAGTACTGCTTCACTCGGTGGTCAACATGGTTGTAACTTTCAAGGGGCCTATTGGATTTAATATAATATACTAGATATATTGATTCTAAGTCTAAACTAACTAGCAATTTTTCAAAAGAAATATCAAAAGATGATTTAGAGAGTTTACAAGAAGAGACATGCAAAAAAATATTCATTCTAAAATTCTAGGCATACAATCCATTAAGGGAACTTTATTTATCTAAAAAATAAACTAATGAATGAAATAATTCATAAAATTTTCACAATCGCTTTCATCCATAGTGTAGTATTCAAAATACATCCAACAATCATCATATTTATTATTTCCATTTCTCTTTTTTTTTAGTGTTCCCAAAATAAATTACAGATCAACATAAATAAAGAAAATAACCATTCACCAGTGATGATTCAAAGATAGTCTCAAGTCCAATTTCTTCTATTATTGATGAAAATAAATAAGAAACAAGTACAAATCTAGCAATTTTCACTGGTGTACAAAGGAAACTATGTCTTCAAAATCACTATTTAGAAATTGGAACTAGAACTACTGAATAACAAAAAATAACTTAAAATATTGCAATTCATAGGAGGAAAATCACACTTCAATTTGTCAACCTCTAAAATGAGGAAAAACATCAAATATATAGACTAATTAAAAAGCAAGTTTCCCTTAAAAAAATGACATGTAGCCCAAAAATCAGGGCGCTAAACATGAAAATTGAGGAAAAATCAGCATGACTGATCCAAAATGGAGCTAACCACTACACAAGATTGATCCATGAAGAAAGTGGTTTCTTTTTCCAAATCCACTACCAAGTCACCCCAATTAATTGTTGTAATTGTCCTATAAAATAGGATGCTAAATTTGTTGACTTTATATACCCTTTTAAAAATAGAATGTTCTTTATTTTGCTTTCTTGGCTTTACTATGTTTTAGATACTCCTCAAAATTGTTGAAAATCTATCCCAAAACCTCCTCATCAAGCCCGTCAACCCATTCTACCTTGAAATTTGATTTCTCAAACTCTTTCACAGCTATAGTTCAACAATCTCCCTCAGTTGGTTCATTTCTTTTGAATTTGACTGTCATTAAATACTTATCTAGAAAATTCTCATTGGGACCATCTCCTTCTTCCATCAATTTCTCTGATTGTTTATTCCAATCATCTTTTATTTCTAGCATAGGACTCAATTGGTTGTGTGTCAGTGGACCCTAGGTTGTGATGAATGAAACAATCTCTCCAAACACCCCCGTGTGTTCACATACATCTTGTTGTGCTTTAAGCATAGTTATCCTATGTTTGATGAGGATTTCTAATCAAAAAATAATTATATTAATATACTTCTCAATATAACTTGGATCCTCATCTCCCAAGATCCCGAATTCAATCATTTTTTCTTTGGGTAGTTTGTTTATGATCTTCAACTTCCTCAAATATTCTCTATTCTTCTCCTCTTCTTCCCATAATTTTTGAGTAAATTCTTCTGTTTGCTTAACAAGTGTGCATGCATCTTCATATTTCTTATAGCCTTCAACAATAAGTTCTTCTATCTTAGTTTTGAGAGAATCAACCCAACTATCAAACAACCCAGCCTCTCTCTTCATGTTATTTAGCTCATCAACCTCCTTATGGCTCATCAATACAGGGACCTCAGATGAAATTGATTGCTTAGAAGTTGGTGTGGTAAGCTCCTTCACAAATTTCTTCATTTGTCCTACTTGATTCTTCAACTCATCTTTTTCCTGTTTTTCCTTTTCCATTCTTGACTTCACTGAATTTGCCACGATATCAATGAGTGCCATTTGTTGGCTCCTAGTTTGCTTTCCCAAGTTGATTGTGCTTACTTGGTAATCTAATGGATGTAATTATTTATCATCCTTATCAACCATTGGGGTTGAAATCTCCATGACTAAATCCACATCATCCGTAAGTCTGGTGGAGTGAATAGCCCTTGTCTTATTCTTTGGTTTCACCTTATCCACCTCATTCCTCATCTCATCCTAGCTTATTGGTTGAGCCTCAACTTGTTGTCTCTTCTCTAGATTTAGCTTCAACCATTTTGGATCACTTGGTGGAGCTCTCACTTTTTGAGTAATTGACGATGCTTATTTGGGAGGTTGTGGAGGTTGTTGAATTGAGCTAGTTACCTGTGAAGAGGAAGCCTTCTTTTTCTTTAGTTTTTCCTTCTCGACCTCTCGTTATTTCCTTAATTCATATTCTTTCTTAGCCTTCTCTTGAGCTTCCTTCTCTTGTTCAACCACGTGCTTAGTTGCCAACTTGGCTACACTGTCAAAAATTTCCTTTTGCTCCTCCTCGGTGAATACATGATCCAAGTTGACCTTATTGTCTCCCTCAAGGGGAATATATTCATCACTAGAGTCCTCCTTCTCTTCCTCCTCTAGAGGAGTCTCTTCAGTATCAAATGGAAGAGGAGAATCTGAAATACTCACCACCTTCTCCTTCTCTTCCTCAGCAACAACCTCCTTAGACTGCGAAGGGGCAGTAGGAGTCTCTTTTATTACAGTCTCTTCTCTAGGATACATTGTGGAAATGGGCTTGATTCTTTCTCCAAAGATCACTCCACTCGATGCAAGAAGGAAGGTATTTGTAGCCTGCTACATCTTTTCATTTAACTAATCAATTATATTTTCCTCCTCTTGTACCATTACTGATGTCTTCCTTCTCAACCTTTTGTATCCCTTTAGTGCAGTGGAAGAAAATGGCTCACTTTGTGAATCTATCCTCTTTCGAGTGGTCCTCCCTTGGGGCTATTTAATGTGCATATCAATCCATTTTAAACTCCTTTCTATGACCACCTGTGAGACCTTGTTTATATCAAATTATTCCTTCTCTATCCAGTTGATGGGATTGAAAGCCTTTGTTTCTATTTCATCGACATCATACCGAGGATCAAGAGTGATTCCATCATCTGACATCCGTTATAGTATATCCTCCTTTACATTGAATTCTCTCATCTGAGGGATAGTCAATCTCTCATACCCTTTGTTCCTCACCTTGAATTGATCTTGAAGATCAACCTAGAAGTCCTCAATGTAAGGCTCGTGATAAGGGAACAAAAATGCATACAAACCATTCATCTTCCCTTTTGGGTCAAAATTATTCCTTACCACATAAAACGTTAGGTTGAGATATTGGAACTCCTTCGTTGTTGTTTTTGCTACTATTGCATTTGAGCAAGAGTAAAATCCCAACTCAATAGAGAATGCAAGACAACTTGCCTTATGCTTTCTTGCAAATTTTGTATTTACCTTTGCCATATGATGGGAAAATTCTATCTGGATCATCTTATCATTGCAACATCTTGGTAACCTAAATGGAGTTTTGTCAAAACCAAATAGTCTGATGTAAGTAAATTTGGTGTACTGGATGAACCAATTCCACCATTCTGCAAAAAATTCCATAGCTTCTTTGGTCAACCTAAAATCAATATCTCCCATCAGCTAATTGATGATAACATACAAGAAGGCGTCATTAACTTTTCTAAAGTTCTTCTCTTCTTCTTAAGCTCCAATTGATCATAATACTCCCATACTTTGTTTTGTCTAGGTGCTTCTCTGAGGACTCCTATATTTAGACCCATGAAGTTCCCCATCCTTGTAGCAGAATAAATAACATAGGAACTCATATAGAATTCCTTAGTGTCCTTTACCTTAGTAATTTATCTATGAATGAAATCAGATACCATTTTCCCCCAATCCAAGTATTGTTTTCCCTCAAATATAGTCTGGATAAAATAAAACATCCAAGTTTCAAAATTTTGTGAATCCTCTTTCTTGAGTGCTCTAGACAACAATGTAATAACATCCCCTATTTTTGAAGATAAATTTGATCTTTTAGGCTTATTAGGAAGTTTTTTTATTGAATTATTCTCTATTTTTAACCACTTCTTATTCATATACCTTTTGTGGGTGTCCACATTTGCTTTATACTATTGCAATGCCTGAGCCTCTGTCATGGTTTTGAGGTTGGCATAGGGAGGAAAGTCGAAGACTAACCTTATCATTTTTGGTGTTAGATTAATAATGTCATTCCCCTAGGGATCAATGCATTTCCTTTGAATGGGGTTGTATGCATTTGCAACAACTAATATGAACTCAAGACACTATACTACTATTGGAAATAAAGCCACATGTGCCAATCCTGAATTAGTAATCTTTTGAGCTCTTGGCCTAGCATCTGATGAGAAAGTATCCTTGAAAAATTACTTGAGGTCGATATGGCCAAGAACCATGTCAATCACTTTCATCACTTCTGATCCAAACTTTGATACTATCGGAACTCCTTAGAAATTGTACCTCATGGTAAGTGGGAGTTGTTCGGGTTTCAAATTCTTAGTTTTTTATTCTTTTTGCACCTCTTTGATGCCAAGATCTTCCTCTGAATCCAACATTTATCAAACCTGCAATAACACCATCCATTAGATACATGGAAAGATTGTTAGGAAGTTAAGCATTAAATGCATCCCTCATTAAGATCCTATACTCTGAAAGGAGTACTCATTTTCAAGATATCTTTATTATTTTCGGGTGTCAGGTTCGGGGTGGAACCTAGGATCTAAACTTATGATGGAAGGATTCAATACACCAGCAAAAGTCAGAGTTGGGTTGGAACAAAGAACAAGAACCTGTATTTGAGAAAGTTTCAGGTTTCATTCTTAAACTCAATCCTACCACATGGGCAAAAGTCGAAGTCGGAACGGAGCCTAAAGCATGGACCATCCTTCAAGAAAGGTTCGAGTTTTTTTTGAAACTTGATCCTGCCACATGGGAAGAAGGTGGAATCGGAACAAAATGAAGCACACTAATCATTGAATAAGATCTAATCGAAAGTTGGGATCGGGCCCGAGTCTAGGATTTGGACTATACTTTCAACAAGTTTATAAGACTTTCGGGAATCAGGATAGGGATCAACCTAAGAATTAAAACCTTCCTAAATTCCAAACCAAGACTTAGTGAATTTATCAGTTTCATGGATCGGGTGTCAGAATGCACCAAGGAACTAGACTTAATAAAGGTCGGTGTGGGTTAGAAAAAACCTACGAGGGATCGAGATCTTCAAATTTAAAATGGTCAAACTAGATTGTACAAAATTCCTAGGTGACCTAGGACATGAAAGGAATGAGGAAACCCACCGATGAAATGCAACAAAACCAAAACACAAACACAAAGAAAAATGAGAAAGACAAAAAAAAGGGTAAACAAACCAAACCAACAAGAAAAACAAAAAAACGACAAGTAGAAACAAAAAAAAATGAACAAACCAAAAATACGAAAGGTAAAGAAAACAAAACAAAAAAACAAGGAAACCAAAAACCCCACCTCAAAATATGAAAGGAATGAGGAAACCCACCAATGAAATGCAACAAAACCAAAACACAAACACAAAGAAAAAAATGAGAAAGACAAAAAAAAAAGGGTAAACAAACCAAACCAACAAGAAAAACAAAAAAACGACAAGTAGAAACAAAAAAAAATGAACAAACCAAAAATACGAAAGGTAAAGAAAACAAAACAAAAAAACAAGGAAACCAAAAACCCCACCTCAAAATATGTGAAGGTAAGACAACCAATCAGAAACAGGGACCCCCAAGCTTGAATCGGTGCTCTTTCTTTCGCTCTTCTTTGGCTCTAATTCTAAAGAAATCAAATGCAATTATGAGCCAAAATACGAGAGCAGTTTGATTATCTGCTAGTTCCATGCATGTGAGCTGACTTGACCTTAATGCGGGTAGGTTGGACCTCAGGTTTGAAACTAGATGTGGAACACGAACCAATCCAAAGAAGGTAGGGAAAAAATCAGGATCAAAATCAAACTCAAAACATGAACCTTCCAAAAGTGAAAGGCTTGAGTTTCAACCCAAAACCCGAACCCAACAAGGCACAAGAAAAAAGGATGTGGAAATCAGGATTGGGTCAGAACCAATAACATGAAACTTCCAACGGAGCAAGGTTCAAGTTCTGACCTGAAACTTGATTCTGAAACAAGACAAGGGAAGACCGTGGGGATCATGATCAGAATAGGAACTTGAACATGAACCTTTCAAAGAATCAAGGTTCAGGTTCCAACTCGAAATTCAATCCTGACAAAGAGAAAGAGATAGAAAAAGAAAAATAAAGAAAAAGACAACACCTGGAGCCAAAACAAAAACAAAAAGGGCAAAGAAAAACAAGAGAAATAAAAGGGGAAAATACACCAAAGAAAAGAAGGGGGCCCATTTCAATTGAGAATAACATGAGATGGTTATGCAAGGCATAACACTAAGGAAACTCAACGATATTGATTTGGCTTTGTTCCAGTTTGTTGGGCTAGCTACAACTTATGCAAGAAAACTTGAACTGGCTAAAGAAAACAAAGCTCTCTGGAAATTCAAAGCTAGAAATGTCATCATCCCTCAACATGAAGAGATGCCACCTATCATGAAAGCCTACTATGCATATAGAGTGATGAGTGTCATGTCAATGTCCCAATCAGCCAAAGGAGTGACAAATGAAGCGCCAACCTAGTGATGATTTATTTTCTTTCATTATCTTTTATGAAATTTATGTTATGAATTAAAAGACTCTTTAAATTGGGCAGTTATTTTAAAAGAAGCAGTTATACCCACTTGGTATTTATGTAATTAAGATGAGCTCGAAACTCTCTTAACTATTCACTGTAATTTTGATATAGCATATATAGAATTGAAATTTATATACATTTGTGTGTGTTTAGAATGCCACTTTGAGTTAAAGGAGAATTTATTTGAATTTGTGCATTTGGATAATTCTTGGAGTTGTATCATTTTTGTGCGAATGACTAACATTTTTATTTAAGTGATTGATTTTAGTTATGGTGTTATATTGAATTGATTATTTCTTTTACTCATATGAGATGCTATATTGGCTTTTGTATCAGTAGTTATGTGTGTTCTTATATTCATTATGTTTAATACTTGAAAGCTTTCCAGTGTTGAAGACTTTCCTTTCTTGCTTTTTGGTAAAAATCATACTTCATTCTAAATTCGTAGTTTTAAGATTTTATTGAAAATATAAAAGGGAGTTGCACCTCTCGAAAATTCAAAGAGTAATTATTTCCTATAGAAACAATTAACTCAACTATTTGAAATTGACTGCATTTATTTTGGGTAGAGATTTAAAATTATGTACAATAAGTTCAAAGGTGCAAATCCATTAGCCAACACTTTGTAATAAAAAATTTCATAGGTTTAACAATAACTTTTATGATCAATAATATAAGGTTCTAGGTTTAGCAATAATATATGACTAATGATACAAATTTTCTCTATTGAATGATAACTAAACATAATCTATGAATAACATCCCTTTTTGGTAGTAATATTACTACACTTTACACATTGCTCTTTCTCAATATATAAGTGATCCAATTGAAAATCCCAAGCCTCTACACATACAACATGGATGTAATTGCAGTGATTGTTATATTGGTCTAAAATTTGTAGATTAAATCATATGGTTTTTAGGATAGTAGTTTCCTAGCATGTTTTTAATTCTATAATAGATTTTTCTTGTGATAAGAAAAATATATATGATAGAATGAACTAAGACAAAGCCGACTAAAATGGTCATATTGAAAACATAAAAGGTGTAGCGATCATGTTATTTTTGTTTAATAATATATGCTACAAGTAATTCTAAATATTATTGTTGATAGTGGCTTTTCAAATATTCATAGTTCCTCAAGTATGGGCTTGGTGCAATCACAAATTCTTAATATTGCAAGATCCCTCGTACCAAAAAATCTAGATCTAGTCTTTCCACATTCTTACAACTTTAGAGAATTAAAAAATGTGATCCTCTCCAGTAAGTTCAAGAATCCATACATTCAATGTGATTAGCCTTTATTTAATTATAATAGAAATTATTTGATTTTTAGTGAGAGAAATTAATAGTTTATGCCAACACTCTTAACATGAATAGATGGTCCTTCACCAAACTTTAAGCTACTATTAATAAAGAAAATATTGAAATTATATGTTATTAGAGTTATGGTATTACAAATCCTTATAAAAACATAATTATGAAAATATCTTCCAAAAATAGATAGCATAACATGTATTATGAGAAATGAATGCAAAGGTTAAAAATAAGATCCTTTCAAAGTCAATATACATGAAGATACCACCATTTTAAGTTTTGTTGGTATAGAATTTAATATTATTAAAATGATTAAATAATTGACAGTAAATCACATATATTTTACATTATATTGTCAAAAATTGAAACCCCTGAAAATTTTATCCTTTGTCTATCTTTTCAAGGTTTCCATTTGGGTCACATTCTTTATTATATCTATTTTTCTCTCTAAAAATTTTGAAATAGCGTTTGAATCGGATTCAGCTTCTCCCAACTTACATGGGGGAAAATAAATAGAACTTTTTGCCATTGAATCCTTCATATACGATTTCTCTACATCATTTACAAAGCACAAAATACTCTCTGAGCAATACTCTACTGCCTTTTTAGTGATAGTAGGCTTATATTTTAATAACTTGGCATACTCCCTTAAAGCATGGAGCATGTAATCATAAACATACTTCATTTTCAACTCATTCAATGTGAAATCACTCCCTGCCTTACCAATTGCCTTTACCTGCACAATGTCCAAAATATTTAAAATTTTGTTCAAATAATTAAAATAAACTTGTTTTTTTTTAAATATACATTTGATAACCAATCCTAATGGAGAAATTTTAAAAAAAATAAAAATTGATTGATATTTTGTGCCACTCTAGTTTTGACTTATGATGAGAAGAAATTTTATAGAATAAAGAATAGAATGCAATTTTGAGCCACATTGTGTGTAGTACATTATTATGAATTTTTTGTAAAGGAAATAGATATGTTAAAGTTTCAATTCACTTTAAATGTGTGTGACTCATCATTAATAGAAATTATCTAGAACCAATAAATAGATTGGTATTACATACCCCTCTTTGTGTGACATTTCAACAAGAGAAATATCATATAAAAATAAAATAAAATGACATTTTAAGTCACTCTTTATATTTCATCACCAAGAGAAATTTCATAGAAATAAAAATAAATTGAATCTTTAAAGTGGTTCAAAATTTGGGACCACTATTTGTGTTACCCATCATTTGATTGATAACAAAGAATATGTAAGAAGTTTATAGAAATAAAAATAATAATTCATATATCAAACAACTATAAATGAATAAATTTGTAGGAATTACACTCACCTCTTTTGTGTTGTTGTTTCCCCAATTGACAATAAATTTGATGGATTCACACTTCTTATTTGGTTTTATCGGCCAATAGTGATATTTTGGAACAAGGCCACGTGAAAAGAAATCATGGAATTCTGGTGTTATAAGGAGTGTTGGAGAGTTGCAAGCCAAAATGTATTTGAGGCTCACTGACCAAGCATTGCCTTCTACATATATCTTGTACCTTCAAGCATAAAACAAATAGAAAATGATTCAATACTGTGTATTTTGAAATGTTTTATTTCAATTGATATTTATTCAATGATACTAGACATAATTACATTCAAATATATAGTAATAAATTAACCAAATCTTAATATTTTTCAAAACTAAATACTATCTAAACAATATTACAAAGACATGAAAAAAGTGTAAAAACATAATATTTCTATAAACATGGATATAGTTCTACAAGTCACTTAGACTAATTTATTACAAATAATTTATATTTCCATCTCAATATGCAGACACTTGCACACATATACAACATAACTAGTATAATAAATATTAAATCAACATAATTAAATTAATAAAAGGAAAATTTAGATAATTTAATGAAAAAATTTGATAGATAATTTAGTAGAGAAAGCATAGATACACTTCAATAGCTCATATAGACTTATTTATTCTAAATATGCTAAAATTATATCTTAATGACAAACACATTTCATAATCAATAAATTATATCATAAATCAGCATAATTAGAAGAAGATACATAAATTTAATAGATAATTAGATAGGTTTGCTAAACAACTTTATTATAAAATATGTTAGAGTTTATATCTTATCTTATTAATGAAGTTGGGTTTACTCTTAATCTTGGTCATACTCATATATAAATTCCTCTTAATACAAATCAAAAAATAGTGTTGGTGTTTGGATTAGTAGTCAATAAACAATAAATTTTATCTTTTATCTTTTATGTATGTAATGGTTTTTAGGGAAGAGCTTATATACCTGTGAATACATTGGCTAGAAAGTTTGGAGTTTTTGAATCCTTGTTTGGATTCTTTATTCCAATCCTGTGTAAAAAAATATTGAAATTAAAAAGCATTAATAAGAAAATATTTCTCAGTGAAAAATGATAATAATAAGCATTAAGAAGGAAGAAAAATGTAATATAAACCACTAGAAATCTTTATAAACATAGAAATTATCAAAATATAATGCTAACACGCTTATTATTTTTTATTGTTTATACTTTTATTTTCTCATATATTATTAAACAACCAATATATTTATCTATTTCAAACATTATGAATCCTTGTTTCATCAAAAAAATATTTAAACAACTAACTCTTCCTTACTAGAAATAACTACAATAGGATTTTTGTATTTGATTTCTTAAATATCCATGATAAAATTCAACTCTATAGAGATGTAAAGTTGAAATAGATTATACAACACTAAATGTGTCCTATATCTCCCAAAAACTAACGTTATGAAGTAAACAATATTGTCTATAATTGAAACATATGCTTGTGAGATTTAATCTAATTTATTTACCTGTGTATATAGTCTACCATTCCAATTGGGTGACTTTTTGCACTTCATTAGGTCCCCTCTCTTGGGAGAAACATTAGGGTTTCCTTTCCAATAAGCTGTTGGATCTCTATCTTCCCACTTGACCCGTTGGCTTCCATTTCCAATCTCTTGCACCAATCTCTCCCATGGTGGTATTTGTAATTCTACCCTGCAAAGGTAGGCATAATAAATTACTTGTCATATGGTTATACTCTAAATTTTTAACCATAATTTTCTATGATACTTTATTTTATACTTAGACTAATACTACTCATTAACACTAGCATATAATGTTTTTCAAGCTGCTACTCATCTTGTTATTAATATTTATTCATTTAGTTATTAAATTGCTCATATAATCATTCATAGTTTTATGTTTTTAGTAATATAGTGGAGGGAATGTATTTCAAGTTTAGGCTTGGATTATTTATTTTATTACCCAAAGCTAATCAATCACATTGATCATGAAAATACTCCACTAGTATAATGAGAAGACACTAAGTTAGTTTCAATTAAAAACTCCTAGGTCTATAAGTTTAATCTTTTTTTCACAACCAATAAAAAAAATAAAAAATTGTATAATAAACTCATTATTTTGTGAGTTTTTATGAAGATATTTATCTCTACATACCATATAAAAATTTCTCAAAATTTCCATCCCTTGGTCTCAATCTAGTGACCAAAGAGTGAATACTTTTAATATTACATATAAACCTATGTCAAGTTTCTAGTAATATTGTATGATCAAATATTTGAGTTTGGAAAGTTTTTAATAGGATTGTATGTTTATTGAAAAGAGAAATCAAAACAAATATATGTGGAAATCTAATTAAAATTCATTTCTTTTTGTATACAATTTCAAAGCCTTTTGCCTTTCTAAATAAATTATATATTATATACAATACTTAACATATTTTCCAACGCGTACTATCAACTCATTAAAATGTTGTGCTCTCCAACTTCCTTGGATAATTCATCGACTTATTTGGAGAACTTAGAGGTAAAGGGTATTCATTATATAACCTTCAATTTTAATGGCATCGTCACTACATATTGATAGTCTTGATCATCAAGTTGCAAGTTGATGATCATGATGTAGTTGCATATATAAAAGTATAAATTTTATGACAAATAGAAGCTAAGATAAAATGGGTCCACAAGTAGTTACTCATATTTTAAATTACAAGAGACATTATAATTCAATGGTCTTTAAGTCAATATTATACTAGTTTAGGAACCTATGAAAGGTCTTAGGTTTTATTTTTTAACCATGAAAACTTAACCTAATATTAAATTCCCAAGTAAAAATATATATTATGAGTGAGAAAATTTTAACAAGAAATCTACTTTGCATATTTTTAGAGTTTTTCCTACCAAATTGAAATGTGTCTATAAATGGAGTGATATAAGTTTAACAAGGTCATTAAAATCATTCTTATAATTGTTTAGACTGGTTTGAACTTTCTCACTCCCAAGAAAGTGATTTGTTAGTATGCTACATAGCATAAAGCATGAGAAGACCACTAATTTCCTAATACAATCTCTCAAAAGTAGGATATCTTTAACTTCCTCAAGGAGGATAAGGAAAAGCTTGCTAAGTAGTATGGTGTTCCTTTCTTTTCTTTCTTTTTAATGTTTTAAAGAAAAAAGTATTCTATTGATGCTTAGTTGTAGGTTTGTTGTCACAAGTCTATGGCCTTTGACTCTGTTTTTATTTTGTTGATTTTTTGTCTTGTGGGGCCTTTTTTGTTTGGGTCTATCACCCTATAAATGTTGCTTCTCTTATCCAAAACATTAAGGGGTGTGTGGCTAGATTGGAGGATTATCAAATTCCCATTTATAAATCTTAAAAACCCCTTACCTTAATAAATTTGTCCATAACTCCTATTGTGACAAAATTGAGCTCGGTCACCTTCATGATAGTGATGTGTTAAATGTTGATCTCATAAATCTAAAGACAACATAACTAAGCCAAGAATTATAGGATAATAGTATTAAACTAAGATAGCTTATAATCCCATATACACCTAGTAAAGCCTAACACATATAAATATAATGTTGTAATGAAATTGGAAAAGATATAGTAAAAATAAATAGATCCATAATTATAAATCATAAATTATTATAATTATGATTATCAAGTTTAAAACTCTTATGTTTAATATAAATATTAATAAAACTTTGTGATCATATCATGAAAAAATACTCCGGGAGAGGATATCATTGCAACCCTACGTGTGGATCTGCGACCTATAGCTGTGGTGTGCATGCGCTTTCTCCAAGCGTGCATGTGCTTGGGGTGGTTGGTGAAGGCGTTGGGGGTGTGTTTGATAAAGGTGTGAGTTTTTTATGCATTCGGGGGAGGGGGGGTGTTTGTTGGCAGCAAGGACTTGGGTGCCCATTTCTTTTTTTAACTTTTTCTCTATTTCGAGTGTGTGCTTTAGGGATGTGTGTGGAGTTGGAGGCTGCTCCCAAGGGCTCTGATTTAATGCCTTCCTTAGATGTAGTTATGGGGATTGATTTCTTCCTATTTGATCATGTTAAGGTTACATATCTTGTGGGTAATGTTTTAAATGGTGTTGGGTTTTTTCAAGGTGGTATTTCTCACATCTTACAAGTGAGTGGTTGTTTGTTCAAAAGTGAAACTCGTCTAATTTTGGTTATCCAATTGAATTTTATTGTTGAGGATGTTGAATATTGGAGGAATCATGCTTTAATTTGTAAGTTCATGGGAACTAGGGTATCTCTCTTATTTTTTGAATCTTGGGCTCATATGACTTGGAACTCAAAGGGAGACATGGAGGTAATACAAGCTACAAACGGATATTTTATGGTGGTATTTCCATTCTTGGAAAGCCGAAATAAAGATTTTGAAGGGGGTCCCTACTTCTATAACCAAATGGGGTTGTTTATCAAACCCTAACACATTGGTTTTAATCTGACCGAGGAACTTTCATCGAGGGTTCTAGTTTGGGTGTGACTTCCCTAGCTCCTGGTTGAGTTCTAGAGAAATGCCATTTTGCATATGATTGTTTTGTTGGGAAAGCTAGTGGGGCCTTCACAATACACTTTGGAGAAGAAGGTCCTCTCTTTGGCTCGTATTTCTGTGGAGATTGATTTGAATAACCCTCTGCCAGATTCTTTAGAACTTCAAGTTGGGCCCACTTTATGGATTCAACAATTGGACTATGCGGTTTTGTCCTTTCAGTATTGAATTTGCTATCATTAAATTAGTATAATTATTAATAAAAATATAAATACAGTATTAGTAGTTAGGTTTTAAATTATATAAGGGAATGATAAATTTTTAATTAGAAAAAGAGTGGGGATCCAAGAGCAACCAATTTATGCAAGGTGGATGAAATAATTTTAACACCTTGAATGATGAGGAAGGTAAGGTAATGAGGATGGGTAATCACATGGGCTTGAGAAAAAATAAAAATATTAATAGATTGGATTGAAGCAATAGGTTAAATGCAACTATAATAAAGAAAAATCTATTGCAAGTGGTAAGTTGTTCATCAAAAGGTGTGTCTAAGACATGATCTAGAGATGGTGAGAAAGAGAGGAATTATGTTTAAGGTCTAGCAACCCAAAATAGGGAGATTGATGGAATAAGATATAGTGGGATTTTTACTATGAAACAGATAGGAGCTATAAGAGAAATGGTGGGATCAGTCCTAGGAGAAGGATATGTTAGTCCAAAATGGAAGGATTAGCCTTCTTGTAGTACTTATACCCAAGTGGTGTAATAAAAAAGAAGAGGAATTAAGATCTAGAGTTAGAAAAACAAGGGAAGTATCTAATGATAAGGAGCTAGATGAAAAATAAATCAACCTTTAATGTGTGGAAAAATCAGTAGAGTTTCAAATTGAAGTAAGATTTAGTTCAAACATGTATGCATACAAATAGAATAATAAGAAAGAGAGACTTAGGAGTGGAAACTAAGAGAGGGAGATCAAAATGAAGGAAATATGCAAGGAGACAACAAAAGATACATTGCTAATGGAAGTTAGAGGACTCTAGATCTTAGTGGTTCAAAACCACGTACTAAGAATAATAATGAAGATTTTATCTTGGAATGTAAGAGGGTTGAGTGATCTAAACAATAATAAAATAGTTATGAATTTTACGAAGGATTAGAATCCTTATTTTCTTCTTCTTTGGGAAAAGCTAATATGGTAAATAGTTTTGTTGAATTAAAAAATAAAATTTTAGATAAATCTTATTTGCTTGGGGTTAGTTCTTTAGGCATATATGGTGGGCTAACAACTCTCTAGGATCCTCAAATTGTTGAAGGTAAAATTTTAGTTATAAATAATCATCATTTAGCTATTTTGTTCTCTATTAAATGAGATAACTTCTTATGGATCTTATCAAATGTTTATGCATCAAATTCTAACTTGAGTAGAAGAACATTACTATTCATTCGTTGTTAAGGAATAATTATTCTAGAGACAAAAATCTAGAGCCTTGTGGTTGACAATAAGAGATAGGAATATGAAATATTTTCATATAGCTACTCTCAAACACATCAATGATAATAAAATTAAGGATATTTATAAATTTTATGAAAGTACATAATGATGATAATATAATTAGAGAAGAAGCTATCTAGTTCTTAAAATATCTTCTTTTAGACAAGAATGAAGGTAATTAGGAACTAGAGAGACATTTAAAATGTGATACCTCAATTCTCTCTCTCAAAAAGATATTGTTGATTTGACTAGTCATGTGTCTAATGAAAATGTTAAGCATGTTGTTCTCTCTTTTGATGGAGGCAAATCTCTAGGTCTCGATGACTTCCCTCATGTATTTTTTTAATATTTCTAGGAGATTATTCAAGGGGAACTCATTGTTACTAAAAATTGGCCTCATTTAATATTTTAAGAGATATTTAATAATACCCTTTTGGTTCTAGTTCAAAAAATTAAGGATCTAAGGGCTTCAAGGACTTCTAATCAATTATTATTTGTAACAATCTCTATAAAATTTCCACTATTAAAATCTTAGCTTTGAGAATAAAAATAATTTCACCTTCAATCATCTAAAATCAACAAAGTGGATTTATTCAAGGTGGGTAAATTGTTGACACTATTTTTATGGTACATGAAATTATTCACTCAATGGATAAAACTAATAAGTCTACTATGATCCTCAAGCTAAAAATGAACAAGAATTGTGATAGGGTCTTTTGGATCTTAGATAAAGTGCCTATTTTTTTTGGATTTCAACATAAGATTCAAAGTATAATTGTTTCCTATATCTCCTCTCCTATACATTCTAAATAATGGTCAATGGATCCTCAACCATTTTTTTACGAGTGAAATAGGTTCAAGACAAGGAGACCTTTTATCACCTTACCTCTTTATTATTATGGTGGAGGCCTCAAGAAGGAGATTTCTAGCAACTATATGTTTTAGAAGAATCATAGATTGTAAACCTTTTGCATCCATCAAATCAATGTCTGATCTTTAATTGGTGAATGCCATAATAATATTAGGAGAAGCTTTGATAAGTGCTACTCATTCTAGAAATTTTATATATAACTATGTTGAAGTGTCTAGCCAATTAATCAACCTAGAAAAGAGTCTCAAGCCTAGGAAAATAAGAATATCTAGAATATTTGGTTTTCAAGTCAAGAATCTCCCTTAATTCTACCTACGAACACCTATTTTAGAGGGTAGAGTATTTGAAGGATTTTGGAACTCCATTTTAGATAGACTTCAAAGGAAACTTGTGAGTTGGGAATTTTTCTTGTTCAATCAAGCTAGAAGATTACATTAAAATCTCTCTTTAGAGCCTTCCTAGCTATTCCATGCCCATTTTTAGAATCCCTAGCTAGGTGGATAATAAGATTGATTAGATCTATAGGATATTCATTTTTATACGTGAAGAATAGAAACATAAAATTACCTTGGTCTCTAGGTGAAATGTATGCCTTCCTAAGAGTCAAGGTTGACTTAGATTGAGAAGGTTGATATCATAAAAAAAATACCTTCTAGCTAAAGTTACTTGGTGATTATTGAGAGAAAATAATCAATGGTTTAATGTTTTGAAAGTGAAATATTTGACTAACAATCAAGCTTATAGTTTCCTTTCAAATGAGACTTTTCTTATTTATTCTAATTATTAGAATAATTTAATTATGTAAAAATATTTTATGGAAAGTAATTAAGTGGAATGTAGGGGATAGGGACAAAGTTCTCTTCTAACATGATTCTCAACTTCTTAATGATCCCTTGATCTCTTTGAAAGCATGAAACCTCCTTAGTTCTCCCAATAAAAATATTATGGATCAAATAGTGATTAACTATATTCAGTTGAGGAATTTAGCTAGAACTTGGAACCCTATCAATTGTATTTCTTCAAAATAAAGTTTCTTCATAATTTTTTTTCCCTTGAATACCTTATTAAAGGCTTTCAAATATTTCCAACTTGAGAGAGATGATGAGATAGTTTAGATAAATACTCTAGAAGGAAACTATAATGTTGAATTGGGACATTCATTTCTCATCAATTTGTAGCTAGATGGTTTTCCTTAGTATTAGGTTTCGAATGAATGCCTTATTCTAAAAAGTAGCATTTTCTTTTGAATGACATACATTAGAATAAAATTATTACATGGGATATAATTTAATGAGAAGGGGTTTTCTATGATAGATGTGCTCTTTGTGAGAGGGACTTTGGTCGATTCTTTCATCTTTTAATGGAGTGTCCCTTTGCTTGGATTAGCTTCAATTTTATGCTAAGGAAAATTGTGAGTTGTTGGGCTCAACCTAGATCTTTTTTTGATCATGTTATTCAATGATCACATCATTTCCTTAACTTTGATTTGGGAAAATGGCTCTTTCTCATGTTTTTTGGGGTCTTTGGTTGGAGAGAAATTCAAAAAAATAAGGGTAACAAATATACTCTTCATAGAGTGGGAGCCAAAATTGTTCATGTATTTCAAGAAAATTTCTCTATGATAAGGAGTAAGGGAAATGAAATTAATGAGAAATATTGGGATTTTGAGGCCATATTGGGGTCTAGAATTCAACTGAAGAATATCAAAGGTAAGCTAGAAAGTAGAAATAAATATCATCAAATGGTCTAGTCTAGATCTTATTTATCTCAAGTTGAACTTTGATGGAGCCTCTAAAGGAAATCTAAGTAAGGCTAAGGGAGGAGGGGTAATAAGGGATAGTAAAGGAGGGTTAGTTACAACTTATGTAGATAATATTGGAGTTCAAACTAACCACCATGTGGAAATGAAAGTTTATTTTTGGGGAATAAAAATAGATAAATATCTTTGATCTAACCATTTAGGGAGACTCACTAAAAATTATCAAACCTATTAGAAAAGAAACATCCTTGACTGGATGATAAACACATTATAGAAGATATTGAATCTATGTAAATCTTTGGTGAAGTCACAATTTTCCATGTTTATAGAGAGGGAAACAATGTGGCCAATAGGTTTGTTAATATAGGTGTTTAGGACAAAGGTTCAAAAAATAGTTCAAACAAGAAAAACTTAGTGCCTAGTGACATTATTATATGTTTAAGATATGAAGCCACATGGTAACAATTTCATCCTTTTTGTATTATTTCTTAACTATGTTGGTGGTAGGTGGGTTCCTATATTTTCTCCCCCATGTGTTGGCATGTGTGGGAAAAATAGTGTAAATAGGATTAATCTACAATCACTTACTCATTTTTTAGAAAACTCAATATTATCTTAATTATAGTGATACCATTTGGCATACTTCTAAGCATTTTAAATGACATATCTACATTATGGACAATTGATTTTCTTTTAAGATAATGGTTCCCTTGAGCTATTGCTATAGTTGTGTAGATATTGGATTTTTCACACCAACAAGTCAATTTGTTGCAACACAACATACTAAAATGGTTTATGATGGAGAATGAAATAATTAGCATGAGATTAGATTTATTGCACCAACAAATCAATGGGGAACAACCCCAAAACTTAATTAAGATTCAATTAAACAAGGACCATTGTTACCTTTTAGACTATGTATGTGAAATTAGAGAGGAATTAAATGAAATTTGTAAGAAAAACTTCAAATGGAAAAAAACCAAGATATCTTAAATGAAACCTTAAAAAATGGAATCCAACTTAGATGGATTGATAAAGAACTCTACTACCAATATTACTATCCTTTGGGACAATATGTTAAGAAGGAAGGGAAGTCTTAAAGTTGGGCTTAGTAAGAGAACTAGAAGCCAAAAGTAGAAGAATGAGAAAGTCTTGGGTGAGATGGACATAGATTTGATTGATGAACATTTCAGGTTCCTAAAGAGGAGTGGGAAGTTGTTGAATCATAAATGATCTCTCTTCTTCTTAATAATATGATTTCTTGTTGTCTTCTTGTTGTTATTGTAGTGTCTCTTATTGATGGTTTACAACCTTGTTACAAGTAGACTCTTTCGATAGTCCCTATTTGTAGTTTCTTAGTAGTTTGTTGGGCTTCATTATTGAATTTATTTTAGTTTTTGTACAAGTATAAAGGCCCTTTAAAAACTCCACATTTTAACATATATAAGTATTTAAATATTTAGATTATATAGTGAGTAATTTTTTTCAATAGTAATGTCAAATATATAATTTATATTCAAATACTCTAAATATAGTTAACTACTATTTCACTAATTATTTATTTAACATGTATATGGTCACTAAATTTATGTTAGGAGGTTTTGTGAATTTCAACCCACCCCTTGACATTATTAAAGTTATGCTTATTGATATAATTAGTTTATTAATACTTGATCAACAAAAACTTATCAACCTAAATTTAAACTAGAATTCAAATTTATCAACTATTTATTAAAACTTCCAATTTTTCATGAATTTTCATGTCTCAACAATCAAACTCACATAATCTATAAAAATACAAAATTTAATTATCAACTTAAAATTTTGAAAAAATAAATCATTAAAAATATTTTTTCATATTAACATATTTCCACTACATTTTGAGTCTCAATTATGCCTCCAACAAGTTCAAAAAAATTAAAAATTAAAAAACCATTTAGAATATTTTTTCCACTAAATCCGAATAAAAAACAAAAAGTGACCAAATCTTCCATGCTTATGTAAACAAATATATAAATTATAATAAAAGTAAATTTAATGTATGAAATTTCCAAAAGTAAATTAAAATAAAGTTTCTCTACCTACCAATTGGAGCAAACTTCTCCATCTTAATCTGGTTTGGATTATATCCAATTTTTAAACAATTAAATTTTAGTCACATCCTACTTAATATATGCTAATTAAAAACATGTAATAATAATCATTTGTACTTCGAAAAAAATATAAATGAATATAATACAAAAAAAGTGATCTAAACAATTAAATTTCAGATAATTGGTTGAAAAATAAGGCGTAGCTTTGTTCCCACTGACTTTCTAAGCTCTAGCTAGGTTTGTGCAAACTCAGGTCTATCTTTGGTATGATTTCATGTTTCTTATCTGGCCAGCCAAGCTTCCTATTGGAAAACGTCTCTTATTAATCTAAAAATATAATTTTGCAATTGTGAATTAAAAAATTCAGTTTTTGAATTATAGAGTTGGTTTTTGTCAAAATAAACTATAAAATGATAAATAAAACAAACTAGATTTATTATGTAATAAGATTTATGGATTGTTGATAAGGGTTTGGTTTGGTGGTCAAGTCGTTTGGTTGTAGTGACGGCTACCAAAGATCAAATTCTCACTCGGTTAAAGTGTTTGCAGGCTTTGTACAGATAGAAAGAAGAGTATGATCATGGAATATGATCCCAAAACCTTGATGTAAAAATTGATACATAGTTTAATCCAGAAATCTTAATTTCATGTTTTTATTAGATT
Organism: Sequoiadendron giganteum; assembly: GCA_007115665.2. Taxonomy (NCBI): domain Eukaryota; kingdom Viridiplantae; phylum Streptophyta; class Pinopsida; order Cupressales; family Cupressaceae; genus Sequoiadendron; species Sequoiadendron giganteum. The sequence goes on from CM021109.1 coordinate 117,383,772, forward strand.
TATTAATTAATTTTTTGAAATATACTTTGATACCAAATAAAAAACAGAAAAACAAAAAATAAGCTTGTGAGTTGGCTGAAAACTTACCATCCCCAGAAGGACCAATCAGGAAAAGCAATATCATATGTATTAGCGCTCCCACAGTAATGAAACAATGGCGGAGGTTGAGCATTTTTGTACTGATCCTTACGAATCACAGGCTTATCATTGCAATTAAACATGAGATCAAAATCAGGTACCATTCCTGGATACTTCCTCAGCAATTGAGCAAATCCCCAGATAGTAAACAAATCCCTCGTCTGAAAACAGTGATGGAAGCTCTCCACAAACAATCTTCCATTAATAACAATAACTCTGAAGGATGCCTTGCTTTTAGCCTTCTCAACAGCTTCCAACGTTATCCCTGTCTTTTCCCATGGCTTCAGATCTTGTCGAATGAACTTAAAATAAAAGGGGCAACTTTCTGTGTTATTATCAGGGGATTGTTGGTTCTTGTTTGGAAATGTGAATTTGGGTAAAAAGGAGGATATTTGGGCGGCTTTGCAGGAGCAATCTATGCCCTGTTTGGCTTTGTTTATCTGCTGCCAGAGTGTGGCGGATTCTTTGTTGTTGGTTGGTTTGAATTGTGGGCGAAACAGATTGCTTGCTGCAATTGAGTGTTCCTTCCATAGCTCATCTGACTGCAAGAGGAGTCCAATTTTAGTACATTAAAATTCCATTCAATTATAGTTGATTCATTCCGATGATGGATCATGAAATATGATCTAAATTTGATTTGAAAAAAATATTTATACAATCAAATCTGAAACTTTTGAAGAAATTCAATATTATAAATTGTGAAAATCTAATATCTTTTAACAAAATTCTATATAATTAATAACATGTCTGAATTTAAAACTTCACAGCTAAAACTCTGCAGAAAACTTCTTTTAATTGCACATATTTTTGAAAAAGAAGAGCAATCAAGAAGAGATTCAACAAAACATCAATCAAGAAGAGATTCAACAAAACATCAAATTCACTGCAAAATTGTCCAGATCTTTGAAATAAAAACAATCTAGAAGAGATTCAGTTCATACCCAACGCTTGAAGATGAATACAAATGTCAAAGCAAAAACCAGAGCCAGCAAGCAGGTAATTGCTGATCCTCTCAACACTTTCATTCTCATAGAATTTCAATTTCCACAGCTTTTCAGATAGATTACAATAATATAATTCCAGCTCTGTGTGCTCAATTCTGTGCAATTTTGTTAAGCAATTACAGGGCTGATGAAAAACCCACCAGAAATTAAGAACGACTCCCCTGAGTCCTTAGTTCTGAGCACAGCTAATTATGACTTAACCCCACATATGTCACGAAATTTTCGGGAAGAAAACCGAAAATTCATGCAAAAATCTTTTGTATGATCTTTCTGTTAGGTAGGACTTATGCTGGAAAAAGTACAAGTTTTACCATGCCGGGGGCTTCAAGCTATAATTATGGATCTATTTGCTCTTTCTGTGTGCAATTAGTGAGACAATGTATATCAAAACGTGTGCTGATCTGGGGTTTTGAACCGTAGACGTATCAATCTGTACAAGCTGATCTCCAGTGGACAATTTGTGGCGACTATTTAAAATTAGTTATTAATCAGTTGGTCTAAGTCAAGCTATTTGTGGAATATGGTCGCCACGAGATTTTGATTTAATTAATGCAGTCTTTTTCATTTACTAGTTTTTCCACAATAATAATCAGTTGGTCTAAGTAAAGTTATTTGTGGAATATGGTCGCCATTAGATTTTTGATTTAATTAATGTTGTCATTTTCATTTACTAGTTTTTCCATAATAAACATCAAAAAAGTATAGGTACAAGTCTTAAAAGTTGGTAAAGTCTTAAAAGTTGATAAAAATGTATTCAGCCATCACACTTCACATTTGTTCTTTTTTTCAATTAATTGAAAATAATATATGGTGATCATACGACTTGATTTAATTAATGTAGTCATTTTTATATACTAGGTTTTTCTTAATAAATATTATAAAAATATAGGTACAAGTCTTAGAAGTTGACAACATCTATCCATACATTTTATCGTATTAATTAATTAATTCATAAATATAGTCAAATATGCAGTCTAATGATTTAATAGGTTAAAAGTCTCACAAATCAATTTCATTCAAACCATCTTATTACATATTTATTCTAAGGGAATCCCTTTTACCTAAAGTTAGGCTAATTAAATAAATTGAACTAAATATATAAGTATATTTAATATATTATATTTTAAAAAGTGGATATAAGATTTATAATTGGAAGTGTATTGTAAGACCAAGCATTAAATAATATATGTTAAGAAAAATTAAGTATTGAAGTCATTCACTAACAATAATTATGGATTTAATAGTGGGAGAAGGAAGTAGGTCATGATCATTTGATTTCCCCGACCATTAGAAAGGTCATAGGTGCCTAGAATTTAGGCTCTCAACCTATAAACATGTCTTCATCATTACCATGCTCATCATTAAGGGGCTAAGTATCATTCCTATAAGAGAAATAACTAGAGAAAGGTGAGAAAAATTGCTACACTTTGGCCAATCAAAAGCACCTCTATCATGAGACTTAGAAGAAACTAAAGGTGGATGGGAATGTTGAGAGCAACCATGAGCATTATGACCTCATACTCTACACCAAGGTGGCTAAGAAGCATGTGAATTATGAGAGTCATTCCAAGGAGCATTACAACTACATCCACATCAATGCCCTTAAGGAGATGATTGAACTCATTGGAGGGAAAGCGTGGAAAAACTTTGACAACCATACATGATGCATTACTCTAGCAGTCAAGAAACACATGTAGATGAGCAGCTTCAAGTGCATATTTATTAGCTTGCACTTGTATATTCATCAAAAATTGGAACAAATCATAGACTTAATATACGTGAGAAAATAAATATCAATAAAATAATTAAAAAATAGAGGAAATTTTATCTTTTCAAATGCTAAATAGTATTCCCACTCTAAAAGCATGTCATATATAAGTAAACTTTGTAGGAATTTTACACTAATCATGTAACACCCCTTTGTTTTGCTTTCTGGATTGGACAGTGTTTCCTTGTTTTGCGTTGATTTATGTTTCTAGATATTCAGATACTTTATCTTGTGTGTGTATTTGGTTGCTATTCATTGAGCGATAGACTATATTATGTGATGTGATTTGATTTATCTGATGCTTTAATTGGTGTAAAGATGCCAGTTGATATAACATGTAATTGCTTATGAGATTATTGGGATTATGATGGAAGTGTCAGTTTTGATGAGTGTATGGGTGAAGAGGACGGGTTCGCATCACTCGCTTGCGAGCGCCCTACGAATCCGTTATTTCTTCTTCACAGTGTGTATTATATGTTGGATATATTGTATGATGTTGTTTACTTGGTTTCAGGTTGCAGGTGCATGACATCAACTCCACCCGGTTTCACATGTTTGAGCGTGTCGATCCAACGATTAAGTTGAACAGGAGATAGTAGCTAGGTTATATGTGTCAAGTCTACGCCCTAGCCTTAGTGTGTCGTCAGTTTCATTTGTTGAGTCATAGTTTACCTTATTTTAATGTTATTTGATTCTGAAGGATTCTTGTTTGGAAATAGATATTTTGAATAATTGCATTAAATCATGTTGATGGTTATTTAATTTAAATTATGCAACGTGGATAAAATTTTATATTTAAATTAATTAATTATATTTAATTTATTTAATTAATTAAATTTAATCCAAGGGGTTGAATTTAGTTATTAAATAATTAATTGGGATGTTAAGAAAATTAAAAGAAATAAAAGAATTTAAATTCTTTATGGAATTTTATCTCATTTAGTGGGAATTTAAATTATTTTGGGATTTTATTTCAATTAAGTTGGAATTAAATTAGAATTTTAAATTGAATTTTAAATGCAAAGTTAGTTTTCAAAATGTGAGAATTAATTAATATTTAGATATTTTAGAATTTTTAGATTGCATGCAAAATTAGATTTGGTTGTCTAAGATATTTTGATTGAAGACTCAAGTGCATGTTTAGTTAAGAATAAGAGATTTGATTGGAAAATTCATGGAGGAGGAGAGAAGATTTTGGAAGGGAGATTTTGAGAAAAATTATGCAGAGAAGGGATTTGGAGAAATTCTTGGCTATAGATTTACATTGGAGTTATTCTGGAAATCTTGATTGTGTTTGTGGATTGCTTCCTTGGTTGGAATCATTGAATTGTTGGATAGAAGTTGTAGAAGCTTTGGAGGAAGCTCTGCATCAAATTTTCATTACTTGTAACTTCTTGAATTAGGTTTTCTTCTGTGGTTATTTTATTTGATATTTATTTACATTTAAAAGTGTAGAGATAAAGATTTGTTTGTTAAAATCTGTTTTAGAGAAGGAATTTGTGATTAGAAGAAAGAAAATAAATAAATTTAAAGCTTCTGCTATTGAAATCTCTGTAGAACTTAATTTATTTGAGGAAATGGTTAGTTTTGTTATCTAAATCAAACCTAGAGGATGTGTTTACTAAAAGCTTCTGAAAAGAAACCAAGACCTTCCTATAGATACCTTTTTCTCTTCTCATGTAAGAATTTGTGTAGTTAGTTGAAGGTTTAAATTTGTTAATCCTCTGTTGAAATTGTGTTTTTGGAAATTTCATAATTTCTTATGTACATGGTTATTTTGAAAATTGTTTCCCAATTTGTGCATAGTATTGTGATCTTCGTATATATATATATATATTGTTATTGGGAAATTAATTAAATTTAAATGATGGTCTGTGGAATTAATTCGTTGTATGGCGATACCCACTTCTTGGAAGGCGAGTTCGTTCGCTGCCCTTTGCATATTTTGTTCACTATTTTATGCGAATAACATTTCGCAGCTTACATTGTATTGGGGTTTGGGAGTTGGGGAGGATCTACCTCCCCACAGCCGCCCCTATATGGGAGCGTTGTGTGGAGGGAGACCCTCTGCACCTCCCCTCCACAGTCCCCTTTATCCTTAGTCGTCGCCGCCGGTGCCCAAGGTGTTTGGGAAGAGGGTCGGCTGGGTTTACTCAGCCGCCCCTCCCCCAAACACATTGGAGCAGGTTGGCCTCGACTGTTACAATTGTGAATGGATAACAAGGCCGAAACCGTCCGCCATTACATGAGGATGTTTAGGGTTTCATGAATGGTAATTAGTAATTAATATATATATATATGTATTTGATTTTTAATTACAATGTAATTTTATAATATTTAATATATAGATATTAAATATATATAGTTAATAAAATGAGTAATAACTATAGTGTGAGAATTTGTATATTTAGAAAGGAAGTATTAAAACATTTTATTTTTATTTAAATATTTGAATAGCATAAGTATTTGGGAAATTATTTATGGAATATTAATCTATTTTATTAAATAATGTATTTGTTTAGTAAAATATACTAATATATGTTTGATGTATATATTACATGAGTAATTTCAAATAGGTGTATATTTAATATTCATTTTATTTTTACAAATTGCATGTAATCTAGTTTTGAACGAAGATTTTAAAAGAAATAATTTGTATGCATGGATAAACTGATAGAGAAAAGATATTTTTATACATTGAAGAAATTGCATGGTTTTAAATAGAAAATTGAAAGAGTTATAGAATTTTGTTAGGGAAGTTGAAAGGATTTACATGCATGGATTTATGATGTTTTTGTTTTAAAGTAAATATAGGAATTGATTATATTGATGAGGCAATTAATTATTTTTATTTATTAATTTCTATTAGAGCAATTAAACCATTGTGTTTGGTTGAGTCATTATGTTTCAGTATGAGTCTGCCTTTGGTTAGAGGTAGTAGATTCTTTGTCCATGTTACTTTGTTACTATCTCTTAGCATGGGGGGTGGGCCTTCGGGTACCACTTGGTTGGGTGGAACATGCACCATACACCGTTGGGTCCCCTTGATTTTCAGTACTTGGTGGCGAGACATCCAGATGGATAGCTCATGGTTCTTGTGTTTAATTCTTGCATTGTAATATATTAATTTGTATAAGTTATTTATCCCTCTTATGTTTATGAGGTGAGATGTTGTAATTGTAACACTTGTGTACTATTTCCTCATTCTGGGAATGAGTGATGTAACTATTGGATTAAGATAATGATTATGAGATTGTATCTTGGATGTTTATTTTATTATGTTATGTGGTATCCTTATGATGTATGATGTTTATTTCATAAAGTATATAATGCTATGGTTATATGTAATATGTATGTGTGGGTTTAAGTAATCCTAACCTTGTAGCCTTAGAGGTCGTTGTTAATTAGTAAGTGAATGTGTATGTAATTGCACTTTTAAAAAAAAAATTGGTTCGCTTAAGTCGTTAATTATAACTTCCTTTAGGGTTACTTGGTGGGGCATTACAAATCCCCTAAAAGAACCATATGCTAGGAAAAAAGCTAAGATATAAAGGGCTTGAAGAAATCGTGAATCCAATTCCAAGCAACTTAAGATCTGAAGTAAAATTAGAAAAGATGCTTGAGAGTCTCCTAGTGTCCACAAAAAAGTCAATGGGAATTGATAACTACTAAATGGATTAATCCAGAACTAATAGGTAGACCCTAGTAGAGAATGCACAAGAAAAGTGAGTAAGATTTGACTCAAGAATAGCTAACCAAGTAATCTAGAATTTGAATTGATAGGAGCTAACTAGAGACTATAAAGCCTCTATGTCACTAAGATTTTTCACTATTAGCAAGATACAAGGCAGAGACCAAAAGCATGGGACTTGTAGAACCTAAGACCGACAGGGAAGATAGAGTAAGAGGTACCCCACAAGGGTCATGTCTCTCTAAGAGAAAAAGAAAAGATATACATATGTAATAGATGTAGGATATATGATATGGAAGGAGAATAGTAGACGAGAATGGGAAAAGGATAGGATAGGAATATGATTACAAAGAGAGACTAAGACCTGCCATTGTATTTTTTATATGAACCTATAAATATATGGAGTTATAAATTTTGAATCAATATATGTGTTATGAATGAATGTTTTCTTTATCTAAGTCACATATGGAATACAGTTCGATATAATTTCCTATTGCAATTACTCTTTTCCCTCATTGTATCCTCTAGGGTATTAAAAAACTACATAACCTGGATATTAGGGTATAAATCTGTGAATTGTAAATCCCAATTTCCTCTTGCCAACATTGGTTTCATTGTTGGGACACCAGAGTGAGAAGTGAAGAAAATATGGGGTAAGGAGAAGAAGCAGTAATGATAGAAAATAGGATAGTAATAATAAGGAAAAAAATTGTAGACACAACTCTTAGGTGCTACCCTTGTGAGAGGGGGTAGGCACTTAAGGGATGACAAATGGAAGGGGGGGATGAATCTAAAAATATCCATAAAAAGAGGTGATTGTTCAAAATTTAAGTTAACCATGGGAGATATAAGAATTAATGGAAACCCAAACCAAAAAACCCATGGAAAAAGGATATAACAAAAAGAAAATGGAGATTATTAAAAGAATTAAGTTGGCAATGGAATGAATGCAAAAGAGAGAAGGTTGAAAAGGAGGGAGGAATCTAAAAATATCCATAGAAAGAGGTGATTGTTCAGAATTTAAGTTAACCATGGGAGATATAAGAATGAATGGAAACCCAAACCAAAAAACCCATGGAAAAAGGAGATAACAAAAAGAAAGTGGAGATTATTAAAAGAATTAAGTTGGCAATGGAATGAATGCAAAAGAGAGAAGGTTGAAACAAACTCAGGATTGATAGGAAAGATATTGTAGAACAATGGAAGAAGCAAGAAAGAAAATAAATAAAACATGACACAAAGATAGCGGTAGAAAATATGAATGAAGAAGAAGAGTGTGTCACTGAGGGTGTTGTTAAGCACGCTATTGTGGGTGCAACTGAGAAAGTAAGAAATGAGATAACACAAATAATTTCTAGCATGGATAGAATAAATCAAATTATACAAAATAAAGAGGGAGAAATGGAGGATTATGGAAAAAGTAGAAAGGATTTAGAACAAAAATTTACAAGGATCATGACACCACCAATAACCACAACATCAACTACTTATCTAAATTGGGAAAACATTCAATTAAGGATAGATGAGGATTGGTTATGGTTACCGGTAGTGACCCCTATACTAAATATCCAAACAATCATAGTTGATGTGGAATACTTAGATGAGTAAGTAATTATAAGTGTTCTGAGAATACAGGGAGAAGATGCAGTAGAAGATAAATGGGATTTTATAAGTTTAACAACATATAATCAAGTGACAATGTTAACTAATCAAATGAAACTTACTAACAAACAAACATCTATGAGGATGAAAAGACAATTTGAATAGACACAACCCCTAGACCAAGAGCCACCCTTAATGCCATTAAAGTCAAGAAGGATTTCTACATAAGAAATAGAACATATCCTAAGTGAACAAGACATAGGAGAACAAGAAGGTGAACTGAATAATGTATAATATTTTGGGATAAATCACATTATAGTAGGAGATATAGACAATGACTATCAAGAAGAAGGAGATATGAATACCTCTATACAACTACCTATTTTTGACAAAGACACCAACAAGGCCATAAAACATATCTTCATCCTATAATCAATGTGGTAGAGATAAAATATAACTAGGGACAACATGAAATTGTTTGATTTTATTGGATCCATACGAGGCAATACCGTCAAGTGGTATCGAGAAATTTATCCAGAAAATGACAAGGAGTGGGATGTAGTAAAACAAGAGTTTTTAACAAATTTCAACACACTAGGATTACCTACCGAAGGGGTAAGAAAAATCCAAGAACTTACACAAAATGAAGATGAAACAATAATTGAATTTGATAAGAGATTTAAAGAAATAACTAGAATACTGGAGTAACCATTGAATAAAAAGAAAAAATTGAACGGTCCATATCTAGAGTAACAACAAAAATCAGAATGGACCTAGATGGAAGAATTTATAATACATATTTGAAATTAGTCACTTTGGCATGATGGATTGAAAACCAATCCTAGCATAAACTAGAGAAGGAAAAAAAAAAACAAAGAAATAGAGAAATTAAGATTAGAGGTGGAACAACTAAGACACCAACAAGATATTGTGGAAAAACAAGATAAGTTTTCACAAAGACCTAATATCTAGTGTACCTATTGTAGATGGGAAGGTCACTTAAGAAATGAATGCTCGAAGTAAATACCAAAAAAGAAAGAAAACACGCTAAGGGTAGATCTAAGGGAATTGTTGCACTATGTTGTCAATAATGTTTTCATTGATGTCAACCTATGTCAACCTCTAGTATGACTATGATAAGAAGGTGTTTGTGGTGTTGATAAAGTGTTGTAGATGCAACATGGTTACCTTGTTTCTAAGTGCTTTTGATAAAATTTGTATAAAGAGTGTGCAAGGTGATAGGGATGTGTTTTGTATTGCGCTCTATGTTTCTTCATGCTTGATGGTGTGCTTGTGCAGTTTTGATCTGATGTTCATAGGTGTTCAGAGGTGTTATATCTAGAGTTTTAGGTTTTGGGTCGTACGACAGTAGAAGATGTGTTTGACAGTTTGTTGAACTGTGAAGAAGGTTGTCTGGGAGAAATGGAATTGCTTCTCATTTCTTCGCATTGAAGTTTCTTGTCTTGTGGATTTGGGAATATGTTAATATTTCTTGTATCTATCTTCCCTTGGATGGTTTGGTGTTCATCTATTCCACAAGCTCGGTTCATGAAATGTGTCTTAGTGGAAATTTGACTGGTTGCACAGGATAATAGTATTCTTAGTTGTAGGTATTTGTTGTAATGTGTTTGAATATTATGTTGGTGTTGGAATATTTCAAAATATTGTTTAATGTTGCTACATGGTCTGTAGAATGTTTTTGGACCTGGTGAAATATGAATGTGGTTGCTTGTTAGTGTTAATGTCCGTTTTTCTGACCTAGCATGTTAGTGTTGTTTGTAGATGTGCTTCATTTTTTGTGGAAGCATGGTGTAGTGTGCCGGTGTAAATTTGGGTCCTAGTTAACCCTTGGTGTGGTCTACCTTCACTTCTTTCCACTATGAAGGTGTTTGGTGTCGACCTATTTGGTGGTTGCATGTTTGAGGTGCATACATTTCATTGAGGCCAACTTGGAGAAGATTGTTTGTGGTTGTGGAGGATATATGTGCAAGTTCAATTATTGGAGAAGAGTGTGGTGTGTTGTGTGGTAAAAAATTATGTGCATGTGATCAAGTGTTGAGATCTGAGTGTGAGCATGAATGCCTCTGACTACCAGAAGTAGTGAGTAGAAGGTGTCTACATTACAGTGTGCCTGAAGTTACTAGAGGTAGTGAGCTGAAGGTTGTGGATGGTGTATAGTTGTGGTGGATTATCATGTTGCTCTGAGGTAGTGAACCTCCTTGTAGCAGCCTCTTTCTATTCTCTAGCTATCTAGGCAGTGAGCCTTTCATTATTTCTTTTGGATAGTGAGTCATTTGGGCAGTGAGCCCTTCCGACTGTGAGACTTTTGTAATCGATGTTGATAGTTATATATATGTGAGTAAATCCTCACCATGGTTTTTCCCTGATTAGAGTTTTACACATAAATCTGGTGTTCTATTATGCATGGTTATTGATGTGTTAATGTTTCATTTGTTTACATTCATGTTGATGCATAATAAGGGTTTGAAGATCTATAATGGTTTGAAGGTTTTAACGTACAACTGATTCACCCACCATCTCAGTTGTCATGTGTGTTTAAAAATTGGTATCAGAGTAGAGGTTCCATTGAAAAAAATATTAACTGCTTGAGGTAGATCCAAATGTCACATAGGAATGGTGTCAAATCTCCTATGTTTGATGGAATAAATTATGCTTTCTAGAAATCCAAGATGGAAGCCTTTTTTATCTCATTAGGGTTTAGTGTATGGAAGTCAATTGAAGATGGATATACTATACCTACTACTTCTCTGACAAGTGAAGATGATATCAAGGATTATGAGAATAATGGTAAAGCAAGGAATGATATCTTGAGTGGGCCTTTTGATTTAAAACTTGTGAAGGTGATAATCTACAAAACTAATAAAGAGGTCTGGATAAAGTTGCAAAGAATTTATGAAGGAGATGATAAGGTCAAGCAAGAAAAGATGCAAAATTTCAAAGCCAACTTTGAAACCTTGAGGATGAAAAAAGATGGAGATATTACAAGCTACATGATAAGGGTGGATGAAATTGTCAATGTCATCAATGGTCTTGGTGGAAAACTAGAGGAAAGTGAAGTTGTGAAAAGTGTTTTGATAACTCTTCCTAAATTTTATAGTGCTAAAGTTTTTTCTATTGAGTATGCTTAGAATTTGGATCAATATACTAGAGATAAAATGTTTGGTTCTTTAAATAATTTTGAATTAAGAGAGTTTGACCAAGATGCTTCAAGAAAATAAACTACTTTTAAAGTCGACAAGAAAGAAAGGAACGATGAATCTTATCTGAATAATCTTGATAAGGTGGAAGAAAATTTTGTAAGGAGATTGAAAAATGGAATTGATAAATACAAAGTTACCCTTCAAATTTTTCAATTGTGGAAAGATAGGTCATTATGCTTCAAAGTGTTCAAGAAAAGTTTCAAATGAAAAACACAAAGATCATAAAGGTAAATCTTTCAAGAAGATTTATTATGTTAAAGAAGATAATAGTATATCTAATGATGAGGAATCAAACTATTCAGATGATGGTAGTGACAAGTGCTTGTTCATGGTTTTTAATGTTGGAACTAATTCTACTGACCCTAAAATATTTGTGAAGGAAATTGCTCCGAAAATAGGCCATAGTATTGAAGGAACTATGTTGACTTCCTTTCATGCAAGAGAGGAGAGAAACTACTAGATAATTGGTAGTGGATGCTCAAATCATATGACAAGTGATAAGAGTAAGTTTGTTAAACTTAAAAAGTATGATGGCGGTCTTCTTAAGTTTGGTAATGACACATATGCTAATATTTGTAGAAAAGGTTCTATTTGAGGGGGAAAAAGGACGTTAGATTCAAATTCAAGATGAACGAGAAGGCAATTTGACAAAGAAATCTAATCTATAGTCAAATGTACAAATCTAAAATCTAAAACTCCTACACGTATGAGATTAAGCTCTACTATTGCAAACATAATAAGGAACCTACTGATTACCAAATGAAATGAAAATAAAAGATAGTTTCCCCATCCTAAAGAGGAGTGTATTCGCTTGATGTTGGATTGCTCTTATCACAACGAAGCCTCCAAAGTTCGTGTGCAAAGTGTGGATGAATGCTTGGTCGATCGAAGGAAATAATGAAGCTCTCTCAAGGATGATCTCAACAACACTTCATTGCATAAGGTATGTTGATTCTCTAATCTTTTTTGTGAGGAAAGAGGTTTGTTATAGAGAAAAAGAGATTTGGAATCGACAATCAGGTTTCAACAATGTTGAATCAAGATCAACGATCAAAAGGTGTTGAGAGGATTTAGACATGAGGAGATTGTGCAAAATGACTAATCAATCAAGAATAGATTGGCTAGTCAGGAAATAGATGGCTTAGTTAGAAAATAGATGGCTTAGTTAGGAAATTAGATTGCTCAGTTAACAACCATAATTTAATCAATCAAAAAGTGGGTGAGGAATTAGGAATTAATTGATTTAATTAATTAATTCCTTTTCGGAGTTGAGCGTGCAAATCAAGTTTGACTTTTGCAAACAAAGTTGTATTAGTTTGATTTGATTTTTGATAAATGATTTGAATAGTTTGAATTAATTATTCAAAATTTTGAGGGAAAGTGTGTTAATTAAATTATTTTGATTTAATAATTCAATTAACTTAAGGGAATAGTGCATGGAGAGATAATGAGACAGTTAACTAAATACATATTTTAGTCAACTACGAGAAAGTATTCATTACGTTCAAGGAGATTGTGCATGAAGAAATAATGAGACAGTTAACTAAATAGATATTTTAGTCAACTGGAAGAAAGTATTTGTTACGTTCGAGGAGATTGTGCATGAAGAGATAATGAGACAGTTAACTAAATAGATATTTTAGTCATCTAATTTAGAAGAGCTAATTAAGTTTTTGAGGGAAATTAATTAATTAAATAATTAATTAATATCAAGAGGAATGTGCACATGTGAATTCGACTTTAATAAATAAAGTTTATTTATTAAAGTGATGATGTTGAATAAATTAAATTATTTAATTTAGAAAAGTGAAATTTGTTTGATTAAATAATTATTGATAATCATTTAATTAAATTAGAAGAATAGGTGGGGTTAAATAATTAAAATAATTATTTAATATAGAAGTTGAAAGAGGATTAAATAAAGAGTTAACTAAATAGATTGTTTAGTTAACTAAAAGAAGAATTAGTCCATGTGGAGAAGATAATTAATTAATTAATATTAAGAGGAACGCGCATGATGAATTGTTCTAATAAATAAAAGATTATTTATTAAAGAGATGATGTTTAATGAATTAAATTATTTAATTTGGAAAATATGGGATTAAATAATTGAAATAATTATTTAATGTAGAAGTTGAAAGAGGATTAAATAATATTTAATATTCGTTGGTTAATCAACTTTTATGTCTGTTGGTGGACGATGTTTACCTGACACTGTATTTTGGACTTTTTAAAATAATAAAAAAAAAAATTATCACCGATCAAAGATATATATATATTTAATATTATTTAATTTATGAGGGGGGATTGATTGATTTTTATTAATTAATTATTTTTTGAGTTGAGCGTGCAAATCAAGTTTGACTTTTTGCAAACAAACTTGCATTAGTTTGATTTGATTTTTGATGATATTTTGAATAATTTTATTTATTTTATTCAAATTTGGAGGGAAAGTGAATTAATTAAATTATTATGATTTAATAATTTAATCAAGTAAGGAGAATAAAGTTAATTAATTCAATAATTGGTGTTATTTAATTAATTAGGAAGAATAAAGTTAGATTAGGACTATTTTATTTAATTTTTTCGAATTTGATGAAAATGTGAATTAATTAAATAATGTTGTATTATTCAATTAATAGTAAAAATTGGGTTTTTAGGATTTTATTAAATAAATGAACTTTATTTAATTGGTCAAAAATGAAGAAAAAGTGAATTAATTAAATAATGTATTATTATTTAATCAATAGAGGAAATTAGGGTTAAAATGCTAGTTCGCAGGCTAGGACAATTTTAGGTGTCTACTTTTTTCCCCTCTTTGAGACAAAGTATTGGTTGCTTTGTTTCAAAGAACATTTCCCTGGTATGCCCCAAGCACAAGATTTACCCCAATATGCCCCAAATAGGATAGCTTGGTGCCCCTCGAGAAATTTGGTAAAAATTCTGGATAATGAACCAATTTTTTTGATAAGCTAATGTGATGTGTTAAGGACTGACAAAAGAAATGGTGAGAAAAAGAAAATGTTAATAAGAAATGAAGAACAGTTGATGTTGTTAGTAGTGATGAGTATTTCTTTCACTTTTCTTGGAGACTTTGCAGTTTTGAACAATCTTGTTTGATGTAGCAAACAAATACAATGCATCAGGGTATTAATGACCAAGGTGACTTTGACTCTACAAACAAAGAGTATCTTTTCTCATACCAGACATACGGAAACTTTGTTTAAAGTATATAGTTGGGTTGCATTAAAAACTTTTCGAACCAGTTAAACAAAGAGGTATAGAACATCTAACATGCAACTGCTTCACGAATTATTTCAATACAACTCTTAAAAACTCAATAAAGCAAGTATTCACCATGGTAATATTACAAATATACCTTACAAACAACAAATCGAAATGACACTCAATTGCCCCCATTCCTTCTTCTCTAAATCCTTATGGACATCCTCGAGAGATCCTAGGAATGAGTCAGTAAAGTAAATCATAAAAATAATGTTGTTATATCGCTTGCCATATCTGTCTGGGGTGGGTCTATTATCCAATGTTAATACTTTCTATCATAGGAACGGATTCGTTAAGACATATCTCAGGATGTTGTTGGATCTTGTCAAAAAGATATGTATATGATGCTTGGCTTTGTTTTAGTTCTTTTTGCGATCAAATTCTTTTGTGATTGTCTACTTAAAGGTTCCAACTGTTGATGTTCTCTTTGTTTTCTTTGTTTTATTTTGTCAAAGGGTGAGTGTGATGATCTATTTATTATGGATGATGTCTTATTGCAAATTGTGATGAACAAGATGGGTTTTTTTTGCTTTTTCTAAGTTTTATGATGTTTTCTGGGAACTAACCTAGGGTCTTAGGGGCTCATCAAAGCTAAGCCTTGCCTATGTTGTACACGCAAAGTCTCGTAGCTCGCTTGGTTTGACCTTTTCTATTTTATGAATTTTTTTTTGGATTTTGTATATTGTATATGTTTTTTGGGATTTTGGATTTTTTGGCTAAGTTAAAATAAAGCATGTTGGAAACCTAAGGGGGTCGACCTAGGGTCTCGAGGGCTAATAATCCTTTCCTACATTGTACACGTAGAGACTACGTAGTTCGAACGTTTGACTCAAAGCATGAATTTTTTTGGGTAAACAACATCGATAACTTGGATTGATTTTTCACTTCTGTGTCTAGAAGATATGTTGTAGGAAATCTACTTGAACTAGATGTGAGGTTCAAGCAAATGTTGATATCTTAGACTGTTTGAGTGAAGGAATAATCCCACGATGTTGTTTTATTTTTTATGTTTTATCAAATGTTTTTGATTTTTGTTGTTTTCTAGATGTTTCTAATTTTTATTATTTTGACCATGTTGGGACGTTCAAAGATCGAATCTATGACCAAAATTTGAAATTGCCCCTGGTTATAGACAAGATGACTTTCCTTAATCAGTAACAAGCCATGGTTGGATACACTATTTTATTATGACATGAATGGGTGGATGTTATGTATAGTACCAATAGATAATGATGCAAGTTTATTCAAATATAGTGCCTGTTTGCCAAGTTTTCACTACGGTACCTGTTCTATGAGCGCCACAAAGTGGTTTTCTCTCAAGGAACGTTTCATTTCTCTTTACTATTTTTCTTGCCTTTTTTTTATTTGTTTGTATTTTTATCTTCTTTCTTTTTTATTTTTTTGGATTTTTACCCTTTTGCTTGGGGTATTCTGACGC
Organism: Sequoiadendron giganteum; assembly: GCA_007115665.2. NCBI lineage: Eukaryota > Viridiplantae > Streptophyta > Pinopsida > Cupressales > Cupressaceae > Sequoiadendron > Sequoiadendron giganteum. The sequence goes on from CM021109.1 coordinate 117,399,919, forward strand.
GCTTTATGTGTAGAACTTTTTGAGGTGGTTGTTGTTCAGTGGTTCAGCCAAAGGTTCTCCTTTAGGAGTAGCTAACTGATATGCCCCAAAGCAATAGCTTGTTGTTATGATGAATGGACCTAACCAGTTAGGTTCAAATTTTTCCTTGTTGTCTTTAATTCAATTGTATCTTCTAATTCTCCTTGAGGACTAAGTCACCAACTTGAAAGTTTCTATCTTTGATTCTCTTGTCATAGCTTTGTTTGAGCTGATTCTGATAAACCTAAAGATGGTTTAACGTGCTCAAATTCCTTTCATCTAGGAGCTCTAATTCATTCAGTCTAGATACCCTATACTCTTCGTTGTTGACCATGCCTTTTAGTGAAAATCGTAATGAATGGATTTCGACCTCGATAGGTAATACAACTTATGACCAAGGAAAAAGGTGTGGTGCTAGTAGGTGTGTGAATGCTAGTTCGATAAGCCTATAAGGTTGGGTTTACCTACAAATACCAATCACAACCGACATCATTGACAATATTTTTCAATATTTTCAAGATTGTTTTATTGGATTCCTCTGCCTGACCATTTCCTTGAGGATAGTAGGGTGTGGAAAATCTATGTTGGATCGAGAATTTGGAATAGAGTTCCTAGACATCCCGATTCTTGAATGGGGTGCCATTGCCTATTATAATTTTATGTGGGATTCCATACCTACAAATGAGATAATTCAAAATGAATTTTGACATATGTTTGCTAGTAATTTAGGTCAATGGAATTGCCTCTATCTATTTATTGAATTATTATGTTGCGGTGATAATGAATTTATGCCCGTTGAATGAAGCAGGTGATATTTTACCTACCAAGTCTAATCCCTATTGCGAAAAAGGCCATGGCATTGTGATAGGTCTCAAATCTTGTGCTGGTGCATGAAATAGATCATTATGTTGCTGACATTATTGACACCTTCTAGAATGTTGAAATCAGTCTTGCTCCATGGAAGGCCAATAGTACCCTGCTCTGAGTATCTTTTGGACTAAGTTAGGTCTGCTAGAGTGGGATCCACAAATACCTTCATGGACCTCTTGTAAGGCTATTTTTACTTCTTCTGCATTAAGGCACCAGAGTAACATACCATCTAGGTTATGATGGTATAGGGTTTCTCCTAAGATCATAAAACAAGAGGTTCTATAGGTGAAGGTTCTTTTCTAATTAGTCGTTAAGTCAAGTGGTATAATACTGTTCTAGATATAGTCAAAAGTATCTTGGTACCATGGGGAGTTAGGACCAACAACAACACATACCATTTCTAATTCTAGGATGTTGAATTTTGGCATCAGTAGTTGTTCCACTAGGAATTCATATTTAGGTACATTATGAGGAATATCTAGCAGCGAGCCTATTGTGCCATTACATCAGCAACTCTGTTATTAATTCAAGGAACTTGTTCAAAGGTTATTTTGATGAAATTCTCCTTGAAGTTGTCCACCATGCTTTTGTATGGTATCAATTTGTCATCTTTTGTTTTTTATTTGTCATTCACCTGTTTGATTACTAGTTGGGAGTCTCCAAAGACATGTAGCTTTTTTATTCTCCATTCAATCACCATTTAAAGCCCTGTGATAAGAGATTCATACTCTGAGATGTTATTTGTGCAGGGGAATGCAATCCTGTAGGCCTTGGGTATACTATCTCCTTGTGGTGTGAGAAATAAAATACCTTCTCTTGAACTATGTTGAGTATGGGACCCATCAAAGTATAGAGTCTGCTGGCTTGTCTATTATGTCATCAAGACACTCTCATCTGGAAATTCCACTGTGAGAGGTTTATGATCATCTATGGGTGCTTCAACTAGTTGGTCTGCTATGACTTGTCCCTTTATAGCTCTCATGTCTATGTACTCTAAATTCATTCAGCATCATCACGCATTTAGCTATTCGACCTGTTAAGATTTCTTTTTCTAGTAAATATTTGAGTGGGTTCACCTTCAAAATTAGTTTCACTTTTTTGTTTAAGATATAATGTCTCAGATTTTGTGTTGAAAACATGACTGAGAGACAGGATCTTTCAATAGGTGAGTAGTTTAGTTCATAGCCCATAGTGTTTTGTTGATATAGTAGGTTGCCCTTTCTTTATTGTTATCATCTAACTGTGCTAGGAGAGCTCCCAATGTTGTGTGTGTGGTAGACACATAAAGTATCATCTCCTTTTCTAGAATTGGTGGCATGAGTATAGGAGGATTAAGTAGATACTCCTTGAATTGATGGAATGCTTGGTCACATCTCCCATCCCATTTGAAGGTGATGTCTTTGTGTAGGAGATGAGTGAAAGGTGGCATTGGTATGCTAGTTGTGCGATAAATTACCTAATTGATTGTAGCTTCCCTTGTAGGCTCCTTAGCTGTTTGAGTGTCTTTGGTGGATGCATCTCCATTATAGCTTTTACCTTGGTAGGATACACCTCTATCCCTCTTCTTAACACTGTGTACCCTAATATATTTCCAGATGTTACTCTAAACACACATTTCTTAGGGTTGAGTCTTAGAATGTACTGTTCTAATCAGTCAAATACCCTTGCTAGGTTTGTCAAGTGATTTGTCCTTTTGAATGAATTTGCTAAGATTTAATCCACATAGTCATCCATGATTGTATGTAGCATGTCATGGAATATGGTTGTCATCATTCTTTGATAGGTTTCTCCTGCATTCTTCAGACCAAAAGGAATTGCATTCCAACAGAAAGTTCCCCAAGCATAAGTGAATTTTATTTTGTGTTGGTCATCTGGAGAGATCTTTATTTGGTTATATCCAGAGAAACCATCCATTAAGGACAACATCTCATACCCTACTATTAGATCTACAATCATGTCAATGCTCGGTAATGGAAAGTAATGTTTTGGATAGGCCTTGTTCAAGTCTTTGAAGTCTGTACATATCCTTATGCCCCCTGTGGGTTTGGAAATTGGTACTAGATTTGATATCCATTGTGGATAGTCAATGGGTGTAATGAAACCCACATCTAGTAGCTTCTTTCGTTCTACCTTTACCTGTAATGCTATTTTGGGATTCATTTTTCTGAGTTTCTGCTTGATAGACTTTGCTTTAGGGATGATAGCTAGATGATGTACCAATAATGTTGGATCTAGTCCAGGCATGTCAGCATAGGTCCAGGAAAAGTTCACCTTTATATCATTGATGAACACTGTGAAATTTTCTTTCTCCTCAGGATCAAGTGATGCTACATGGTATGTTATCTTTGGGTCCTCTGTTGTACCAACATTTATGGATTTTATTTCTTCTACAAGGAGTGTTGATCTTTCTTGATATTCTGATATGGGGAGATTGAATCCTCCATCCTCGGGTGCCTCTGGGAGGTTTTCACCTTCCAATGCATCCTTTATTTTTCTCTTTTCTGGATCCGATAGAGCCATAGTGTGGTTTTCTCTAGGGGATCGTATCTTTATGTTTTTTCTTTCATTTTTGTGATTGGAAGTTTCAATCTCTCCACCAAAGTATGCCTCTTGTTCTAGTTCCATGATGAACCCTGCTTTGTGATCTCCTATTAGTATGTCCATTCAAATTCCCATGAACTTTTCAATGGCCTCATCATTTTGTAATTGATCCAAAATAGGTGAATGTTGTTGTTGATCCCAATCTATGAGTTGTGGGTAACAGAGTGGGAGACTATCATATTGGTCTGCAAAGCTTATAGAAGTAGGTGAAAGTTTCAATATGGCTCTAGTGTCTTTTACCCACTGAGTATCTAGGTCATCATTACTAGAGTTGGGGGAATCATATCCTGTGATGAAGGAGAATCCCATTCATATTCATTAGAGTCCGTTTCAGAATGGTAATAGATGTTGGGAATGGTTTCCATGTACCGAAGAGGGAACCTATCATTTCTAAAGTTTTCGAATAAGTCTTCAATGGGTGATTTGTTGTCTATGACATGGTAAATATCCAATTCCTTAATGCTAGCAGAAGTTTCTCGTTTCTTCCAAGAGGTTCGTCTAGTTTTTGGAATGACCACGTCTTTTGGTTTATAACCAAGCCCCGTATTATTTTTTCTTTGTTCCACTATGATAAGCTTTGATCGGCCTTGTTTGTGTAGCCCAAGGCCACCTGTTCCATTGTATACCATTTTTTGACTAATTGATACCCTCTAGTGTTAGGGTCAATTAAAATGGGTTGTGGCTTTTGTGGTTCTTTTTTTTCCTCCTTGTAGATCATAGATGAAAGATCCTCCTCAAATATTTCTTCATCTTTCATGTCTCCCCATCTAGTAAAGATAGTGGGTTTGAATATCATTTGTGCTATCTTGATCTCTTTTGGACCTCCATATACTCTAGTTGTTGGTGGAAGCATGCCGATGTAGAATGCTTGGTTAAAATGGTAGTTCCCATTACCTTTGTCAAGTACTTGAACTTTGGCTTTCGGTTTTGGCTGCTCACTCGATGTGTTTTTGGTGGATTTTGATGGAAGCATAGAAAGGTTGACATACGAAAAGGAGTGGAAGGCTATATCATTGCTAGGTACAGGTTGGATTTTGTTGTATTTCTCCTCCTTCTTTCCATAAAAATGGAAAGGTTCAGGATCGACATATAGTGTTACTTCCTTTCCTTCATGGGGAAACTTTAGGCATTGATGGAAATCAGAAGGGACTGCTTGTAATGCGTGGATCTAAGGGCATCCTAAGAGTAGGTTGTATGGTAACTCAAGATCTAATACTTGACAAGTAGTTTTTGTTACTGCTGGTCCTATCTGCACCGACAACCTAACTGTCCCTTCAAAATTTATCTCTAAGTCATCATAATCCCTTATAGTGATACTCTTTCCTTTTTCAATCATGTCATTAGAGTACCCCAATTTTTTTATGAATTTTAAGGTACATATGTTTAAACCTGCACCATTATCCATCAATACTCTTTTGACCATGGTCTTATGAACACCAACCTCTATGTATAGAGCTTGATTATGGAATGTTCTTTGTGGTAAATCTTTCTCTAAAAAGACTAATTGATTACTTGTAGTAATTTTTCCAACCATGGCTTGGAATTGGCTGGGATCAAGGTCATTAGGGACTGACATTTCCAAAGCTTTTTCCAATACCTCTCTATGTGTAGGTGACAATTTTAACAATTCTAAGATTGAGATGAGGACAGGTGTCTTCTTTAACTATTCCACAAGGTTGTAGTCACTTGGTGAATTGATTGTGGGTTTGGGAGGTGCTCCTTGTATTGTAACTCTTTCGTGATGGGTAGTGACATTGCAGTTGTTGTCTCCTCCTCGTATTGTTACTATGTTTTCCCTATTGTCATCAACTTGTGAGGGGCTTCCTAAAACTATGTCACCATATGTGTAATTAGAATTATGGTGTTCTTGTCACTTTCATTTATTGTTCCTCTTAGCATGGTTTAGGATAAGGTTTGAGTATATTTGGAGTTCCTTGTTTCCGAGTTGATGATCAACATCCACTTCCCCTTTGTTTATTAAGTCCCGAATGATGTGTTTGAGGCACATGTGATTGTTAGTCATATATCCTTTGATCATATGAAAATCGCACAAGTTTTTTCATTGTACCATGGTATCTTAAAGCTAGGTTCCTCATAATTTTGGTGATCATTTATTTTAATGAGGTTTTGTTGTACTAGTTTGTGCATAAATGTTTCAAGTGACTCACCTAATACAATAAATTGCCTCCTAGGTTGATCATATTGCCTATGTTACCCTCCCTAATTTGTCTCTTGGTTTACAACCTGATTGTTCTTGGGATAGGTAATTTGGTTTCTTTGTGTGTTGTTGGGACCATTACTTGTTTGTGCCACTTGTGGTTTGTTCCGATTTGTGTTTTGTGTGTTCCAGACTGCTCTAGTGTATACCACTCCATTATTTGTAATGTTCTTGTTTTTTAGCCTAGATTTTGGGTTTCTCATTTGAACTAGAGGGACTGTCTTTTGAGTTGTTTGTCTTTAAGGTTCCTCTTTCTATGAGGGATCTCTCAATATGTAATCCTTTTTCAATTATTTCTTCAAAGTCTTTAGGACATAGCATAGTTAGCTGGTAGTTTATTTCAGGCAGGACATTCGTGATGAAAATATCCACCAACTCCTTGTTTGGAATGGGCCATTTGCACCAACTCGCTTTGTGTCTCCATATTTTTAGGTAGGAGGTGAAGGAATCTCTTGGGTTCTATTTTATTGTGGAAAGACTCGTGATGGTTACATCTTGTTCTATATTAAATGAGAAGTGGGTTATAAATTTGCTAGATAGTTCATCAAAATTTTTGATTCCAGGTTGTAGGCAGGTGAACAACTCCATACCATGACCTGTAAGGCTACATGGATAGAGCCTCATGATATAGCAATAATTTTTCTATACCTCTATACATGATACGGAGAATTCTTGTACATGTTCTACTGGATATCCTACTCCTTTGTACTTTCTTTCAAATCTGGGTATCTCAAAGTTTTTTGGAAAGGGTAGTGTTGTGATGGAATGATTGAATGGGAACAAAAAAATTTCCTATACAGTGTAGGTCTTCTTTTATTTTCCTATTTTCATATTTGCTATTTTTTGGGTGACAACATCTAGCCTTAGTTCCATCTCTATTTTGGGTACATGTGTTTACAAAGGCTGCATGTGATAACCTTGTTGTCCTACTAGGTTTTGGTCATAGATCAGGTATTGTGAAGGTACAAGACCTTAATAGCCATATGGGATGTAAGGAGGGTTAATTCCTTGTTGTGTATAAGGATGGTTAACTCCTTGTTGTTGGGGTGGAACATACGAAAGGCTTCCTTGATGATGCATTTTTGGGTGACCTTGTTGATAGGATAACTAAAGAAGGGTGCTATGTGGCATACCTTGTTGGGTAAGACTAAATTGAAGGTTACCCTAGTGATGCATTGGCAGGATACCTTGTTCTTAGGATGACTGAATTAGGGTGCTCTGTAGCACACCATTCTAGGTAGGACTAAAATGAAGGTTACCCTGATGATGCGTTAGCGTGACACCTTGTTGTTGGGATGACTGATTGAGGGTGCTCTATAGCACACCCTGCTGGGTAGGACTAAACGAAAGGTTACCTTGATGATGCACTGGTGGGACACCTTGTTGTTGGGATGACTGATTGAGGGTGCTCTGTTGGCACACCTTGTTGGGTAGGACTAAACTGAAGGTTACCCTGATGATGCATTGGTGGGACACCTTGTTGATAGTATTGCTAGTTCAAAAGGGGACCTTGTGGTCCACCCTGTTGAAGGTATTGAATGTTCGAAGGGGGACCCTATGTTCCACCTTGTTGATGGTACTGATTATTCTGGGAAGGGTCGATGCTTGATGTGTTCTGAGGTATATGTTGCCCAAGAGGTGGATTGTTATTCTGAGGTTCATATTGAGATGGCCCATCTTGGTACATTTGTGCTACTATTTCTTGTTCAACCTGAGTTGGTTTCCTGAACAAGGGGTTCTCTTTGGGTTGATCGTTGTTTTGTGAGAACATAGGTGGCATATTTGACATCTCTAGAGGTTGGGTTATTTGTCTCACAACCAAGTTTTCCCCTAAGAGAATAAGATTGGGGTCTTTGAGAGCTTCTACGTTTAATTCCATGGGTAATTTAGCACTGCTTTGTGCTAACTTGAAGAAATAGGATTTTGAGTCCTTTCTTAACAACCTGTCCATTAGTTTGAGAACCTTGGGGTTGTTAGAATGTTGAAATAGTTCTTCCTCATTTATCTCTTCTTCACCACTTACCTCCTCTATAACTACTCTATTGGGATCCTGGTTACTTCATTCCATTACCTCCTTTTGTTTGTGACTTATTTCTTCCTTAGTGAAAGTTTCTTTGTATGTTGGTCTCTTCTAAGGAGTTTCATGGTCACTTGGCCTATATCCCCACGGGCTACTCTAATCATTCATGAAATTTGTTGGTGGGATACTGGTGGTATTTTTGTTGGCTTCCATATTTTTCCTGTGTTGTGATCTCGTGGTTGTCATAAACAACTTGGGTCTCCTGTGGGAGAGTGGTGTACTCTCTACTTGACTCAAATTCTAAAGACTTCATGTTTGTCCTATAGATTATGTAAGATACCAGAACTATTGGAACAAACCTGGATTGTGATAGTAGTATAAGGAATACAAGTTTGGATTTTTCCAAGAAGCTCGTTTGTAAAATTTATATACCAACCTAGTTTTGGTTTCGTGAAGTTCCCAAAGGTGTTTCTTGAGAGCTTTTGGACTAAGATTCCTAAGTCTGAAATGGTGACCTATGGACTTTACCTTAGGGACCTTGACCTTGTGTGAGATCATGAAGTGGATATTTATTGCCTCTCAGGTGGTGGTAATACGAATCTCTCTATTGCTATGTCAGCTTTCTCTTCCTCTTCGTCTAGGACAATTGATGCAGTGAGAAACTAGCGAGGTGTTTCGTTCTTCTAAAAAATGAAGGTTCTCAATATGCTTATGATGTCAGTTTGTTCACCTTTGATATATGTGAGACTAGGTTGAAGGATTGGTGCTATAAGATTTGGTTGCTGAAATGGGGCAGTTGGTCGCCAGATGGTCATAAAGTTTGATGGTGTTATGGGCAAGGAAAACTTTAGTGGCGAATCTTCGCCAATTGGCGAATACTAGAAATCAGGACCTCCAAAAATGGCGAATAGTGCAAGCTAAAAAGGAGACTGAATCACCAGGTTTTTACAAAAAAATAAATTTGTCTCGATTAATTCGCCATAAAAACAATGCGTCATTGGAAATTATTCGCTAGTAGTTTATACCATAATTAAAAATATTAATTATATTCGCTAGTAATATTATATTCCTCCGATCAATTTTGGGGTAATATCATCACTAATAATAAAATACTATTTAATTTTAGGGATACTTTAGTAGCTTAGCCTTGAATATGCATTTTATCTATTGCCATTGATTTGATTCCGCGACCTAATATGCATGTGCCTTTTCAAAGGCTTGCTGAGGCCCAAAATTTGTTTTGGGCCACACGATTAAATCGAATCATGTGGTCCAAAACAAATTTCGAGCCTCAACAAGCCTTTTAAAAGGCACATGTGTATTAGGCCGCAAAATTAACTCACAACCATCCGATTAAATAGCTAATCGATGGTAACTTTTTCAGTTTTCATTCAGTCCACATGTGTAAAAGGAGTTGCCCCCTCGACCCCCACAAGGGGGCTCTGCCCCCTTGACCCCCGCAAGGGGCGCTGCCCCTTGACCTCTCCTGTGGATGCCGCCCCCGGGCCCCTAATTCAATATTACAAAAAATAAAAATATATGGGGGAACTGCGCCGATCAACTATGCAAAATTTTAAAGGAGAGATTAGCCATTGTAATTAATCTTTTTAGTGATTATTCACTAGGATTCGCCAGTGTCATTATTATTTTTACCAATTATTCATTAAGATTCACCAATATTTTACAACTTTTTTTAATAATGTGTATAGATTCGCTAGAAAAATTAATAGTTTTTTCAAAAAATAAGGAAGGATTCGCCAGGATTTTACACCTTCGCCAAGGGGGGGGTTTCTTAAAGTTATCCCTAGTTATGGGATGGTTGTTGTGAAGCTCAAGACCCTAGGGTTTGAGTGTTGTTTTGAATTGATACTACTTGAAAATAAAAATGTTGAAGAACTAAGGTCTATATTCTACTTCCTTTTCCAGAGGATATGTTGCAAGAAAGCTTACTTACAGTACTATCTGCGAGTCCCAAGTAACTGTTGATATCATGGATGTCTGAGTGGAGGAATGACCTTAATAGTTTGTTTGATTTTGATTTCAAATAAGTAGGATGAAAATAATAGATGTGGGACTATTTGACCTTCTGTCTTTCCATTTTTTTGGTTCGAACAATGGTCCTATAAACAACTTTCTCTCAACTTTTTCTTCGTGTTTGAAGTATGGAAAGTGATAAGATAACACTTGGACTGGCTCAACAAGCATGGACTTATGTGACCTTCATGTCTATAACTTAGGTTGTGAAATCACAACACCCAAGCCATAGCTCCCAAATATTTACTTTGATTAATGTACCCTGAAATCAAAGCCCGAATGTTTAGAAACCTGTAAGGAAAGATCCTTTCAAAGGGGTGCAAACATAAGGCTTCTTTCACAAGTATGCACTAAATCAAAGGGTTCATGGTTCAACCATCTCATTCAGTGTTTGTTTTGAATGTATTATTTTTCTTAAACCAATCAAAAAATTTGATGTCAATTTTTTTTGAATTTAATGGGCCAAGTTTAACATAAACCAGTAATTACAACCCTATGGGATAGACACCATTCTCTTAGGTAGGCCTACCTCATGCTCTAAAGAGAATATTTTACATGCAACTTATGGCGCAAGACTGTAGTCGGACATGTCAAGTAACTTCTCAGAAGTAAATTCCAATGTGCACCACTTTCAAAGAATGTTTTTGGATAATAGGGTGGCCTCTAAAACAATTTGGTTCTTAGTGATAACTTTGAACGCAGAAATCTGACACTCACCCGCAGGCCACTTAAGGTATGGGATTAGGTGCAGTTTGTTGTTAGCACGGGTTGAAGCTACTTTCTTATGATTTCATAACCTTTAATATATCTTGCTAGTAAACATTCTTTGAGACCTTGCAATGAGTTCTCCAGCGTAGGATGTCTCAAAGAAAGCCCCCTCTCTAAGGTAAAATTTGGAAAATAAAATGCAAAGCGCAAAAAAAAAATTTGCTCACCCAAGATCGCCAAAAGGTGTGAGGGGAGAAAACAAAACACTTTAGCTTGCCAATCATTTTATGCACTCAAAAAACTTCATTGCAAATTGATTCATTTTAAACACCTCGAGCAATGTTATGCCCAAAAAATTGTGAGTAAAGAAAAACAAATTTCTTTTTAACTTGCACCTATACGAAGTGTTCAGGATATCAAGCAGTTAAGATAGCAATGGTGAAAAATCATAAACATTTATTCATTTTTATGAGCTCCAATAGAAGTGTTTCTAAGAAAATAAGTCTTGGTTCTATCTTGGTCAACAAATGTCAAATGTGTGTGTGTCAACAAAATGGAAAATGTTTTTCGCCCCTTTTTTTATGCACCAAAATTTAAAGGTTCCTAATTATGAAAAAATGAAATGAGTTCATTTTTTAGAGCCCAAAATCAAAGTTTTTTTGTTATTTTTATGAGCACCAAATGAAAGTTCCTAACTTAGAAAGCTTAAAATTGGTTCATTTTAACAACACCAAAATCAAATGTGAGTTTTTTGTTGTTCATTTTTAGTGCACCAAATGAAAGTTCCTAACCTAGAAAAGCTTAAAATTTCGTTCAACTTTTAATTGCACCAAAACTAAATGTGAGTTTGTTGTTTGTTCATTTTAGAGCACCAAATGAAATTTCCTAACTTAGAAAACTAAAATTGGTTTATAAAAAAATGTTTGTGGATCGAAAAATCTTGGACCGATCGGCTTCCCTATAACAAAGGTGTTAGTTGTTTTCATATATAAAAAAATGTGTCATAAATCCTGCAAGATATTTCCAAGAGATGTTCTAAACTTTCCAAACACAATACATAATCAAATGTTACGGTTAGACAATTGATTAAGCATCAAAAACCCTACAACCTAGACCAAATTGTGAGGTAAGTTAACTTTAAGCACACCAATGAAAATTTTAAATGCATAAAAACTTAAAACCACCTACACAATTGCAAATATCATGAAATTTACCCTATTTTTAAAAAAAAAACATTGAAAAATACTTTCGTATGACCAAGATATGGTCATTTAAAGATTGGATAAACAAAGGTCCTGATTGCTAGTCAATAGTGCCCCTGTGAAAAGAAAATGCAAGTTTATTATAGAAAAAGTGTCTTTCCCGTGGAAAAAGTGACCTTCTTATAGCAAAGGCGAGTTTCTAGGCATGGCAAGCGCAAATTTTTCTGGGCAGTGGTGTGAAACACCTTTCAAAATCCCTCTAGAGCCTTGTAGCTTCAATTCAACTCACGAAAACACTAGTATTGATGACTATTGGTCCCATCGGGTGTGTCAGAATGTGTTAAGGGGAAAAAGGATGTTAGATTCGAATTCAAGATGAACGAGAATGTAATTTGACAAGGAAATCTAATCTACAGTCAAATGTATAAATCTAAAATATAAAAATCCTACACATACAAGATTAAGCTTTACTATTGCAAACATAATAAGGAACCTACTGATTACCAAATGAAATGAAAGCAAAAGACAGTTTCCCCATCTTGTAGCAAAGTGTATTTGCTTGATGTTGGATTTCTCTTATCACAACGAAGCCTCCAAAGTGTGGATGAATGTTTGGTTGATTGAAGGAAAGAATGAAGCTCTCTCAAGGATGATCTTGACAACACTTCGTTGCATAAGGTATGTTGATTCTCCAATCCTTTTTTGTGAAGAAAGAGGTTTGTTATATAGAAAAAGATATTTGGAATCGACGATTAAGTTTCAACAATGTTGAATCAAGATCAATGGTCAAAAGGTGTTGAGGGGATTTAGACATGAGGAGATTGTGCAAATTGGCTGATCAATCAAGAATAGATTGGCTAGTCAGGAAATAGATGGCTGAGTTAGCAAAGAGATGTCTTAGTTAGCAAATTAGATTACTCAGTTAACAACCATAACTTTCTCAATCAGAAAGTGGGTGAGGAATTAGGCATTAATTGATTTAATTAATTAATTCTTTTTTGGAGTTGAACATGCAAATCAAGTTTGATTTTTGCAAACAAAGTTGCATTAGTTTGATTTGATTTTTGATAAATGATTTGAATAGTTTGAATTAATTATTCAAATTTTTGAGGGAAAGTGTTAATTAAATTATTTTGATTTAATAATTCAATTAACTTAGGGGAATAATGCATGGAGAGATAATGAGATAGTTAACTAAATACATATTTTAGTCAGCTAGAAGAAAGTATTTGTTACATTCGATGGGATCGTGCATGAAGAGATAATGAGACAATTAACTAAACAGATATTTTAGTCAACTCGAAGAAAGTATTCGTTACATTTGAGGAGATTATGCATGAAGAGATAATGAGATAGTTAACTAAATAGATATTTTAGTCAACTGATTTAGAAGAGCTAGTTAAGTTTTTGAGGGAAATTAATTAATTAATACCAAGAGGAACGTGCACACATGAATTTAACTTTAATAAATAAAGTTTATTTATTAAAGTGATGATGTTGAATGAATTAAATAATTTAATTTAATTATTTAATTTAGAAAGGGGAAACTTGTTTAATTAAATAATTATCGATAATAATTTAATTAAATTAGAATAATAGGTGGGGTTAAATAATTAAAATAATTATTTAATATAGAAGTTGAAAAAGGATTAAATAAACAACTAAATAAATAGATTGTTTAGTTAATTAAAAGAAGAATTAGTCCATGTGGAGAAGATAATTAATTTAATTAATTAATTAATATTAAGAGGAACGTGCATGATGAATTGTTTTAATAAATAAAATATTATTTATTAAAGGGATGATGTTTTTGAAAAAGTAAGCAGCATTTACAGGGTGTTGTATCCTACACAATGAGCCTCAAGGGCCAACAAAGATCAAGTCCAAAAAACTAATTGAAAGTAAAAAAGAACAGGAACAACACAGTAACAACACAAAGACCACGGAAAGGCAACAGAGACAAAAAACACAGGCTCAGGCATCAACTAACTAGCATTGTCCCAATTTTTGAACAAGAGGTCCACAATGTCGTCCCCGACCCAATCTTGATTCTCCTGGGCATTATTGCCCTCCAGCTCCTCTTTGATTATCGTGGACAGGGTGCTAGTCACGAAATGACCCAACTTCATCGTGAATCGGGTCAGGCCTCTGAATCTTTTGTCAAGCGTGTCCATCTTCTTTTTTAGTGCACAGAGCTCCTCACCATCATCCGTGGTCCTCAATACCTCGCCATGCTCAACAGCTAGAGGTTGCGAAGACTGAGAGGCCGAAGTATCTTTCAGGACCTTTCTATTGTCCGGGGTAGAAAGAGGCCCTTCCACATTTTCTTCCTCTTCCTCCTCAGTCTCCTCCACCTTATAATCCTTGTTGTGCATCTACTCCTCCTCCGAGTCCTCAATTATCTATCTTTTTTTGTTGTTTTTCGCCAATCTCCCAAACCTTCGGATGGTAGTCTCCCCTCCAGTCATGACTGTGGTCTCCACAACTGTGTCACCTTTAGAATCTTTCCCCACAATATTCTTCCCTTTTCCCTCTTTTACCATCGGCTCCAACAAACCTTTTTATCCTCTTTACCTTTTTTCATTGTGGTGGCTTTGTAAGAAGACTTGGTCGGGGTGGCCTTGACTTCACACAGGCTGGTTGCGGTGCTAGTATGCGCATTACCCGCACTGCCCTTAATTTTTTTAGCAGCTTGTTTGGGTTTGGGGTTTTTAACAGTACCCAGGTGGGGTTTTCTAGAAGGGCTTTTAGATTCAACAGGGGAGATATTTGTGACAGCCAGGGGTTCAATCTCTTCAATACGGATAGCAGAAATGGCTCTAGGAGGACATAAGGCCAAATGAAAATGGTAGAGTCTCAAGATAAGCCCCTGATGGAGAGGTAGAGGCAGAATGTTATTCAGGTTAAGACTGGCCATTTCCTTGCATTTTTCAATCGAATTCTCTAGGTCCATGAGCAAAAACAAAGGAAAACTAAGCAGGATTTTATGCCTAAGATGATTCAGTAGAGGAAAATGATAGAAAAAGTAGGTTTTAAACCTACCTTCAAGCGTGACGTACTTCATAAGGGCTAAACACACCTGGTCCCAGGGCTGTGAAGGGATTCACATTCAAAGCCTGACTGGTTGTGGACTGGCTCCTCATTCCCCACAAAAAAATATTTCAAACTGTCATTGTTCGGAGTCTGATTATGCTTTGGATATTTCTTCCCAGTGCAGTACATTTCGGTAGCTTGCGCTAACACCTCTTCGCTGACTTCAAAAGAAATGTCAGCCAACATAACCCTTTGATCCTTCCAGAAATTAGCGAATTGGCCAGACATGTTAGGGTCGTGGCCCACAAGAATCTCCATGAGAGGAGCAAGGCCACCCTCAATGCAGATATGCCACACTAAAGGATTCTTACAGAACTCTCCACAATTATCAGGCTCAGTCTGAATGCGGTCACCACCCATGATGTTTACCTGCATAGGAAACTAGAGAACTTGCAATAATAAAAGGTTAGAAATACCGGCAGAGCAATAGGCTTTCTTCGCATTGTGGATATTAAGGCAAGGATTGCATCAGTGGATAATTACGCCACTATGCATATCACACTCGTGAAAAGAAAGATCACCAAACAAAGACTTAACGGTGTCATTAATGTGAATCTTAAGGTGATTGTGACAAGCTAAGTGAGAAATGGTGGGCGAGCAAGGTTTCTTGGCCATGATGCAATTGCACAAAAAACTAGGCAGGGTGGTTGCTTGGCCAAATTAAGAAATGTCAATGTAAGTATATTTAGAAACCAACGCTAAACTAGCAGGATCAAAGGCACTAGAAGGGAGCTTTCCCTCATTATGATACATCATATCAACATTCATAACCATTGTCTTAAGGAGGGCATGATGAAATAAGACAATCCCAAAGAGAAGATATCGCACAATACGGCCTCTCAAAATCATAATTGTCACATACATGTCAAATCCCTTCGTAGAGACACCTTCTTTAACCACGTGAATAACCTTTAATTTTGAATTTTTCCACTTGCAGGCCACCTCAGCATTAGAACTCATCCACCAGGCCCAAAGAACAACCCATTGGACCCCCCAAATGACACCCATCAACCGAAGATTTGAAATCATCATAATAAATGGTTATTTTGTTCTTTCAAGATGAGATCTTGAATCCTTGGCGGTAAATTCCCCATATTCCTCCAACATTTAGAGTAAACCCAATAGGTACCACAATTAGCCGAAGCATCCGCCACTTGGTTACCCTCCCTAAAAATGTGTGTCACTTTTTTAGCTCTTAGCTTGGATAAAAGGAACCTAGTATCCAACAGAATATCCTTCATACTCCACCCAATCAGTCTGCTAAGATTCACAACACCAGTGATGGACTTAGAGTCCCCTTCAATGTGGAGGTTCACAATCCCTAGAGAGACAACAATTTGAAGGCCCATGAGCAACCAATACCTCTCGCAAACCCAGCAACCAGAGGATTAAATAATTAAAATAAGTATTTAATGTAGAAGTTGAAAGAGGATTAAATAATATTTAATATTATTTAATCTATGAGGGGAAATTGATTGATTTTTATTAATTAATTATTTTTGGAGTTGAGCGTGCAAATCAAGTTTGACTTTTGGCAAACAAAGTTGCATTAGTTTGATTTGATCTTTGATGATATTTTGAATAATTTTATTCAATTTATTCAAATTTGGAGGGAAAGTGAGTTAATTAAATTATTATGATTTAATAATTTAATCAACTTAGGGGAATAAAATTAATTAGTGATATAATTAAATAATTGGTGATATTTAATTAATCAAGAAGAATAAAGTTAGATTACGACTATATTTAATTTTTTGAATTTGATGAAAATGTGAATTAATTAAACAAAGTTGTATTATTTAATTAATAGTAGAAATTAGGTTTTTAAGATTTTATTAAATAAATTAACTTTATTTAATTGGTCGAAAATGAAGAAAAAGTGAATGAATTAAATAATTTAATTTAATTATTTAATTTGGAAAATGTGGGATTAACTAATTAAAATAATTATTTAATGTAGAAGTTGAAAGAGGATTAAATAATATTTAATATTATTTAATTTATGAGGGGGGATTGATTGTTTTTTATTAATTAATTCTTTTTGGAGTTGAGCGTGCAAATCAAGTTTGACTTTTGGCAAACAAAGTTGCATTAGTTTGATTTCATCTTTGATGATTTTTTGAATAATTTTATTCAATCTATTCAAATTTGGAGGGAAAGTGAGTTAAATAAATAATTTTGATTTAATAATTTAATCAACTTAGGGGAATAAAGTTAATTAGTGATATAATTAAATAGTTGGTGATATTTAATTAATCAAGAAGAATAAAGTTAGATTAGGACTATATTAAATAAATGAAATTTATTTAATTTTTTGAATTTAATGAAAATATAAATTAATTAAACAAAGTTGTATTATTCAATTAATAGTAGAAATTAGGTTTTTAGGATTTTATTAAATAAATGAACTTTATTTAATTGGTCGAAAATGAAGAAAAAATGAATTAATTAAATAATGTATTATTATTTAATTAATAGAGGAAATTAGGGTTAAAATGCTAGTTCGCAGGCTAGGACAATTTTAGGTGTCTATAGGTTCAATTAGTTTTGATGGAAAATATAAGACAAATGATGTTCTTTAGGTCAAGGGTCTTTGGCATGATCTTCTTAGTGTAGAAAAAATGTGTAGCAGAGGAAGATGGTTGTGAAATCAGAAAAGGAAGCTTTGAAACTTTGGTTGCTATAGGAATGAGGACATAAGGGAATGTTTATCAACTCAAAGGTGTTGGTGGTAAGCAATTTATGTCACAAATCAATGAAATTTGGCTATGAAACAAAAGAATGGGCCATATCAATTTTGATATCCTAGTGAAGATCAACTCTACTCATGTTGTAAGAGACATGCCAAGAATTACAAAGCCTATCAATGCAATGTGCAAAGAGTGTCAAGTTGGAAAAAAGACAAAGAAGAGGTTCAAGACTAAGGAATATTTTATCATAGGACCTATAGAGTTGGTGCATATATACCTATGTGGACCTACCAAAATAAGAATCTCTCAAGGTGACAGGTATTTTATGTTGTTAATAGATTATTACTCTAGAATGACTTGGGTGACCTTTCTCTAAGAAAAATTAGAAGCTCTAGATAAGTTAAAAGTATTTAAATCTATGGTTGAGAATGAAAAGGATTTGAAAATCAAGTGTTTGAGGTCTGATAGAGGTGGTGATTTCACCTCCAATGATTTTAATAGTTTTTGTGAAGATCATGGGATAAAAAGATATTTATTTGCTCCTAGGACTCCACAACATAATGGAGTTGTGGAAAGGAAGAATAGTAAAGTTCAGGAAGTTGCAAGAACCATGTTGAAGGAGGTAAATCTATTGAATGTCTATTGGAGAGAAGCTATTCATACCTTAGTCTGCATTCTTAACAGAGGACAAGCAAGAGTGAATAGTTCAAAGACCCCCTTATGAGCTATGGTATGGAAAAATTCCTACTGTGAAACATTTTAGAGTGTTTGGAAGTAAATGTTATATCAAGAGAGATGATGAAAACTTAGGAAAGTTTGATACAATATTAGATGAAGGAATTTTCCTTGGATATTCTACAAAGATAAAGGAATATAGGTGCTACAACAAAAGGATAAAGAAGATAGTTGAAAGAGAAAGTGTCAAAGTGGATGATGAATCACATCAAAGCTCGGTGTTGATAGAAGGATATGAATCAGATGAACCCCCTTGCAGAGAAGAAGAAAAAGAAGAAGAGAAAGAAAGAGAGATGACATTGGAAGAAGAAGAAGCTCTAGAAAAGAATTCGCAGACTCCCAAGTATGTGTAGAAGAATCATTTTGATGGTCAAATAATTAGAGACAAAAGTAGAGGTGTGCTGACAAGAAGAAAAGTTGCTATGGTAGAGGAACAAGTAAAATTTTATTTAATTTTTGAGATAGAACCTAAAACAATAACTAAGTCATGCAAGGATGAAAATTGGATCAAATCTATGGAAGAAGAACTAAGGTAGATTGAGAAGAACCAGACATGGGAACTAGTCCCAAGACCAACAAACAAGAATGTGATAGGAACTAAAAGGGTTTTCAAGAACAAGTTGAGTGAGAATAGAGAAGTTATCTAAAACAATGATAGGCTTGTGTGTAAGGGATACTCACAAGTGGAAGGAATAGATTTTGAAGAGACTTTTTCTCCTGCAGCAATAATGGAGGCTATTAGGATGTTTCTAGCTTTTGCAACACATAAAGACTTCAAAGTATATCAAATGGATGTAAAGTCTATATTCTTAAATGGTGATTTAGAGGAAGAGGTATACAATGAACAACTAGAAGGTTTCTAGCTATCAAAATATTTTGATATGGTTTGCAGGTTGAAGAAAGAATTATATGGTCTTAAATAGGCTCCTAGAGCTTGGTATGCAAGATTGATTAAAAAAGGATACTACAAATAGCAATCTTTACTTCAAAGTTGAGGGAGATCAAATTCTGATTGTGGTTGTGTGTGTTGATGACATAATCTTTGGAGGAAATGAGGAAATGTGTAAAAAAATTGTAGAGGAAATGCAAAATGAGTTTGAGATGTCAATGTTTAGGGAGATGACTTTCTTCCTTGGGTTGCAACTTAGTCAATCAAAAAGAGGCACATTCATTACACAATCAAAATATGCTAAGGAAATGCTAAAGAATTTTGGAATAGAGGACTCTAAAATAGTATGTACTCCCATGATTATTGGTTGTAAATTGAGAAAAAATATTGAATCTCCTAAGATAGATCAAACCAAGTATAGATCATTGATTGGTGGAATACTATATATAGCTACAACTAGACCGGATATTATGCATGTAGTCTATCTTGTGGCAATATTTCAAGAAGATCCTAGAGAATCACATGCGGTAGCAGTCAAAAGGATATTTAGGTATTTGAAGAGCACTTTGGACTATGGTCTATAGTATTCTAAGGATACCTTCTCTTTGAGTGCTTATACATATGCGGATTGGGCAAGTTGTGCGGATGATAGAAGAAGTTCAAGTGGAGGTGCTTTCTTCCTTGGAAATAGACTAGTTTCTTGGTTGAGTAAGAAGCAATATTTAGTGTCATTATTTACTACAAAGGCAAAATATATTGTTGTAGCATCTTGTTGCATATAGGTGTTGTACTGGATGAAGCAGATATTGAAATATATCAGAGTATCATATGATGAACCTATCTCTATCTTGTGTGATAATACAAGTGTTATCAACATTTCAAAAAAATTGGTAATGCATTCAAGAACAAAGCATATCTCTATCCAGTATCACTTTCTAAGAGATAATTTTTTTGAGAATGAAATAAAGTTGGAGTATGTTCCTAGAAAGGATCAAATAGTAGACATCTTCACAAAGGCTCTTCCAAAAGATACATTTGAGTATCTCAGAAACAAGCTAGGGGTTATTTCCCCTCTTTTCAACTAGATGCATAAGTTGGTACATCTATCTAGGGATGCAATTCAAGATATGTTCTTTGTCTTGGACTAATGAAGGCTACCTCTCAGGGGGAGTAGGTAGTATTTTCTTTGGTCAGTGAAATTAGAGGGATCATATGTTGTTCCTAAAAGTGTGTGAGAGAGAAGTGATTTGTGCAAGTGTTTCCCTTTTCGATTAATGTTAATGGGGGAGAGTGATGTCTAAAAACACAAGAGAAAGGGGGAGAGAGTAGTGGAGAGGGAAGTGGAGAGTTGAATTAAGGAGGAGAGTTGCATGAGGGTTGGAGATAAGAGTTTCTTTTGTTGTTGATGGTTTTTCAACAGGTATTACATAAATGACAAAGGGGGAGATTTTTGCACTATGTTTTCATTAGTGTTGTCATTGATGTCAACCTATGTCAACCTTTAGTGTGTTTATGATGAGAATTTGTTTGTGGTGTTGATTAGATGTTACAGATGTAACATGGTCACTTGGTTTCCAAGTTCTTTTGAGAAGGTGGCAGGGGTGTATTTTGTATTGTGCTCCACATTTCTTCATTCTTGATGATGTGCTTGTGCAGTTTAGATGTGATGTTCAAAAGTTTTTATAGGTTTTATAACTGGATTTTTGGGTTCTGGATCATGCAACAGTATAAGATGTGTTTGACAATGTGTTGGACAATGATGAAGGTTTAGGATAAATAGAATTGCTTTGTATTTCTTGTTTTGAGGATTTTGGAATTTAAGTTAATATTTCTTGTATCTATCTTCCCTTGGATGGTTTGGTGTTCAGTTGTTCCAAAAGCTTGGTTCATGAGTTGTGTCTTAGTGGCAATTTGACTAGTTGCATAAGATAATAGTATTCTCAATTGTAGGTGTTTGCAGTAGTGTGTTTGAATATTCTAAAATTTTGTGTAATATTGCTACGTGGTTAGTAGGATATTTCCAAACCTAGTGAAGCGTGAATGTGGTTGCTTGTTAGCATTACCGATTTGGGTGACTTGGCGTGTTAGCGTTAATTGAAAATGTGATTCGTTATTTGTGGAAGCATGGTGTAGTGTGTAGGTGTAGGTTTGGGTCTTGGTTAACCCTTGGTGTGGTCTTCCTTTACGTATTTCCACCATGGAAGTTTTTGGTGCCGATCTATTTGGTGGTTGCGCGTTTGAGGTGCATACATTTCATTAAGGCTAACTTGGAGAAGATTATTTGTGGTTGTGGAGGATATATATGAAAGGTCAATTATTGGAGAAGAGTGTGGTGTGAAATGATATGTATGTGATCAAGTGTTAAGATTTGAGTGTGAGCATTAAGGCCCATGACTACCGAAAGTAGTGAGTAGGTGTTTATATTTCAGTGTGTCTAAAGTTGCTGGAGGAGGTGAGTTGAAGGTTGTGGATGGTGTAGAGTTCTTGGGGTGGATTCTCCTATTGTGTAGTGAACCTCCTTTTATTAGTCTCTTTCTATTCAGTCAGTGAGCCCTTGGTAGTGAGTCTTTTGTAATTGATATTGATATTCATATGTATGTGAGTTAATCCTAACCATGGTTTTTCCTTGATTAGGGTTTTCCACATAAATATAGTGTTCTATAGTATATGGTTGTCGATATGTTGATGTTTCATTTGTTTACATTCATTTTGATGCATTTTGATGTTTTGAATATCTATAAGGGTTTGAAGGTTTTAATGTACAACTAATTCAACCCCCTCTTAGTTGTCTTGGGTGTTTGGACTGCCTAAAAAGATGAACTCAATTTATTGTGGAAATTATGAAGAATTGGATGACCATGTGACAAAAGAATTCCCATTATAACTATTCCAAATAAGAGAGGATCCAACACTAAGAAATCATAATAAGTAAAGAGGGTTGGCATATGCAAAAGGTTCGGTGGAAAGACCACTCCACATACAAGACCATGGGTATGTAGTGCCAAATTGGAAAAACTAGAGGAATATAATGCCCTAAAAACTAATAGAATCAAGCACCATATAATGATAGAGGCCATTTCTGAGGAGATAAAGGCTGAGGTAGAGGAAGAAGGCAAATATATACCAACTATTTCAATTGTAGTAAGCAATGACACTTTGTAACTGAATTTTGGGGAGATAAGAAAAATCCATGTGGATTTTACGGAAACACAAAGCATGATATATTCAAATGTGATAAAGCTTGAACCTATCATAAGAATGCGACACCACAATCAAATAGTGATGAGCTCTAAAATTTAAATATACCTAGAGCATCAAGACTCTTAAGGAAAATACCAAGAGAATCTAATGAAACAAATAGGATATTCCAAAAAGTAGAGTGAATTGACATTGACATTGTTGAGACTAGTAGATTTGTAAAAGGACATCAAACATATATAGGACCAAGAAATAAAAAGAAAAACAAAGCAACAGTGGTTACTAGATAGGGAACAAATACCATAAGTGATATAAATGTAACCACATAAGAAGAAACTACTACATATGAGGAAGAATTTCACCCAACCAAGAAACAACATGACCAAATAGTAGAATAAACAACAAAAATTATCACAAAAGAGAAAGGTCAAGAAGCAAAACAAAATGACTAATTTTTTTAACAAGAAGTGGGAATACTCAAACAACTGATAAAATGCCCAAACACTCTAATCTACTAGATAAACTAAAGTGATTTTACAAGTATTGAAACAAACATAATAAAACACCACAAATAAGCATAATAGGGAAGAATTATAGGCAATATAAGACATGACCCATAATGATTACAATTAGCATAGACCATAGGAAAACAAACAATGCAATGGTAGACATAGGAGCTAACATAAATGTGCTCCCAAAAAGGGTGTGGGAACAAATAGGCAAATGCAAACTTGAACAAACACCCTACAACATTAGCCTAGTAGATGGAATTGGGATGAAAACCTTTGGAACTTGGAAGCAAGTAGATGTAAGTGTTAGAAGAGTAAAACATATTACAGACTTTGAGGTAGTTACCATCAAAGGAACCTTTGATTCATTCAATGCATTACTAAGACTAAGGTTTTTTTCAATGCAAAAAAACATTATGGACTCAAGGAAGGAAGAAATATCATTTGTTGGTGAAAAGTAATAGTCCACAATGAATCAGATACAAAGGAATTAAACATAGAAGAATATCATAACTCTAATAACAAAAACCTCTACACAATCTCATGGTTTCCACTCAATTAAAACCTTGAAGAACCAAAATTAGAAGGGGAATTCTAAGTAGAAACCAACATGTATAGCACAAATAGTGAGGAAGTATTAGATGTGTGGATGTAGGAAGAACCAAAAATGTATTCCCAGTGGATTACCAAATTTTGTAGAGTATTTATGATTAGGAGAACATCGAAGAATGCTTTGCATTCTACCGCAGATTTAGATGACATGCCACATAATATTTATGGAAACTTGGGAGAAAGTAGAGATGACACACCTAAAATATGTCACTAGATAAAGCACATATCACGTGGAATTTCACATATTAAACTTCCCAAGTATGCAGGAGTAGGAGGTCTATTATCATTTATTGCATAGATAAAACAAGTTTTCCATACTAAAGAGCTAAGACTTGACATATTAAAGCACACACTCATCTACAACACCACGAGTTGGTACAACACACACAAGGACCACCTAACCAAATGAGAAATATTTAAAATCCTAATCAAAATAAGATACATATCAGAAGAAGGAGAATACAAGGAGATACCAATATACAATGAGAATATCTTATCAGAGGATCATCTAACCACTTGTATCACAAGATGGAAATCAAGGAATGAGTATGATGAATGATTATATATCCAAATATTGTATTGGACACTAACACTGATTTCTCAAACCTGGTATATAAACCAAGAATGATAAGAAGAAACAAAATTTTGGATAGGACTTAATATGGAATTTATATAAAAAAAATTTGTTTGTAATGAGGATGAACATATACATACCACACTACTCAAAATGAAAGAAATAATATTCAAACCAGATATAAATAATAAAGCAGTGGTACTGCAAAACCCTACACCACCCACACAATTAGAAGGAATATGGAAATGTATTGAATGCATCGACAAAGAATCTATATTACTGAGAAAAAGATGTCTAACACAACAAGAAGAGGGTTAAACACACCACTTGGATATAGAATTCAACCAAGGAGAAAGGGAATTAGAGTCCCCAATAGAAGCCAAAAAAAATATTATAATCAACCAATCAAGCTAAGAGAAGAGAATGTTGCAAATGATTGGGACCCTAAACTTGTAAAGATAGGAGAATATTGGGAAGATTAAATAGTTGAACAAGTTGCAGATATCCTATCATATTTTGAAGAATTATTCCCTAAAACATTCACAGACCTAAAATGTATAAAAGAATGAGTAGGATTTATGAAAAATTAAATTTAAAGAAGGAAATAAACTAGTACAAAAGAGACCATATAAATTGAATCCAAACTTGAAAAAGAAAGTTAAAGTAGAGAGATAAAATACTTGAAGCAAGTGTAATCAAACTGGTAGAATATTTGGAATGGATTAGCCTATGTTCATATAAAACAAGAAAACAAGCGAGGTAAGAATTTATGTTGACTTAAGGGAACTTAATAAATCTTGCATTCATGACCCTTTTCCTACACCATTCATGAAGGGAAAACAGGGATGGATCTAATGACCCAACAATGTGAAATACATTCCCCTAACACTAATACAACAAAGGAGAATAGCAAAAACTGGTTCTAATAGCTTCTAAAACTACTGAGATGAATACATACAGAGTAAATGAGATAATAGAATATTAAGCATTCACAGATGACACAGTATTTACGTGGGAAAACCTTTTCAGGTAAAAAACCCACCACACCAAGCAAAGACAATTTTGTATTATAGCAATAAAAACATTACATACAAAATTCTTTAGCCTTCACTCTTTGATCAGCTCACAACAACTCTCAAGTTAAAACTCACAGTTACAATAATTTTTCACTCAAAGTATACAATGAATTCTCTTTCTTACATCGACATGCAACTCGCTTATCAAAACCGTCACCTTTCTTGGTTTTCATAAAACAATGTACTCGACTTGTAACTATCATACATCTCATTCAATGTTCCAACCAAACGCATGGCTTCTAGGTTCATGCATCGAACATTCAAGCAAGCAATCGATCTACCTAGATTGCATCGAGCCACCCAGGCATTTATTGCCTGCCTTAATCAGGTTCCTTTTCCAGCTAGAAATCAACCTGCAATTACTGCCATTACTATTTTGGCATTTAGCCAATCAAACTGTTCTCAAACTACCATGTGTCCTTTTTCCATTCACTGGGGGCCCTTTGACTCCGAGTCCAACTCGGTCAAACCTGGTGTGAGCTCATCTGAGCTCTCCTTGTCTCCACCGCACCACCACCAAGTCTGTTTCATCCTGTTGTGGTATGGTGGTGAGCTCGTCTGAGCTCACCTCGCCATCTATCGCACTACCGCCGAGTCCGATTGACCCGACCACAGTAAAGTGGTAAATAGTTTAGGGGACCACTGGTAGTCAAAATACGCTACCACAGAGGCCGCTAGGCCACCCCGTGGTAGGGCGATGACCACCGGCCAGACCGCTAGCGGTCTTACCGCAGCCACCGTGGTGAGCAAGCTCAATGTCTGTAGTGGAGTGGTAACCGCTAGTCACACCGCTGGTGGTTTCATCGTGGGCACCACGGTGAGCCAACTCACCGCCCGTGGTGGGGTGGTAACCACCAAGCCCACCACTCGCGATCTCACCACAGACACCACGGTGAGAGGAACCACCACCAGCAGTATGGCGATAATGGCAAAAACATCAAATTTTTTGCCAAGTCCTTTAAACTAGAGGCGCAAGGCTGGAAGTTGAGACATACTTTCTCAACAATTCACCTATGAAATATTGGAATCACTGGAAGGAAGATAAATCTACTTGTTCACTAATAGTTTCTTTGGCTACCACAAAGTAAAAACACAAGAGGAAGATCAACAAAAACTAAATTTATGATAAAATGGGATTCTTACATGTACATAGTGATTCCATTTTGCATGAACAATGTACCTACAATATTCAATAGGATAATGATAAATGCATTTAAATATTTCATACATGACTTCTTGGAAGTATATTTAGATGATTGGATAGTATACGGTTTGGTAAAATACCATGTACAAGTACTTAGAATGATGTTAAACAGACGTTGAAGTATGCAGATAACATTAAAATTGAATTTCTTTTCTTTTTCCCACTTCTCTCTCCTTTGTCTACATTTTAACAACCTAAGTGCATGATGGATTCTACTTTGGGGGTACCCCATGGTCCCCCTTTGTCCCCTCTTGACCAAAGCCTCACCCTATTTCATGTAGACTCATGTCCCTTGGGAGCTACTCCTAGCTTGTCCGAGTCTAAGGTCCCCGTGATCCCGGGTTAGCCCGTGTCACCCATGATTCTAGTCCTATCTGGTGTAGAAATGTTGGCAATCGTGGTCCTTTTGGAGGTTCAAGGATGTAAGGATGTATTGACTAATGGTATTTAGAGTACTAAGGTCACCACTCCTCGCCCATAAGAGGAGGTCATTGTCACAAGCATAGATTTTTCTATCTCTGATTCAGTTAGTGATAAGATTCTTTCCTCAATGGAAAATGTGGTGGTGGGTCATTTTCTCTCCTTTCAACCTTCTATGGATATGGTTTGGAGATGGGATGCTGCTAAATGGTGCCTCAATGGAAGTGTGGACATATGTGCTATGATGGGAGTGCCATTTTTGTTCAAGTTCACTGCTTCAGATGATTTGGTCGCAGTCCTCTCTTTTGGGCCTTGGGTGTATGGGAAGCACAGTTTGGCCTTATGGCGCTGGAAGCCAGGTTTCGACCCTACATTGGATCTCAATAAGGAGGCCCTAGTTTGGGTTCGTCTTCTTGGTCTACCTCTAGAGTATTGGGATGAATCCATTTTCAAAAGAATAGGGGATTCATTGGGATAGTTTATTACGTCGGACTCCATTACCTGTTCCAAATCTAGGTTAGTTTTTGCCCACTTTTGTGTTAATATCAATGTGTACAAGATGCTTCCTACCTCTGTGAAGCTATGCTCTAAGTTTGGTTCTTGGGTCCAACCAATCTGTTATGAGAATGTGATGGTCTACTGTAAAAAGTGTGCTAAACCTGGCCACCTTATTTTTGACTGCAAATCCTCTTTTAATCGTGTGTCTAACCTGGTGATTTTGCTACTGACAAGCACTATCCCTTTGAAAAAGACATCCTGAAGAATGTGGACTCTTTGGTTAAGTCCATCTCTACTGCATTGGATGGCCCCCCGACTCTTAAGGGTCATTCCTTTGTGGAGAATTTTTCTTGTTCAAGCTTAGATCTGGTCCCTGCTCCCCCTGTTTTGGCTACAAGGGTGGTTGTCGGTGTAGACCTAGTGGTTGGTATTGCTGCTTCTGTATTGGTTGCGAGTTTATCTGTTAAGGAGGACCCATTGATTGGGTTTGTTTCCCCAGGCTAGAATTTTTGGGGGGCTACAAAATTTGGTGCCTCACTAAAGAATGTTAGGTCTGACCTTTTTATTGGACCTAGTATGACTAAAGGAGAAGAAGGTGAGATATTGGAGGAGGTGGTTGCCAAAGTTAAAATTGAGAAAGGTGTTTTGGATTTAGTGGATTTAAACCAGAAGAAAGTTTTGGAAGAGGAGTCTTGTTCAACCCCAAAGAAAAAAGGGAAAAAGAAGAAGACGTATGTGGGTGGTGAATCTAAATCGGGTAGATCCAGCCATCGAAAATCCAGGCAGAGGGAGACAACGAATGAGATAGAAATTGGTAAATAGAGGACATTGGAAGTGTCCTCAAAGAAGAGTAAAAAATGAAGGTTTTGTCTTGGAATGTGCAAGGACTAAATAGTTCTCATAAATAGCTTGCATTGAAAAACTATGTTTTAGAACATAAGAAGTTTTACTATTATAGGAAACTAAATGAAAAAAGAAAATTTGATAATATTGCGAAGTATATTTGGTTGGGTGCTCTTTACTCTTGAAGTGATGTTGAGGGGGCATCTGGTGGGTTTTCTGTGTTATGGAACCTATCTAGGATCAATGGTACTGAACTATTTTTCTACCGAAGTAGTGTGGGAGTCTTATTTTCTTACCTAGGTGGCTCTTGGTCGCTTATTAATGTTTATGCTCCTAACTAGAGGAATGCTAGGAATGCCCTATTGCAAGATCTATCTGATAGGTTAAAAAATAATAGGGGGTCTCATTGGTTGGTGGCAGGGGACTTCAACTCCCCATTATTTCCTTCCAAGAAAAGTAGTGGTTTGGTGGATTATTCTGACAACATGGTTGATCCGAGAAATTTCCTAAGTTCAACTGGCCTAATTGACATTGACCTATAGATTCAATCATTTATTTTGATCAATAGGCACCTTGGGGAAGGTTTGATTCAAGTCAGACTGGATAGGTTCCTCTTCTCTTGCAATTGCTTGGCATAGCTTAGAGCTAACCTCATTTCTCTGCTTAGGATTGTTTCTAACCATACCCTCTATTGTTGGTCATGAATGATCTTTCTATCTTTGGACCCTTCCCCTTTAGGTTTGAGATTATGTGGAACTCTCATCTTGATTTTAAGAATAAAATTGTTGAATGGTGGAATATTCATGTTTGTGGTTCACCCATGTTCAGGATCTTTTATAAACTTAAACATATCAAATGTATGGTGAAAGGTTGGAACAAAAGAGTTTTTAGAGATGTCTTTCAGAATAAAAGAGCTTTAGGGGATAAGTTGAAGACTATCAAAAAAAATATGGAAGATGGGGATATCAACTTACCAACCTACACTCAGGAAAGAGAGTCGAAGGGAGTGAGAGAAGATTTTAAGGAAAGAGGAAATTTTTTGGAAACACAAATCCAGAGTTCAATGGATGCAATAAGGGGATAGAAATATCTCCTTTTTCATGTTTATTCCCTGAAACACAAAAAAAGAAATTAGATAACTAAGTTGCATGATGAGCGGGGATTTTTGATCAAGACGCCCACCCAGATCGGTCTGCTGGCAGTGAACTATTTTCAGAAGGCTTATTTGGCCCCTGTTGAGGCTCCCAATCTGACTTTGGACAATATGCTACTAGACCCTCTCCCAACCACCATTACTCTAGATGATAACCTCAGCATCATCATTGTTGTCACTCCTAAGGAATTTGGTTGGCCACTTTCAGTATGGGGGGCTACAAGGCACCTAGCCCAGATGGTTTCTCCCTGACATTTTTTCATATTTTATGGGAGATTGTTTGTGGGGACCTTATTTTGGCTACTAGGGATTTCTTCAAATCTATTAATATCCTCAAACAACTGAACCATAATTTTATTACCTTAATTCCCAAAATTGTTGATCCCCAGTCTATGACCAATTTTAGGCCCATTAGTCTATGCAATACTTTTTATAAAATCCTCTCTAAAAATCTTGGTGAATCATCTTAAACCCCTCCTAGACAAAATTATCATCCCCACTCAGAAAGGCTTTGTTCTTGGTCGGCATATTTTGGATGCTACTATAACTATGCATGAATTGCTCCACTCAATGGATAGAAGCAACAATGCCACTATGGCACTCAAACTAGATATTTCAAAAGCTTATGACAAGGTGTTATGGGACTTCATTCCTAAAGTTCTAGCTAAGTCTGGTTTTGGTCAATATGTAGTCAAGCTCTTAATGGAATGCATATCCATAGTAAAGTACTTCGTGTTGGTTAATGGGACTCCTTGGGGATTCTTTAATGCTAGGAGAGGCATTCGGCAGGGGGATCCCCTCTCACCCTATCTTTCTATCATGGTCGCAGATGTCTGAAGCAAGAACATTTCAAATATGCTATCGAAGGGGACCATTAAAGGTGTTAAGGTTACCTCTTCTTTAGAGCCTACTATTATCCAACAATTTATGGATGACACCTTTCTCTTTGGGAAAACCTCTATGATTGAAGCAAGGAAATAGAAAAATTATTTCAACAACTATGTTGCTTGCTCTGGGAAATGTATTAACTATAATAAAAGCATGGTCTATCTCTTTAGTAGTACTCCTACTCTTCAAGCTTGGGTGACCATTGTTATTGGTTGTTTGAGTGGTTCTCTCCCTTCGGTGTATCTTGGTTTACCTCTTACTATTAAGGAAGTCACCCTTGAATTCTAGAATTTTGTCCTTGAAAGGATACATAGGAAGTTGGTCGGTTGGAAAGGTTCCATCCTTAGTCATGCTAGCAAACTACAGCTCTTATTTGCTACTCTTCAAGGGATCCCTATTTAATTCCTCTCCATTTTCAACATCCCTAGATATATAGTTGAGAAATTCAAAAAAATTCAAAGGAATTTCCTTTGGTCGAGGACCGAGGAAAATAAAAAAAATTGTTTGGTTAAATGGGACAAAGTATGTAACCCTAAACCTTGTGGTGGGCTTGGGATAAGGAATATCCCTTGCATCAACAAGGCTTTGATTTCCAAGATGGGTTGGGATCAACTGAGAAACAAAAAAGATTGGTGAAAAATTATGAACGCTAAGTATCTTCAAAATAGAACTTTGATTAATTGTCTCTCTAAAGATTACCCTTCGGGGTCCTTGGCTTGGAAGAACATTTGCAATTTACAAGGGTTGCTTAAGATAGTGATGAAATTGAAAATTGGGAATGGTTGCAATATCAGATTCTGGGATGATTCCTGGTTACTTGAAACCCCTTTGTCCCATTCTGAATTTAGAAAGCCGATGAGACCTACACAAATTTTCTTTTGATTTTAAATTAGAGATCATCTCCTTGGCCTGCAAGGGGCCCATAGGTGGAATAGTCTGGCCCTTTACTTCCCTTTGTCTCCTAAATTGTGTCTCCTAGCCAAGTCCTTAAAATACTTGCTTTCCCTTACAATATTACCGTTGAACAATATGGATGATGAATTTTTATGCGCTCATGATAAGCAGGGGGAGCTTTATGTTAAAATGACTTATAATCTGCTATCACACTAGCGTGTCACCCTTAGACCTTGGAAACAAGTTTAGAACAGACACATGATCCCAAAGATAAATTTTTTCTAGTCGACTACTTGCCATAACAAAATTCTTACTCGAGATAATTTGAGGAAAAGGGGATTCTAGATCCCCAACAGATGTTTGTTATGCAAGTGCAATGAAGAATCTATGGACCACTTGCTTCTGCATTATTTTTTGTTGTTAGTGTGTGGGAGATGGCTTTGGAGACGTTGGGTACTTAGTTGGCTATGAACAAGGATACTAATTCTTTTATCTTGGGCTGGTCTACGCCTTTCCTTCACCCCATTCCTCATGAGATCTGGAACCAGGCCCCCCCCATTATTTGTTGGTGTTTATGGGAAGAAAGGAACAACAAGATATTCAAGAATATTGAGATGAGCCCAAAGGAGATTTTTGGTATAGGGGCAAGGCTTATCATGGAAAACATTTTGCTCTTCAAAGGGAAAATCCTAGACAAGGCCTCGACTGAGGGGGAAATAAAAATGGCTAAAGCTTGGCATCAAAATCTAGAGACCAATTCCTTTGAAAACTCCATATCCTAGGCTCGATAGGACACCATCTGGAAACCTCCTAACTATGGTTGGCATAAGCTCAATTTTGATGGAGTTTCCAAAGGCAACCTAGGAAGGGAAAGTATAGGAGGTATAATAAGAGACTGGAAGGGAAATTTTGTGGCTGGTTACTCGAGGGGATTGGGATTCAATCCCTTATGATTGTAGAAGCTAGAGCATTGCTAAAGGGCATTCAATTGGCTGTCACTATGGGGATTAGGAATCTACATATTGAAGGAGATTCTAAGTCTTTAATTGATGCGGTCAACTTGGGAAAATTACTGGGATGGAGTACGAAAGACATTTTAATAGACATTAAACATCTTATGTCTAAGCTAAATTTGAAGGTTGCTACCCACATTTATCAGGATGGTAATCAAGTGGCAGATGCTATGGCTAATTTTGGCACCCATTATAAAATTTCCAAGTGTTGGCATATTTGGGGAACCTTCTACTTGGTATTCAAGGTTTAATCCTTAAGGAGCAAGGCACATGTATAATCAATGATGATGAATGATTATGCGATAATTTTGGCTTTATGGGGGGTCCACATTCTTATCTACTAGGCCATGTGGATGGGTTTAAATGTTGAGGTATCTTACAAGTGGAAAATTTGGAATAGTGAGGTGGAGATCATTTTTAAAAAGGAATTTATGAGTGATGGGGAGTACTTTATGACTACATCCAAGTTGGATCCGGCCTTACGTAATCTTTTATTAGGGTTTGATATTTGCACTTGTTTAACGGTGCAAATTTTTGAATTTAAATTTGATGTGACTAGATTTTATGGGGTGAAGCTCTTGATTGGTCCTTTCTATCCCACTAATTTGATTCTATCACTAAAGGGTAGGATTTTGGGTTTAGATAAATTTGGCCCCGTGACCAACTTTCATTGGAAATTGTGCAAAAGCAATGTGGATGGAAAAACTTCCTGTTCCATCATTTCTTACTTACCTGACTGCAAGTGTTTGAAGATTTGCATTAATGTGATAGCCAAGATTGCCTTTTGGAATGGTACTTTTCAAGCATGTATTCTGTACATGGTTTTGATTTCCCAAGGCCGCATTGTTTGGCTTAAAACTTTATGTTTGTGGGAGACTGCTCAAATTATCGAAATATCAAACCATTTACTCTCACAGGCTTTCTGGTTTTTTTGTGTGTAGAGAGGCGACATGGGTGGTGATAGGGTGCGCACAAAGCCTAATAACTATAGAAAGTTTCATAAAAACCCTCTGGTTTGGAACATATGCATGGAAGGTGGGCTAGTGCCTTTAATGGAGAACTTGGTGGGTCATGATTCTAAGTTATTTGTATAGTTTGTGAAAACCTAGAAAGAACGAAGGGTTACCATGGGTGGTATCTCCTTTGAAGTTAATGAGGAGGTGATTGCTCAAGCAATGGTGTTGTAGTGCACCGAAAAGTACCCAAAACACACAAAGGTGCAGGACAACGAAAGCTTGAAGGATTTATTTGTTGGTAATGAAGAACCTATTTGCAACCAATCAAGATTTGAAAGAGAGGCTCTGTCATGGCCTAGGGATCAGGTTTTCCTTGCCCTAATGAAGTGCGTCACCTTGGAAGGTAGATATAAAACCTACTATTTCTATCATTTTCCTCTTTTGAATTACCTCTGCCATAAAATTATGTTAAGCTTCCCAATTTTCTTGCTTACAGACTTGAAAAACTCTGTTGAGAAATGTATGGAATCTTCTACCCAAAACCTAGAGGATCCTCCTCCTCTATTGCTACATCAAGGCCACATTCTGAGGCTCTACCACTTCCATCTCACACTCTACCCACCAAAACCCATCTCTGCCATCAGAATTGAGGAAATTGAACCCCCTGCATAGACTATTTCCTTGGTCGAGTCTAAGGGTCCCAAAATAAAAACCCTTTGGAAACCCCTAAACTAAAACTGACCCCCAAGAAGATTAAGGGAAATGTTGGGATAGCCTAGTCGAGTGTTGTGGCTGGTCTCTATGAATTAAAGTCTAGCCTTGCCAAGATGGTCAACAAACCTACCACCAAAAAGAAAGTGAAAGATGAGGGGAAGGGTTTGATGGAGTTGTTGTCCACAGACAGTAGAGGCAATAATGTGGTGGGGAAGGATTCCAAGGGTGAAACTATGGTAGCTGCTATGGTGGAGACTGGGGTTGAGATAACCAACATTAGTATATTTGGAAAATTGGCAAAAAATAATAAGAAAATCCAAATAAATGAGTTGAATTATGATGAGGAGTGCTCTAACAACAACGGTTTTAGAGATGTGGAGGAGTCAGAGGATGTTGAGGAGGAGTTTGTTGAAGGGCCTGACACCCTTCTGGATTTCAAATAAATGCATAATGAGAACTTGATTTCCTAGTCTTTTGACCCTCTAGATGTGGAGCATGCTAATATTGTGAAGACTATGGATAAAGGGGAGGATCTTTGTATGGTGCAGGAGAGGATGGATAATATGGAGAAGAAGTTCAAAGGCTTGACCCGATTCACTTTCAAGTTGGTTCACTATGTTACCAACACTCTCTCTACTATTATAAAGGATGAGTTGAACATGTAGACTATTGAAGAAGGTCCTAAATGGGTCGGTGATGATGTTATCAACACCCTCTCCTAGAATTGGGAGAATGCTTGTTATTTTGTTGTTGTGTGTGGTGCTTCTATTGGTTGTTAATCTGTTGAATTTTGTTTTTTTGCTATGTTATTTTAGCTTCTCGGACTTGATCTTTTTTAGCCCTAGTGGCTCATTGTGTAAAGCATACAACACCCTATAAATGTTTCTTATCGTATCAAAAACATTAAAATTGAATAAGTGCACGTTTGTGGTACCATATGGAACACTGTTGGAAAAACAAGGATATACAACTGAGGGGGGGGTGAATCAGTTGTTACCAAAACCAAACTTATACAACATTAATCAACCTTATATCATAGATCTGATAATTACTAGTGCAAGCGTAAAATCAACAACACATCAGAGACACATGAACACCAAGATTTTATACATGGAAACCTTGTTAGGGGAAAAACCATGGTGGATGTTAGTCCACAAGATTATACCCTGTTAGAAGTATAATGAAGAATGAAAATAGAATGCACTCACATTCAGGTGCACTGCCTAGAGCACACTTCTCAAAGGGAAGTTTCACTACCTTACATAGAGTAATCAGATTAAATCCATCTGATGAATTTGAACTGATAAAATAGCTTCTACAAAAGCCTGGTTACAGTTCCAGTTTGGCGCACAAAAACTTCTTCAAAATCTTCCACCCTCTACTCAAACTCTTCAACA
Source organism: Sequoiadendron giganteum (assembly GCA_007115665.2). NCBI lineage: Eukaryota > Viridiplantae > Streptophyta > Pinopsida > Cupressales > Cupressaceae > Sequoiadendron > Sequoiadendron giganteum. Next base: position 117,434,946 of record CM021109.1, read on the forward strand.
CTCTGCTCTGAATGATCTGACCTTTATTTGCACTTGTACATTACTTGTACACTTGAGCACCTTTTTCTAAATGAGAAAAACAATCTCATATATATATCCACTACATGGATTTACAACCACTATTCGGTCAGCCACAAATAAAGAATAAATTACAACTATCGGCCTAGATACATGAATAAATTACAATGCGCACCAACACAAGTCAGTCACAACATAGTGAGGACCCAAAAAAACATCTACAAATATGCCAAAAAATAAAATATTAATCCTCATGGATCCGCAACACGCTAACACCGCAATGTCGGCCAAGAACATGAACACTCAAGCATACATCAGAAAAATATTTGATCATGAACACTCCAATCACTGCAGATGTACAACAAGGATAGAACATGATTTAAACTCATCCATGAATGTCACAGGTACATGCGCAACACATGAAATTACCATAATTTCATCCGTTGTAGCCAAGAACACCATCTACAGAAACTAAATAATTATAGGCACACATATCTTCATAACTTCCACAAATCTTCATGTGCACCTCTAAACCTTTTGAGCAACATACTAGAAAGATTCAACAACAAACCCTTTGAAGTGCACCTTCAGATCTTCAACACATAGAGCTTTCCAACATTCTGACCTTCTCAGCTCCACTGGTTTCCTATACTATATTTTTTACAATTTTCTCAATCTCCTCGACATATACACCCTTAAGCAAATTAAATTCTAATAGTGTTGACATCGATGGAAACTGCGTATTAGCAACACAACCACAACATCCAAAAATCCCCCCCTTTGGCATTGATGGAAACACATGATGTGAAAAATAATACCATCAACCCAACTAGCTCTTTTTCAACAATCTCCCCTTGAGATTGTGCATTCTTTCTTGTTTCCTTCATTGCTCTTCTTTCCCACATTTTTCACATTATTTCTCTCTCCCCCTTTGACATTAATGGAAAAGGTACACATGCTCTAATCTCAATTTTGAATCATCTGACTACTCTCCCTGAGTAGCAGTCACCACAACATCAATCCAGAATATGATATGGCAATGAATTCATGGACTGATGCAAATACCTGCATCTTACTTCTGATCAGGAGGGTAAATCCCCCCTAACTTTCCTTTGAGGTACTCAAAATTATCCTTAGGCAACGGCTTGGTAAAGATATCTTCAATTTTCTCTTTGGTAGGTATGTAATCCAATCTAACTTCTTTGTCACTTACTTTGTCTCTCAAGAAGTGATACTTGATGGATATATGCTTTGTCTTTGAATGCAACACTGGATCCTTATAAATGTTAATGGTGCTTGAATTGTCATAGAATATTGGAATGGGTTCTTCATACTCAATTCTGACATCTCTCAACATTCGCTTCATCCATAATACTTGGGTACAACTGTTTGCAGCAGCAATGTACTCTGCCTCAGCAGTAGATAATGAAACTGAGTTTTTCTTTTTTCTTAACCAAGATACCAGCTTCTTGCCTAAGAAGAATGCACCACCATTGGTACTCTTCTTGTCATCTACATCTCCTTCCCAATCAACATCAGTAAAATCACTTAGAGTAAGATCATCATCCTTAGGATACCAAAGACCAAGATCAACTGTCCCTTTTAGATATCTGAATATTCTTTTCACAACAGTTTACATGGGACTCTTTAGGACCAGCTTGAAATCTAGCAACCATGCACACAACATTCATTATGTTTGGCCTAGTCTGAGTTAAGTAGAGTAATCCACCAATCATTGACCTATATCTTCTTTGATTTTCTTTGGGAGAATCATCTTTCTGTGTAAGTTTGCATCCGGTCACCATAGGTGTACCAACTAGTTTTGAATCTTCCATGCCAAAAAAATTCAGTAACTCTTTCACATACTTAGAATGAGATACAAAGATTCCATCATTTGACTAAGTAATTTGCAATCCTAAAAATAATTTCAGCTCTCCTATCATTGACATTTCAAATTCATTTTTTATTTCATTGGCAAACTTCATACACAAATCATCATCACCTTCAAAAATAATATCATCAACAAAGACTTCAATGATCAGTTCTTTGCTCTAATCTAGCTTGAAATACAAATTGTTATCAGCAGTACCTTTATTGAATCCAAGTTTCAACAAGTATTTGTCCAATCTAGCATACCAAGCTCTAGGAGCTTGCTTTAGCCCATAAAGATCTTTCTTCAATCAACATACCATGTCCTTTTCATCAGTCAACTAAAATCCATCTAGTTGTTCAACATAAACTTCTTCTTCTAGTTCACCATTCAGAAATGTTGACTTCACATCCATATGATAAAATTTGTAATTCTTGAAAGTAGCATAAGCAAGGAATAATCTAACAGCTTCAATTCTAGAAACAAGAGCAAAATTTTATTCAAAATCAATACCTTCCATCTGTGAGTATCCTTTGCAAACCAGTCTTGCTTTGTTTCTGACCACACCTTGTTCATTTAGCTTATTCCAGAACACCCACTTGGTTCCAATCACATTTTTGTTCTGAGCTCTAGGAACAAGATCCCATGTATCATTCTTTTGTATTTGCAACAGTTCTTCTTTCATGGCTTCCATCCAATGTTCATTTTTGCATGCTTCACTTATATTTCTAGGTTTAGCTTTAGAAACTAGACAATATTCTTCTAGAAATTCTTCTTCTAGTTTGCACACCTTTTCTTTTGTCTCCTATGATCTGACTATCAGAATTATTTTGTCTTACATATTTAGGAGTTTTTAATTTTTCTCTTACCTCTTGTTCTTGTGTTCTTTCTTTTGCACTTTTGTTGGCTTCTGCTTCTTGATTTCCTTGGTTGACCAAAACAATTTGAAGTTGATTTTGTGTCTGAATATTATTGTTAGCATCATCATGTTGATCATCTAAATCATAACCACTAGATCTGGATGATTTTCCAATATCTTCATCAACCTTAACATTTTCACTTTCAACCACTTTCTTCAACCTTCTATTAAAACACCGGTAAGCTTTGCTTTTAGTAGAGTATCCTAGGAAGATTCCTTCATCACTTCTAGCATAACACTTACCTATATCATCATCTCTCTCGATGTAGCATTTGCTTCCAAAGATTTTGAAATATTTGACAGTAGGCTTATAACCAAACCATAGCTCAAAAGGTGTCTTACCAGAATTACTGTTGACATTCACCCTGTTAATGGTGTACACAATAGTACTTATAGCTTCTCTCCAGTAGAAATGAGGAACATTTGCTTCCAGCATCATGGTTCTAGCAATGTCTAGAATGGTTTTGTTCTTTCTTTCAACAACTCCATTCTGTTGAGGGGTCCGGGGAGCAGATAGTTATCTTTGGATTCCATGCTCTTCACAAAAATAATTGAATTCCCCACCTCTGTTTGACCTTAGACATTTGATCTTTTGACCCGTCTCATTCTCTGCCATAGCTTTGAAACTTTTGAACTTTTCTAATGCTTCATGTTTTTCTCTTAAGAAAGTGACCCATATCATTCTAGAATAATCATCAATGAGTGACATAAAATACCTTTCACCTTGTAGGCTTCTTATTCTAGAAGGACCACATAGATCAGTATGTATCAAATCCAGTACTCCATTAGAGTTGTATTGTTAGCTCTGGAAATAATTTCTTGTTTGCTTTCCCATCTAACATTCCTTGCACATAGTTTTAGTAGGCTTTACTAACTTAGGCAGATCTCTAACTGCTTGAGTAGAGCTTATCTTGACAATGTTATCAAAGTTCACATGACACAACCTCCTATGCCATAACCAACTTACATCAATTTGAGCAATGAAACAACTTTCACTAGTAGCACTCAAATGAAAGATATTACCTTTTATCTTTGTTCCTAAAGCAATCATAGTTCCTGAACTTCCTATTATTCTGCACTTACCATTCTTGAACTGCAGATTGTAACCTTTGTCTACCATTTTTCCAACACTCAACAGGTTATGATTTAAGCCTTCTACATAAAGAACATCATTATTATTGTGCTTACCACCAAAAAAAATAGTGTCTCTGCCACGAATCACACCAAAAGTGTTGTCTCTGAACAACACAACACCACCATCATAGTTTTCCAAGCTTACAAAAAAAAACAAATCACCAGTCATATGATGTGAGCATCCATTTTCAATTACCCACTCATCTTTCTATTCAACTTTGGCTGCAAGAGCTTTCTCAACATTTTCATTATTAGCAGATTTAGTGGACACCTGGCCATTTTCTTTGATAGCAATAAATACCCATTCATCTTCATTTCCAGTTTCTTTATCAAATTCTTCATCAGTTACACCTTCTTCAACATATTAGCACTTTCTTTGAAATCTAGTGTTCTCGGGTTTATACTTTGAAACTCTTTCAGGACATCTAGAAGAAAAATTACCTATCTTATTGCAAGAAAAACATTTAATAGGTAACTTTCCTTTGTACTTGCCATGACCTCTTGATTCTCTTTACACAATCAATGCTTCCAGTTCTTCCAATTCCTTTTCTTCATCTTCAATTCACTTCATCTCATCTTCATATCTGAATTTTCTCTAGGAACTCTCTCTTGAATCATATCTCTTTTTCCTGGATATAGTAGCCTTGAAAGCAGATTTAGTCTTAGGAGTAGACTCACTGAATTCACTTAATTCAAATGCAACAAGTTTTCCAATCAACATTTCTTTTGTAATGTTTGTCACTATCCTGAGTTCATCAATGGCATGAGATTTTGTCTTGTAGGAAGGGGGCACAGATCTAAGTATCTTATCCACAATTTCATCATCATCCAAAGTTCCACAGACACATCTAATGTCCATCACAAATTTATTTATCTTGTGTGAGAAGGAAAATATGTTCTCATCTTCACTCATCTTTAAGCTCTCCCATTTTCCTTTTAGACTTTGTATCTTAGCACTTTTCACTAGTGCATCTCCTTCATACAATGTTTCCAAATTTTTCCAAATTTGGTATGTAGTCTTCAATCCCATCACATTTGTCATCTCTAAATCTGTCAAAGCACTCACCAATGTGTCTACTACCCTGGTATTAATTTTTTCTCGCTTGATCTCATCTTCAGAGGAGGGACCATTCTAAGGAATAGTATATGCAATTTGTGTCATCTGCCATAAGGGTTCACCAATGCACCTTAAATGGCATTCCATAGAGAGTAGTTTGTATCATCGAATTTGGGACTATCCTTCTTAAATGATGCCATATCGAATCACCTCAAGCTGTTAAGCTTCTTTTAGAGGATCTAGCTCTGATACCAATTATTGGCAAAACAAGGATAGACAATTGAGAGGGGGGGTGAATCAGTTGTTACCAAAACCAAAATTATACAACATTAATCAACCTTATATCATATATCTGATAATTAATAGTGCAAGCATAAAATAAACAACACATCAGAGACACATGAACACTAGGATTTTATACGTGAAAACCCTGTTAGGGGAAAAAACACGGTGGATGTTAGTCCACAAGATTATACCCTGTTATAATTATAATGAAGAATGAAAAGAGAATGCACTTGAATTTAGGTGCACTGCCTAGAGTACACTACTCAAAGGGAAGGCTCACTGCCTTACATACAATAATTAAATTAAATCCATCTAATGAATTTGAACTGAGAAAATAGCTTCTACAAAATCCTGATTACAGTTCCAATTAGGCGCACAAAAACTTCTCCAAACTCTTCCACCCTCTGCTCAAACTCTTCAACACTCTGCTCTGAATGATCTGACCTTTATTCACACTTGTACATTACTTGTACATTTGAGCACCTTTTTCTAAATGAGAAAAACAATCTCATATATATATCTACTACACGATTTACAACCACTATTCAGTCGGCCACAAATAAAGAATAAATTACAATTGTCGTCCTTGATACATGAATAAATTACAAATGTGCACCAACACAAGTTGGTCACAACATAGTGAGGACCCACACAAACATGAAAAACAATAAAATATTAATCATCATGGATCCACAACACTCTAATACCACAATGTCGGCCAAGAACATGAACACTCAGGCATACATCGGAAAAATATCCGATCATGAACACTCCAATCACTGCGGACGTACAACAAGGATAGAGCATGATCTAGACTCATCCATGAACATCACAGGTACATGCGCAACACATGAAATTACCAAAATTTCATCCAATTTAGCCAAGAATACCATCTACAAAAACTTTATAACTATAGGCACACAAATCTTCATAACTTCCACAAATCTTCATGCGCACCTCTAAAACTTTCGGACAAAATACCAGAAAGATTCAACAACAAACCCTTTGAAGCAGACCTTCAGATCTTCAACACACAGAGCTTTCCAACATTCTGACCTTCTCAGCTCCACTGGTTTCTTATACTATATTTTTTACAATTTTCTCAATCTCCTCGACATATATAGCCTTAAGCAGATTAAATGCTAATAGTGTTGACATAAATGACAACCACATATCAACAACACAACCACAATATCCAACAAACACTACTAAGAAACACTATCTGCAAAGAAGGAATGATGGTAGACTCAATGAAGGTGACCCTAATTACGACACTACCACCTCCTAAAAGAAACTTTGAAAGTTAAAGCATTCTTAGGATATATTGGTTATCACCTTAAATTTATAAAATATTGTGTTGGAATAGTTGCACCATTGGAAGAATTGTTGAAAAATAAAATCAGTTGTTAGGTCCCTAATATTCTATCTAATATTATGACCCTAATATCATATATCCTAAGAATATAATATATATTCCTAAGTATAATGAGTTAAGAACTTATGGCATGCTTAATCTTACATTAGTTTTAGTTAATACCTTAAATACTCTTTATTAGGATGAAGGGGTATGTCCTTGCATGCTTAAATCCTATAAATAAAGAAGATATTTTCCTCACAAAGCATCCAATTATTCAAATCATATTATATTTTTTTATAATTGGAGGTAACCCCCTTGAAGTGGTTTACGATATTTGTGATTTTTTACAAATATTTTCAAGAAATATCGTAACAAGTGGTATCAAAGCTATGATTTGGGCCAACATTTTGTTTCCACCATAACTTCCAAACCACTGTGAATTTTGTTTTGAATTTTTTTGGGTTTTGAGGTATGTACTAGATGTTATCCCAAATTTTCACTATGTCTTGCAAGAAGTCATTCTCCCTATCCAAAAATCGACTAAGTCCTATGTCGGGTGGTGTTTTGCACAATTATGTGAACTTAGGTATGGTTTCATTAGTTCATGTAACTTCTCGCTTTACCACCTAGCCTTAGTACTTCCCAACCTTTGTTTTCATATTTTCACAAGCTAATTTCATGCTAGTGGTGTTTTGCGAAGTTCGTCAAACTTCTTGTCTCTCCACCTAGAGTGAGTATTACAATTAGTTAATGTTCCTATGACCAAGCGGTGTTTTGCAGTGAAGGGTGAATTCTGAAAAGATTTTATAAAGTTCGTCAAACTCTCCACTTTTTCACCCCTTAGCCATTCCTTTACAAATTTTTGAAGAGCAGTTACAATAAAACAGTGATGTGAAAGCCGACACGTTCCCATACAACAATGAAGTGATATTTAATGCTCATCTATTTGCACGCTTTTTGTGGGTTTTTATAGAAATTTTTAGGTGAAAGACAAATATTCCTCATTGTGTTGTTAATTTTTTTGAGAAGGGAACCAAAGAGACATATCGACGCAGATTTTCAGCTACAAAATTTTCCATTGGAGGTATTTACAATATCTATCCTCTTCAAAGTATCTCTTTGGGTTATTTCTTTTCGTATTGCGGTTTTCTTGATCATACTATTGTTTGAGCCCTAAATTTATAGTCATGGATAAGATCAAGTGTAAGGGTTATGAGTATATATCTGGGCTAACTTGTGATAGACCCGAGATTTAAGATACCCATTTAAGGCTTGTGAATTTAAGTGAACTAAAAGATAAATTCAATAGTCCAAACCGAACGTCGCCCATCACTAAACAGGTGATTAACAATGGATTAGTTGAATATGCTTCCATCCCCATTGCAATATAATAGCCTAAACTTATATTAGAATGCATCAGACATGCAAAATCAAGACAGAGGATAACTGGTTGGTGGTAAAAATTCAGAAAGCCACCTTCGCGTCATGTTTGAATATCCTAGAAAAAGATAATTACTCAACCTTGACCATGATGAGTTTCCAGATTGAGTTTTTTGCTAAAAAGAGACTTTACATAAATGAAATGGTGAAGAATTGGTTGGCAAATCCCAAGCGAGGTAGGTCTCAATTGCCCTAAAAACTAGATAGAAATCATTTTTTAGAAGAAATATTTGATATCATTGTGCTATTACATAGAGTGATGGGAAATGAGGATGTACATGGGTTTAAGGAATGGATGTACTTCTTCATCCATATTATGCTGACAGGGCGGCAATTTCTTGACTTGAAAAAATTATTAGTGACACTATACACTATTTGATGACTTTCTTTACTCTAAATATATTCTTTTATATGTCCTCATACTTAATTTATGTTATTGCCAGCACGAGAACCTGGCCTTGATTGAGACCAAGTGATCTCCCTCCTAAAAGGTGCCCATTTATGACTATCTTGATAAGTTTTAGCTCCACAAAATTTTCCTCCATTTAAAAAGAGTAATATATATTTTCACCATGAGGATGGTTAGAGAATTGCAAGGGCATCTTGGAATATGGCTATCACCTGAAGCCATAGAATTTGTAAATTTCTATGGTAGTCACCTCATCTAGTTCCAGAGGTTTTCCTACATAAGAGTGGGAGGTTTCACTAGTTTTCCCATCAAAATCCAAAGGTACTCTAAAGAAAAATGGGTTATGATCAAGGTGTGCAGACAGTTAGTAGACGTAAATAGGATATGTGAAGAAAGGAGAAGAGGGACCATTCATTTTCTTGTTGTTTTTTTTCTCGACACATGTCAATCCATGTTTGATGAATTAAATATTGAGAGGGAGTTATCTAAATATATTTTGCACTCATATGATGAGTTTTTCCCTTTTGATCTTAAATATTACGTCAAGAATAACTTAAAATTAAGTCCTAACTTATTCCACCATCCTAGTCTAGAGGACTACTAGGCTTATTATTTTGATGAATAGGAAGTCAGAAAAAGAAGTTGGATGAGATTGTTTGTAGAAAAAATCATTGTCTATGGTTTGAACTGGGCTTTTTAAGACATTGTAGAAGATGATTCTGATATGGTAGACCCAGTCTATACTGAGTTGATAGAGAATTTCCCCATTCCTACCACAGATAGGAGCAATAAGGAAAAGGAAACTATTGAAGTAAGGACTATTGATGTTTTGGCTAGGAAATAGGAGTGGATGATCAAGAAGAGGATAGATCTGTCTCATCCTCTAACCAGGTCATGGAATGTTCAACCTTCTAGGAGTACTATCCAACCTTCTCCAAATGTGAGAACATATGGCACCACCACGCATTCATTTCCTTCAGGGACCCAAGGAGATGGCGATGACAATCCGCCTGACAAAAATATATTTCAATAAACATGTGGAGAAGATATTCTTGACCTACCTAATCTGGAAAAGGAAAAAGAAGGTGAAGATGAAGAAAAGGGTTTATAAAACTTTGACATTAGCTCTTCTCCTTCTCATGAAGAGTCACTAGTCAAGGAGTTAAATGTATCACAGAAGCCAAGTACTACTCCAATCACATCAGAAAAGACACCAATAAACATTCCTACACACAGAACATTATTTGAGTCTTCAAGCTCTAAGGCAACTAATGTACCTATTACACTTGCTTGGCTGGAAGATACCCTGTCTAGAAAAAGGAAAGCTATACCACTTAATATACTTAAATAGGACATGCTAGGTCAGTTACTACAGAGAACCCCAATTCCAAAGCCAAAGAAATTAAAGGCCACTACATGGTTAGTGAATGATATTGATTTAGGAAACCTCCATTTGTAAATTGCATGTCCTTCAATGCAAAAGGAGATCACTGAAGCAATTCATAGTGATTTTGAGGTTAATAAGATTGATCTTGGGCCTCATACCAGATATGGGGATGTTAAAATCTTTCAAGTATCTACAACAAGAATGGTTGAACGATTGAAGAAAGATAAAGAAAGTAAAGATGAGCTAAAGACATAGGTTCAAGCTTCAGTTGAATGTTTAAGGTTTGTCTTTGATTTTCCCCCTTAACCAATTTCTCAAGTTGATTCCTCTATAAATCCCCTAGCTATGATTGGGAAAGAGGAAATGAGCAAAATGAAAAGCTACCAAATCTTGGGTAAAGTTGTAGAATAATGGAGTGAAATGTTTGATAAAAAGGGGTAGTTTTATTATTTATGAGTCTATAAAATGTTTCCAGAAAGTGAATGCCTTGAAGTCTACTCTTGAAGAAGAAATTGTTGTTGTTGAAAAAGAATAAAAGACATGGAATAATTACTAGACTGAATTGAAAACAATGATAAACTGGGGCATGGAAAAACTAGCAGAAAAACAAGTTATACTCAATGCTATAGACTCTCATTGCCTTGTATGGAACAAAGGTGTAGAATGGAAGCTACAAATCACCAAGAAAGGCTTACAAAAAATTTAAGAAATCGTGACCGAATGCACTATTGTCTCAGAAGAAGTATAGAGCACCTTAGTCACTCTGGGGTTGCAACAGGACAAAGGAGAAATCAAAGATGATGCAAATGTCAAAGGCTTGATAGACAACTTCCATAAAATGGTCAAGGGAATACTTAATTCTTATTATTTTAATGCTAAGCATTTACTGAAATTCAGCGAGTTAAATCTTGTCTCATCTCAAGCGATTGATCTTGTGAAGGCTTGTGAGTAGCATATCGAAGTAGTCAAGGATAGTCAGCTAGCATGGAAAGTGTGTACGGTTAATATGACTATCCCCTAGCACAAGGAGCTATTACATAGCGTGAAGGCTTTCCAAGCTTTGTGGAAAAGGGTCATGGAACCCCTAGAAATGGGAAGTGAAGCGACACCATCTTGAATTTTTAGTTGCTTTATTCAAAACTTTTTAGTTTTGATCAGTAATGGGCAAGACATAAGAGGTTATTTACCTTTTTATTTATATGTATCTATTTTGGAATAAAAAATCTCTAGATCCCATTTTGAAAGCTCAATATTATACTTAGACTTTGTTGTTATTTTTGTTAATGAAATCACTAGTTGTTTGTGTGCATCTAGATTGTGAAGATGATTTGATATTCTTAAATCTATGTGTTTAGGAGTATCTTAATGTTACAATTTACCTATGTGTGAGTTATTGCAGTTTTCTTCATAATAGATTTGATCTTTTAGATAATATTGAGTTCCTTATTTTAATTCTCTATAATTTCCAAGTTAAAATTTTATTTGATCCATTGCTTTATTATCCATACTTTGCATCTGATATTAGGATTCTTCCTGATATTGGATTTTACCTTTACTACTTTCTGGTTAAAAGAAAACATTGTGTTTATTTCTTGTTCTTTCAATTCATTGAAAATATCAAGAGGGATTTGTACATCGGTAAAATTCAGAGGATATTTTCTCTTTCCAAAAGGGCAGATATTCAGAGTTGTTGGTTCATTAGGCACCTTTTTGAGAATAAATTCATACAATCTCAAGATGCCAAATCTGTTTGCCAATAGATTTTTGGCGACTACGCTAGGGATTGAATGAGTTAAAATAGTTTTGGGTTGCCTTATTTGGGTATATTGTGCAAGTAGATCAAATTAATCCTAGATTCTCAAAGATTCACTAGAGGGGAAAGAAGTAGGGGTATTTTTTATCCTATTTTTGAAGCCCTCCAAAGAAGTAATTTTTTGTATATCATTTCCTCTAGATGTGGAGTTGGGGCTACAAGTAGACCTGCCTCTCCAACTAGAACACCTTCAAATCATTCTACTCCCAAAGAATTAGTTTTACACGGTACAATTCTTCTAGAAGTAGTTAATCTTCCTCTTAATATGGCTCACCAACAACCACCGCTGCTTGTTCCATGGGGTGTTGCTATTGGCCGTTTGCGATATGCTTGTAGTACAAGAAGAAGATGTGGTGGTTAAGCTCTTCATGGAATCTCTAGTTGATGTAGTAGCGCAATGGTTTTATCAACTACCTCATGGGTGTATTACTAATTGGGCAACGATGCACAATGAATTTGAATCTAGATTCAAAAGCACAGATGATGACCTCACATTAATAGCACAAGTCACTCAGATGAAGAAGGAGGCGAATGAATCTATGAAGGATTTTTTAACTAAATTCAGTAGATTAGTGATTTGAATTAATGCCACCAAAAGACCATCTGAAGAAATGAAAAAAAAATCTTCATTAACATGCAACACCTAGATTTTAGCCTTCTCCTAAAAAGACAACCAGTGAATACTCTTGAGGCCACACAAGTGCTTTCCATTGAGTTAGAAGATGATTTCATCTTAGTTGGAAAGTGGAAAAGAGAACTACATACAAACAAGGTGCTTCCAACTACTTCTTTAGGCCCTATGATTCAAAGATTGGCTAATGATGTTATTTCTCTCAAAAGGAAACTACCAAAAATAAATCACCCTTATCAAGATATTTCGAGAAAGGAAAATTTTCAAATAGGAAATAAAACGCTTTCCTTGCCTTCAACTCAACAGAGGCTGGTGATTGAAGCCCCGCTTGAATACAATAAAAAGAGTATGCATTTTTTTCACCTCACATCTGATCATGATGGTGTCGAATGTCCTAAAATGAATTGGTTTATGCAGTTGACCACCACGAAATAATTTATCGAAGAGGTCATGGAGGAAAGAAATTTATCTAATCAATATGGTGACTCTGCAAATGGATACCTAAAATTTGAACCTGGTGATGATAGAGGAGGAGAAATCTACATCACTCTGGATGAGCCTACCTGTGTTTCTATCACCATAAGTTAGCAACATACCAATTAAAAATGTACCCAAAATTCTCTTAAGGTTTTACTTACTAGAGCTAGTGCAATTTTGAAAGGTGAAAATGTATCACAAAGTGTAATTGAAGATTCTTCTAAAAAATCGATTGTGTCATCCACAAAAAAATCAACTGGGACTTTTGATATTATGGAGTTTTGTAGAAATTCTAAAGTACAGATTTCTCAAGTGGAATATTTAAGGATGAACCCTAAAGAGTTAGATAGATTTATTGAATATGTTAGACTATGACATTTTGTGTCACATGCAGGTCTAGATGAACAAATGATTAGCTCTTAGGATTTGGTAGCCAACATGGCATCCAATAGTAATATGTCCTCATCGCATACTTTTGATTAGAAGCCTGATCCATTCTATGTATCCTTATTTGTAAACGGGTTCAAAGTGAGTAATTGCATCATTGACTTAGGCACTTCTGAAATTGTTATGCCTGCACAAATTTCACGAGATATGGGACTAGAAATGAGTAAGACATTTGAAAAATGTTACTTTATGGATTCTAAACAAACTCCCCTACTCATAAAGATTAAGGATGCTCAAGCTGCACTTACAGATTATCCGAGCAAACAACTCAAACTCGCCATCCTGGTTGTGGACATACCAGTTTACTGTTAGGGTTAGAAGGAAGATATCTAATAGATAAATGCAGATTTGAACAATAAAACACACACAAAAATATAGCAAAAACAAGATAACACATAATTTAACGTGGTTCACCCAATTTGGGCTACATCCACAAAACCACAACCATCCAATGATTTTATTATCCAATGCCAAACATATTACAATCTCGTGAATAATGCCTCACTCCAACTCTCATCCCAACCGCTTATTACAAGCTTTTTAGAAACTTCTAGAATTAGGGTTCTATAGTATAGCATGATCAATTACCACATACCAACAATCTCCCACTTGGAGATTGATCAGGCTCCACACCAACACACTAGCTACGGTATGCTTTTGAGCAGAAGTTTTTGTAAAGACTTAGGGGGGAATATAGTTAGATTGGTTGTATTCTACCATACCTATTTCAAATAGGAAAGTGTGTCTTGAACATGAGCCAAAGGCTAAGATAACAGTGTTGAAATCTGAAGACCCTAAAGCACAAATCCTATTTGAAGAAACTAAATTTGGAAATTACATGCTTTTCTCATATAAGGAGTAAGGAAATAATATAGATGTCCCAAATTCAAAACCTAAGCTTTGGAAAATAGAATTTTATGGGAGCTGCTCCAATTTTGGATCAGGAGAAAACGTGGTACTTATATCCCCTTTTGGTGAGCATTTTTCTTTTTCTTATAAGTTGGAATTTGCAAATATGAGTAATACTGTAGAATATGAAGCTCTCCTATTAGGGTTATCTGAGGCAAAAGGCATGGGGATAAAGATGCTTAAGGTTTTTGGAGATACAAAATTGATCATCAAACAGGTATGGAAAGTTTTTGCTATTAAGAATGAAAGGTTGAGACATTATCAAAATCAGGTATGGAATTCCATCAAAGATTTCAATACTTTTTCAATAGAAGTTGTTCCTATGGAACTTGGTTCTAGACCCGGCTCATTAGCAGTCTTTGCTTCTCTATTGCTCTCACATTCACTTTTCAAAGAAAAATATTATAGGATTGAATTGATCTACATGCCTAGTGTTCCTAATAATATAACCATTGACAAGTCTTTGAGAATGATGAATAGATTCAGGCCTTCTTAGAAAATGTTGAGGTTTTTTCTCAAGATTTCTTCAAAGGAAGCATTAATGAATGCAAAGAATTTTGTCTTGACAATGTGAGAAACCTTAAAGATGGGATCATTCAGCTAAAAGGTAATAAGATCCCTAAGGGGTTAGTCTCCCTAGAGGATTTATTTGAGCGACATGACAGGTCCATAAAATAGAAGATAAGGGAATCCATTAACTACTCTGGTGAGTTCGAAGTGGTCAATATTGGAGATCCTGATTCTCCAAAGATGGTGTATATCGAGAAATGTTGATCTCTTAAAGAAAGAGAAAAATTTATATCTCTACTCATCAAGTATAAGGAGGTTTTCTCTTGGTGCTATAATGATCTAAAGAACTTTATGAGTGGTAAATTTCAACATCATATCCCACTAAAGGAAGGGAAGGCTACTTTCGGGAAAAAATAGGGAAACTATAATCCTAAAGTGACGGATGCAATTTTCAGGGAGATTCATAAGATGTTGAAGGCTAGGATAATGTACCCCATACATCATTATACCTAGGTGGTGAACATTGTTTCGTTATAGAAGAAAATTAATGGAGAAACAAGGATATGTGTCGATTTTAGGAATTTGAATCAAGCGTCACTGAAAGACAATTATCTACTTCTAAATATGGATCATATCCTACAAATGGTTGCTAGCTCAGAGATGATGCCCATGCTAGATGGATTTTCTGGCTATAACCAGATTAGTGTAGCCAGGGAAGATCAACATAAGACAGTGTTTACCACACCCTAGGGAACCTTTTCTTACAACCAAATGCCCTCCAGGCTTATTAATATATGAGAAAAATTTCAACGAGCTATGGACTTGTCCTTTGGAGACCTCAGAAATAAAATAATAGTTATCTATCTTGATGACTTAATGGTATTTTCCAAAAAGAGAGTGGATCACTTGAAAGATTTGGAACCAAGTCCTGCAAAGGTATGAATAACATGGTATATCCCTTAACCCTAAGAAATCTATGTTTGTTTTCATTGAAGGTAAACTCTTGGGTCATATTGTGTCCAAAGAAGGAGTGAGAATAGATCTTGAAAGGGTCAAATCTATCCTACAATTAAGCCTTCCTTCCAACATAACTGTTGTAAAGTCCTTTTTCGACCAAGTTAACTTCCTAAGGAAATTTATCTTGAAATTTTCCAAAATCACTAAACATATCATGGAAATGATGAAGGAGAAGGAAGACTTTAGATGGAATGAAACCAAGAAGCAGTCCTTCAATGACATTAAAGAAGAAATTTCCTAAGCTCCTATTTTGGTTAGTCTTGATTTCAGAAAAGACTTCATCATTTATTGTTATGCTTCAAAGCATATTGTGTTTGCTATTTTGCTTCAGGAAGATGAAAATAATGTGCAACTGCCTATAGCTTTTATGAGTGTACCTCTAAAGAAGCATGAACTTAATTATTCCCAAATTGAGAAGCATGCATTCGTAGTAGTCAAGGCGATTAAGAATTTTCATTTCTATATCTTGCATAACCACTCCATTGTGTATGTACCATAACTTGTTGTTAAGAGAATTTTAACTCGGCAAGATGTTGGTTGTAATAGAAGGGGAAGTTGGATAGCAAAAATGCAAGAATATGATCTAGATCTTAAACTCACGAAACTAGTTAGGGGAAGAGGACTTTGTAAATTGATGGTAGACTATCAAAAAGAATCAAAGAGTGATGAAGATATATCTTTAGTGCTAATTTTTAGTCTGCAAGATGAATGATATTCTGAAATAGCTTATTTCCTCACCTATGGGGAATTCTCAAAACACCTCTCAGGAAATCAAAAAATAAATTTAAATTTTAATGTGGCTAAATATGTTATTCAGGATGATACTCTATATAAATGCAGCATAGATGGGACATTCTTGAAGTGCATGAATAAAGGCCAACAAGAAATATTACTCACCATCTTTCATAATGAAGCATGTGGAGGTAATTTCTCCTCCACTGTGATCGCATTTAAAATTTTAAGGCATAGTTATTATTGGCCTAGTATATTTAAGGATGCTTATCATTGGGTGGCCAGATGTGAGAAATGTAAACTTTTTCGTAGGAAGGCCTCAATTAGCAGCTTTACCACTCAGGAATGTCATGATTGATGGACCATTCCAACAATGGGATCTTGATTTCATCAAGCCAATCAGTCCTCAATCCAATGGTGGTCATAATCACATACTCATAGCTACAGATTACTTTACTAAGTGGCTAGAAGTTGTTCCCATCAAGAGAACCACTTATGAGATAGTCTGACTTCATTAAGGAAAATATTTTGGTCAAGTTTGGACTCCTCTATAAGTTAGTCGCTGATAATGCAAAAATCTTATCTTCTAGTGAGATATCACTTTTTTTTATGACTATGGAATCTCCTTATTCCATTTAGTCGACTATTACCCTTAAGGGAACATCTAGGCCGAATCTAGTAATAAGAATTTGGTGAATATCATCAAGAAGTTGGTAAATGAAAATAAGGACTGGCATAAGAAATTATATGAATCTCTATTGGTAGACAAAATAACTCCTAAGAGATAAATTGGGATGACCCCTTTTGAACTAGTGTATGTGGTGGGAAGTGTACTTCCTCTACCACTAGAACTGTCCACATACAAACTACAAACCTCCATCAAAGATTGTGAATTCAGTGATGCCTAAGAAAAGAGAATCTTATATTTTTCCAATATTGAATATCAATGAGAAGAGCTGGTTGATAGAATAACCATGCATCAATCTAAAGTTAAGAGTATTTTTTATAGGAGAGCTAGACCAAGGAATTTTATGGTCAGGGATTCGGTATTACTATGGGAAAAATGCAGACAACCCAAAGGCGCTCATAAGAAGTTTGATGCACTTTGGATCGGCCCCATCAAGATCACTCATGAATGTGGACCTAACACCTTTCATCTAGCATACTTTGATGGTACTCCCCTGCCTATTCCCTATAATCAGTAGGACCTTAAGCTCTATCATATTTGATTACCCCTCAGGGCCTACTCTTGTACATAGTTAGTTTAGGGTTTTTCCTTCATTTTTGATTTGTTCCCTAGGTTCCTGAGAGTGTAGTTCATTTACGTCAACTTTGTTGCCCAATGGATAAAGAATTGATCTTACTAGTTTTGTGTTTGGGTTCCTTACTTCATCCTTGTCGGTCTTCATCCCCAATCAGAGCCACTATTATCCCAAATTTTTACTATATCTTGCAAGAAGTCTTTCACCTTATCCAAAAACCAGCTAAGTCCTATGTCGGGTGATGTTTTGCATAATTATGCAAACTTAGGCCATGTTTTCATTTGTTCATGTAACTTCTCTCTTTATCACCTAGCCTTAGTACTTTTCGGCCTTGGTTTTCATCTTTTCACAAGCTAATTTCATGCTAGTAGTGTTTTGTGAAGTTCGTCGAACTTCCCGTCTCTCCACCTGGAGTGAGTATTACAATTATTTAATGTTCCTATAACTAGGAAGTGTTTCGTAGTGAAGGGTTAACTTTGGTGGGCTTTTATAAAGTTTGTTGAACTCTCCACTTTTCCACCCCTTGGTCATTCCTTTTCAAATTTTTGAAAAGCAGTTGCAATAAAACAATGATGTGAAATCTGACACGTGCCCATACAACAATGAAGTGATATTTATTGCTCATCTACTCAAAAAAATTTCACGAGTTTTTTAATAAATTTTTAGGTGAAAGAAAAATATTCCTCATTGTGTTGATTTTTTTGAGAAGGGAACCAACAAGACATATTGACACAGATTTTCTAGGTACATAATTCACCATAGGATGTATTTACAGTAGCTATCCTCTTTAAAGTTTGTCTCTCTGGGTTATTCCTTTTCATATTGTATGTTTCTTGAACATACTTTTGTTTGAGCCCTAAATTTATAGTCATGGCTAAGCTCAAGTGCATGGGTTATGAGTATATATCTGGGCTAACTTGTGATAGACCTGAGATTGGGGATACCCATTTAGGACCTATGAATTTAAGTGAACTAAAAGATAAATTCAATAGTCCAAACCCACCACCCATCACTAAACGGGTGATTAATAATGGATTAGTTGAAGCTACTTCCATCCCCATAATAGTGCAATGTCCTGAACTTATCTTAGAATGCATTAGACACTATAATTCATAGAAACGAGAAACCGGGATAGAGGATAATCAATTGGTGGTAAAAATTTAACAAGCCACCTTTACATCATGTTTGAAGATCCCAGAAAAAGATAATTACTCAACCTTGACCATGATGAATTCCCAGATTGAGTTTTCTGCTAAAAAGAGACTCTACAAAAATGAAATGGTGAAGAATTGGTTAGCAAAGCCCAAGTGAGGTAGGTCTCAATTGCCCCAAAAACTACATAGAAATCATTTTGTATAAGAAATAGTTGATATCATGGTGCTATTATATAGAGTGAGGAAAATTGAGGATATACATGGGTTTGAGGAATGGATGTACTTCTTCATCCAAATTATACTGATAGGGTGGCAATTTCTTGACTCGACAAAAATTATCAGTGATTGTATACACTATATGATGACTTTCTTTACTCTGAATAGATTCTTTTATATGTCCTCATACTTAATTTACGACATTTCCAGCACAAGACCCTAGCCTGGATTGAGACCAAGTGATCTCCCTCTTGAAAAGGTGCCCATTTATGACTATCTTGATAAATTTCAGCTCCATAAATTTTTCCTCCATTTCAAAAGAGTAACAGATACTTTCACCATGAGGATGGTCATAGAATTTCAAAGGAATCTTGGAATGCAGTTGTCACCTGAAGCTATACAATTTGTGAATTTCTATGGTAGTCACTTCATCCAGTTCTAGAGGTTTTCCTACATAAGAGTGGGAGGTTTCGTTGGTTTTCCCATCAAATTCCGAAGGTACCCTAAAGAAAAATGGGTTATGATTGAGGTGTGTAGACAAATAGCAGATGTAAATAGGGTATGTCAAGAAAGGAGAAGAGTGGCCATTTGTTTTCCTATTGGTTTTAGTCCCTACACATGTCAATCCATGTATGGTGCTTTAAATATTGAGAGGGAGTTATCTAAATATAATTTACACTCATATGATGAGTGTTTCCCTTTTGATCTTAGAGATTACGTTAAGAACAACTTAAAATTAAGTCTTAACTTCTTCCACCAACCTAGTCTGGAGGACTATTGGGCTGATTGTTTTGGTGAAAATGAAGTCAGACAAAGGAAGTTGGATGAGATTGTCTATAGAACAAATCATTATCTATGGTATGAACTAGGATTTGCAAGACATTGTAGAAGATGAGTCTGATATGGTAGATCCAGTCTATATTGAGTTGATAGAGAATCGCCTTATTCCCACCATGGATTGGAGAAATAAGGAGAAGGAAACTCTTGAAGCAAGGACTACTAATGTTTTGGCTAGGACACAAGAGTGGATGATCAAGAAGAGGAAAAATCAGTCTCATCCTCTAACCAGGTCGTGAAATGCTCAACATTCCAAGAGTACTATCCAACCTTCTCCAAATGTGAGAATAGCTATCACCACCATGCCATCATTACCTTCAGGGACCCGGGGAGATGGTGATGAAAATCCACCTAACAAAAATATGTTTCAACAGACATGTGGAGAAGATATTCTTGACCTACCCAATCTGAAAAAGGAAAAAAAGGTGAAGAAGAAGGGGATTTAGAAAACTTTGACATTAGATCTTCTCCTTCTCAAGAAGAGTCACCAGTCAAGGAGGTAAATGTATCATATAAGTCAAGGACTATTCCACTCACATCATAAAACACACTAGAAAATACTCCTCCTACACACAGAACATTATTGGAGTCTTCAATCTCTAAGGAAACTAATTTGCCTCTTACACCTGCTTGGTTGGAAGATACCCTATCTAGAAAAAGGAAAGCTATTCCACTTAATCTAACTAAACAGGACATGGTAGGTCAGTTACTGCAGAGAACCCCAACTCCAAAATCGAAGAAATTAAATACCATTGCAAGGTTAGTGAACGATATTGATTCAAGAAACCTCCATTTGGAAATTCCACATCCTTTAGCACAAAAGGAGATCACTCAAGCAACTACAAGTTATTTTGAGGTTAATAGGATTCATCTTTAGCCTCATTCTAGAGATGGGGAGGTTCAAACCTTTCAAGTATCTACAGCAAGAACGTTTGAACGATCGAAGAAAGATAGAGAAAGTAGAGACGAATCAAAGACACAGGTTCAAGCTTTAACTGAATCTTTAAGGTCTGTCTTTGATTTCCCCCCTTAACCAATTTCTCAAGGTAATTCCTCTATGAATACCCTAGTTATGATTAGGAAACAAGCAATGATCAAAATGAAAGGCTACCAAATCCTGGGTAAAGTTGTAGAAGAATGCAGTGAATTTTTGATCAAAGGGAAGTTTTATTATATCTATATCTATAAAGTGTTTCCAGAAAGTGAATGCCTTGAAGTCTACTCTTGAAGAATAAATTTTTTTTGTTGAAAAATAAGAAAAGACATGGAATAATTGCTAGACTGAATTGAAAATAAAGATAAACTAGGGCATAGAAAAACTAGCGACGGAATAAGTTATACCCAATGTTGAAAACTCTCATTGCCTTGTATGGAAAAAAGGTGTAGAATGGAAGCTAAAAATTTCCAAGCAAGGCTTGCACAAACTTCAATAAATCATGACCAAATGCACTGCTATCTCAGAATAAGCACAGAGCACCTTAGTCACTCTGGGGTTGCAATAGGACAAAGGAGAAATCAGAGATGATACAAATGTCAAAGGTTTGATAGACAACTTCCATAAAATGGTCAAGGGAATACTTGATTCTCATTCTTTTATTGTTGAGCATTTAAATAAATTTAGTGAGTTACACCTTGTCTCATCTCAAGTGATTGATCTTATGAAGGCTTGTGAGTAGCGTATCAAAGCAGTCAAGGATAATCAGCTATCGTGAAAAGTGTGTATGGTTAATTTGACTATCCCCCAACACAAGGAGTTGTTACATGTACCCTGAAGGCTTTCTAAGCTTTATGAAAAAGACTTGTGGCACCCCCAAAAATGGTAAGCGAAGCAACACTGTGTTGACTTTTTAGTTGCTTTATTCAAAACTTTTTAGTTTTAATCGATTATGGGAAAGAAAGAAGTGGTTATTTACCCACTTATTTATATGTATCTATTTTGGAACAAAAACTCTCTAGATACCATTTTGAGAGCTCAATATTATCCTTAGACTTTGCTACTATTTTTGTTAATGAAATCACTAGTTGTTTGTGTGCATCTAGATTGTGAAGATAATTTGATATTCTGAAATCTGTGTGTTTAGGAGTATCTTAATGTTACGCTTTACCTATGTGTGAGTTATTTTAGTTTTCTTCATAATAGATTTCATCTTTTAGATAATATTGAGATTATTATTTTAATTCTTAGTAATTTCCAAGTTAAATTGGTCTTTGTGCTAGTGCTTTATTATCCATACTTTGCATCTGATATTAAGATTCTTCTTGATATTGGGTTTTACCTTTACTACTTTCTGGTTAAAATAAAACATTGTGTTTATTTCTTGTTCTTTCAATTCATTGAAAATCTTAAGAGGGAGTTGTGTCTCGGTAAAATTCAGAGGATATTTGCTCTTTCCAAAAGGGTAGATATTTAGAGTTGTTGGTTCATTAGGCACCTTTTAGGGCATAAAGTCATACAATCTCAAGGTGTCAAATCTATTTTCCAACACTAGATAAGCTCTAAAAAAATCAGACTTTGAGGGTAAGTTTTCTAGCATTTATTGATATATTATTAATTTCTATTAATTTTCTCTATAAGCCAAAATTTCAAGATTTTTTAAACTTTTTTTACATTTTTAGAAAGCTTATCAAAAATTAGGTAGTTTTGTTATTTTTAATTTACTCTGAAGAATAAACTAACTTCTTTAATTTAGTGGTCAAAGTTTAGTAAAAAAAAATCATTACTTTTCTCTATAGACTACAATTTTTGAAATTAAAAAAAATATACATATATATAGTTTTGTAGGGTTAATACTTTGTAATTTACTATTAGACATAAAACAATCTTCTTAATTTAGTGGTCAAGTTTTAGTCAAACCATAAATTTCAAAACCTATCTTAGCATATGTTCTATTTTTTTTATGGTTACAACTCACACTAGATACTATCATCCCTTAATTAATAAAGAGGAATCTATAGTTCAAAATAAAAACAAACTAGAATGCATTTAATCTTTGGGACCAGACTCTTTTCTGAATGAGGAAACCGATGACCATCTTTACAGTCCACCACCAAAAATTGAGGGAATAATCCCACCATATTGTGTAAAAGTGGTGCATTTCATTAAGAATAAATTATTTCACCCATTTACAACATCCTTAAATGAGGGATAATGTAGGTTTAAAAAATTAATACTATCAAAATTAAGAGGTTCAAAAAGCCACCAAGGTGGGTACAACCTTCATAGACAAAATCAAGGAATAGGTCAATCTTTTCAAGGTTCAAAATTAAACCTACCCAAAATAGATATACATAAGTTTGATGGTAGAAATGTAACTTTACGGATAATTCTCATGGAATAATATTTTAAACTCCATAATATATCAGATGATGCAATGGTTGACATAGCCTCTCTAAATTTAGAATCTTAACCTTACCAATGGTACCAATAGATGATGGGTGAAAAACAAGGGAAATTACTTAGTCGAAGAGAATTTACCAATGACTTAGTAGCCCACTATGATAAACCATGGAAGGGGAGCTATTTTACCTAGCTTAAAAATTTAAAACAAATAGGGCATGTAGTAGAATATAATGTTGAACACATTAGATTGACAATTTGAATTCAAGATGTGATAACTTATCAAAGGCTACAACTCTATATCAATGGAATTAATGAGAAAATTAAACATGATGTTCATTTATTGGAACCTTGTACAGTTATAAAATTAATGCAACAAGCATTACATATTGAGAAAAGAAACCTCACTACAAAAATATCAACACAAGGCCAAATAGAAGGATGGAAAGATAAAAATGTCACTAATCCTACTAACAAAAATATGGCTAACCCTTTTAGCCCAAAACAAATAACTAAGATCTCTCCTCAGCAAGAGGTAGAGAAAAGAGAAAAAGGTCTATGTTGGAATTGTGATATTAAATGGTCTATGGGCCATAAATGTGACAATAATGATAAGAGACTAATGATTATTGACAATGAGGTTGAAGAAGAGGAATATGTATCTATATAAGAGCCAAATATTGAACTAAACAGTGAAAATTTAGAGGAAGAAGAAAATGCTACTATCTCATTACATGCATTGAATGGAAAAAATACACTACAAACACTTCAATTTTTTGGTTATATAAAAAAGAGAAATGTAATAGTGTTTATTGATACATGTAGCACACATAGATTTATTGATATAAGATTAAATCATGAGATTAATTATTTTTTATATCAACTCTCTAACTTCCAGGTCATGATAGTTGATGGAAAAAACCTCTCTTGTGGTGGTAAGTGCCATCATATAAAAATTTCAATGGGAAATTACCATCTAGATTTAGAAATTTTTACTATTTCAATAGGAGGAGCAGATGTAGTTTTAGGAGTACAATGGATTAAATAGTTGGGAATAGTGTCCTTCAATTTTCAAGAATTATTTATGAATTTCAATTCTAA
Source organism: Sequoiadendron giganteum (assembly GCA_007115665.2). Taxonomy (NCBI): domain Eukaryota; kingdom Viridiplantae; phylum Streptophyta; class Pinopsida; order Cupressales; family Cupressaceae; genus Sequoiadendron; species Sequoiadendron giganteum. Next base: position 117,459,265 of record CM021109.1, read on the forward strand.
TGGAAATAATCATACTTATAGGAGTAACACTTTCAATTCTAATGGAAAAAATTGTACTTATAGGAGTACAATAATTTTATTAGTGTAAGAAGTTAAGAAGAGAAAAAAAATCAATCTCTTGTTTCCTCTAGGGATGATGAGTATGTCACCGGTGATCAGGAAGAGATTGTGCGGTCCTACCAAAATTTTAAACATGTGAAGGGGTCAGGTGGTAAAAAGCAGAAGATTGAAGGAAAGAAAAGAAAGAAGAATCAAACTCTGAGCTCCTCAAGGGAAGATGAGTACAAAATAGGAGATGAGGTTGAGGTGGGTCGGTCCTTCCAAAAATCTAATCCTATGAAGGGGTCGGGTGGCAAGAAGAAGGAGTGGATTGTGTTAGATAACTTGTGCAAGGAGTATCTAGTTAATAAGGGTCAGCTGGGGGTCTCCCTTGTTCCTAATGTACAAAATATAGAGGGGCAGCAGAGGAAAAAATCTCCTGTGAATTTGGGAAGGGATGAGCAACAAGATTTTTTTGGCAATGTGTTGGGTGTTGAGAACCAATTGGTGGAGCCGAATTTGGACAAAGGTGTTGCAGCCTCCACTCAAAAAGGAAAGGATACCATGAAGAATTCTTCTAATAGTAGTGACTCCAAAAAAATTTTGTTGTGGACAAAGATGGTTTTAATTTTAGGAGGGAGATTATGCCTGATTATCTTGGTCTGGTAAAAGAGATCTCTCTCTCATTATTCAAGCTTTTTAAGTGGGTTTTTCATGAGATGAACTCCACTAATGTTTAGGTTAGAGTTGTATACAATAATTTTGATGATGCCTTCTCTTCTAAGGGGCATAATATGCAAGATCAAATCAACAAGGCGCAGTTAGAGGTCAATCAAATTTTTGATACTCTCAAAATGGTAGTTGATGAAATGCTTAATATGAAGAATGCCTATGAGAAAAATTTTGCTGCTATTGATGGTAAGTTGGAGAAGGTTTTGGAGGTCAGTAAACATGCTATTTGAAATGAGGCTAAGCGATTGTTTTTACTAAATAATAAGGCTAGGAAGTGACTGGGGGACAGCTCTGGAATGAAAAACATGGTGGTTGATGGTGTGTGCAGCAAAAGGCGACTAGTGATAAGGGGCCTTCTACTCATACTCGTAACAAGACCAAACTTAATGCAAAGGATGGTATTAATGTTGATGATGTGGTGGAAGTCATGAATTTCTATCAAAAAATAATTGATAGTGATCTTGAAGCAGCTGATATTCTCAAAAATCTTTAGTTTTTTTAGTCTTTTGTGCCTTTTCTGGCTATTTGTGTGTTAGTTTTTGGCTACTTGTTATGTTTTTGATTATATGATAAATCAATAGCTTATCTTGTAAAGGGTTTCGAGGCCCCTTCAAAACCTATTTTTCTTATAATAAAAAACATCACCATCAACTCAAATTATTATCTCCCGTAGGATGGAAAAATTACTTAAGAAAGGTTCATATGATCTTGTGGCACAACTAAATTTAATAGAAGCACAAGATGTGAAAAATCAACATCCACACGAACTTCAAGAGATCATTCAAAAACACCAACATTTTTTGTAGAACCTAAGGGTCTACCTCCAATTAGAGTAGATAATTCCATTGAATTAATACCTAGAAGAATTCCTCCTAACATTAGACCTTATTGTTATCCTTATGAATAAAAGACAAAAATAAAAAAATAGTCAAGGAAATGTTGGACTCCTAAATTATTCATCCTAGTAAAATTCCCTATTCATATCTAGTGGTTATGGTTAAAAGGGAGGATGAGTCATTAAGAATGTGTCTTGATTATAGGGAACTCAATAAGCTCACTCTTAAGGATATTTTTCCCATTCCTACTATTTATTAATTATTAGATGAACTAAATGGTGCAATTTTCTTTACTAATTATGATATTGCTATCAGGATTCAACCGTGTAGTTTTCGAGTCAAACTCATTGACCCGTGATTCATGAGTAGTGGTTCACAAGAACCCATCTCACATGATAATGAATGGTCCACTTAGCCCTCATTGCATCTAGGTGATGCTCACAGAGGTGAAGCATTGTTTCATCCCGGGAGGTCACCCATCCCAGTACAGCTCCAGCTCAAGCGCACTTAACCACGGATTTTCCCCCAAGGTTAAGCCAACTTAGCTTGCTACCCAATTTGTAAAACATTCATCAAGTGTTGTGCCTTATGAACCATTAATTATAGAGCCCCTTTATCTCATCAATTGATAAGTAGGAGGTTTCTTCCACAGCGTGTCAAATTATGATATTGCTATCATGATTCAACCATGTAGTTTTCGAGTCAAACTCATTGACCCATGATTCATGAGTAGTGGTTCACAAGAACCCATCTCCCATGATAATGAATGGTCCACTTAGCACTCATTGCATCTAGGTGATGCTCACATAGGTGAAGCATTGGTCCGTCCCAAGAAGTCACCCATCCCAACATACTTCAATTTAGATCTAAGTTAGATTTACACTTCAATTTTCATCAAATTCCTATAAAGGAAGAGGATACACATAAAAATTTCTTTAGAACACATGAGGTACATTATGCATTCTTATTAATTCCATTTGGTTTAAAACATTTCCCATCAACTTTTTAAAGCCTCATGAACTCAATAATTCACCCATTTCTTCACAAAATTGTAATGGATTTCTTTGATGATATCCTTATCTATAATAAATAATGAGAAGAACATTTCCAACATGTAGAGAAGATATTACAAGTATTGGAAGATAATCAAATCTATACAAAGAAATCCAAATGTGTCTTTGGGGTAAAATAAATAGAATACTTGGGACATGTGGTGTCACATGAAGGTGTTAAGGTAGACCCCAAGAAGATCGTTGCAATAAAAGAATAGTCAAAACCTTAAAGTATCAAAGGGTTGAGAGGATTTTTTGGTCTAACAAGATACTATAGAAGATTTATTTGTAATTATACTCATATCATAACACCCTTAAAACAATTTTATTAAAGAAGGATTCATTTTCATGGTCACAACTAGCCACTTAGACTTTCCAACAACTAACACAAGCTCTCACTTCAACAGTAGTACGAGCTACCCCAGACTTCTCTACAAACATTTGTGGTAGAATGTGATGATTTTGGACATGGAATTGAGGTATTAATAATGCAATATAGGAATCTATTAGTATTTAAGAGTTGACAACTCAAAGGAAAAAACTTACAAAGACCCACATATGAGAAGGAAATTTTAGCCATTGTTGATGCAATTAAAAAATGGTGTCAATATTTAATGGGAAGGAATTTCAATGTCAAGAATGATCATGAGAGTCTAAAATATTTTTTAGAACAATGACTATCCTCATTAGAACAACAAAAATAGGTTACTGATATTCTAGGATATGACTTTGAAATCATTTATAAAAAGGGTAAATAAATCATTGTAGTTGATGCCCTTTCTTGACAAGAAGTAGAGGAAGCAAATATTTATGTTATTTCCTTTATACAACCAAACATAATTAGAAGTTTCATGAAAAGAGTGGTAAAATGATCCTCAAATACATAATCTCATTCTAAAAATTCAATGTGACCATCTTCTTTCAATAAATATGTTTGGAAAGAATATTTTTTATGGTACAAAGATTATTTTTACGTAAAATTGTAATTTAAAAGAAGACATTATTTCAAATGTGTGAATCACCAATAGCAGGAAATTTAGTTTTTTAAAGATCTACCATCATATAAAGAATCATTTCTTTTGGGAAGGTCTAAAAGGAGATGTCAAGAAATTTATGGTTGAATGTTTAATATGCCAAAGAAATAAAAGTGAAACAATAAAGACTCCAAGCCTCTTACAACCTTTAGGAATTTTGACACAACGTTGGGAGGATATATCAATGGAATTAATTACAAGTCTACCAAAATATAATAATCTTGATGTGATTTTAGTTTTTGTGGATAGACTCACCAAGTATGCACATTTTTTTGGACTCTCTCATTTATTTGAACCAAGTATTATAGCCAAAATATTCATAGAAAATGTACAAAAAATTCATAGAATTCCCAAAATCATAGAGAGTGATCGTGGACATATCTTCACTAGTATTTTTTGGAAAAACTTATTTACATGGGGTGCAAAACTAGCACATAGTTCCTCTTATCATCGCACAAGTAGGCTAACCAAGACAACCTTATAGGAACATCCAATTCCATAACCCATGGGATACGTATCAAAACTTCCCAACCAAAACCTTTTATTAGGTTTCTTTCACGCTACTCTTTTCCACAGAGTACCTCATGCTAAAGTAAAAGCCATGAACACATGATCGCTTAGCAATTCCACTAACAGATTCACAGGGACAACCTAGTGGGCTCAAATATTCCTAGAGAACTCAGTGTATGAACCTAGGGCTCTGATACCATGTGTAACGCCTCGCCACGCAACCCTAGAGGAAGTTGCAACTAACTACTTAAACGTACTAATTTTTTTTTGTTTAAGTACAATGAACATGCAAGTTCACTACCCATTGCAAATAACCTCTAATATTACGAGACTGAGATTACTTATTAACCCACAACAACATAAATGAATCCATAACATTTATCCATTTAAGAAATAAGAACGCATATTTTCCATACAAGATAAACTACATCATCACAAAGGTAAAAGATACCATAGGTTACCAATAACATATTTTAATAATGAGATTACAACTCTCATTCCCCAAATGAGGTCAATCCAATAAACATGATTACAAATTACATCCTTCCACCTCGATAACAAATGAGGGGTAATAAATAACAAGATCAACTGAAATAAATAAAGCATGAAATGAAATTGGATCCCACGAGCTCCCCAACTAGAAGTCTCATCCATACAAACCAAAAGAAAGCCCAACAGAGTAAGGTGCATGCCACCCAACCAAGTGGAACCCAAAGGCCCACCCCCCATGCTAGGAGATAGTAATAAGGAGTCCTAGCCAAAACCAACACCTCTAGACACAGGCTAAATCATAACTGAACCAAACTGACACAACCAATAACATGTACAACACAAGTACAACTCTAACATGGTCACATTGCTTCCAGATATAACACAAATCAGGTATGTTAAGAAAACCATACACATAATAAAAAAGTACCAACTATTGTCCTAGACAGAGTGTCATCACACAGCTCATCATGAATTACCCATGCGGATCTTCCTAGGCTTCAGCTAACCTGGTGGCCTCAACCGATCCCTGGCCCTCATACTTACTAATGCAGGATCAAAAACCTTTCGTACAGATAGGATATATGACCTTGCCATTCCAGGCCTTCCCACTCTTCCCAAGTCTAAATGAGCCCTTGCGTCTATGAGTGAGGCAATATTATCTTGATTAGTGATAAGTACCATCTAATCTTCTAAGTATTGATTTAGTTTCACTTGATTAAACTACTTCTAAAGGTTACCCAATCTTACCTCTTATGGGCTCTGGACCCTAACGGAAGCCACTCTTCTACTTGACAACACACATACCATCCAATCACCAAGGGTACCAAAGTGCAAACAAACAAGATATCACGACCACTCCTTTCTCAAGAGGCGACATAAGATAAAACCCTCCCCAAACACTGGAGGTAACAACAATAACAAAACCACTCCTTACAAGGAGGCACAAATCACATAATTCACTCATTTCACAGGAGGCACAAAACATCCCCATTCGTAGAAACTGGGTAATAACAATGACATAACTTCATGCACTACCCATGAGAGTTAACCAATGGTCGACATCACAAAATGACAACCCCCAACCTCTGGGGTCCTCTAGAAGACTTACAGATTAAAGACACTTAACCCATTTCCCAAACATAAACACAGAGGAAATAATCACATGAAGTAATTGCGAGGAATTAACCTAATTTTGGATATATTAAATCCATTTCCCTTAATAACATCAGTAATTTATTGTTCAATAAAACTGATTTAAAATAAATCCTTTTCAGACAATAGGAGAAATTAAAACTCACTATTTAATTCCCTACTTTCTTTTAAATAATAATAAAATCACCAGTTATTTCTACAAATCAAAATACGTTCTTTTTTAAAATAAATATTGTTTCCTCTTTTCAACATAACCATTTTAAAATAATCAACTTATCTTAAAAGCATATTATTTAAAAAATCAAAACTACTTCTCCTTCAAAATAATATTTTAAATAAAACAATGATTTAACTAAAATTATCATGTTTCCATTTCTTCAATTACATTAAAAAAAAACATGATATCAATCAAATACATCATAACATCATTTAAATCACCATTATAATATATATATATTTATATATATATAATTATTAAACATATATTAATATTTTAATACTATGTAAATATAATTTAAAATATTAATATATATTTTATAAAACATATATATATATTAACATTTTAATATTATATTAATATAATATTAAATATTAAATGCATTGATTTTTTTTTTGTAAAAAGTCAAATTTTAACCCAAAGTAGGGTGCGATTCTCGGGGCACGCACGAAATTCTTTTTAGGGTTGGGCGACATCCACAGCCGGCCATGACCGAGGGCAGCGTCTTACACAGCCAGCCCTATGAGGGGCGGCGGTTGTGCTATGCACAGCCGACCACCATGGATGGTGGCGCGGTTGTGCTTAGCACAGTCGTCCACCACTCATGGCAGCGGCAGTGCTAGCAACCATGTGGGGTGCACTGGGGGCGGCTCCCCATAGCGCCTCCCATGGGGGCAGCTGTGGGTTGAGCCCCCAGCCCCCACAAAATTCGGATTTTATAATTTATTAAAAAAAAAAAAATCTAAAACAAACCTACGGATTTTTTTAAATCCACGAACTTTTAAACTGGGTTTATTTTTCCAAAAAAACAAAATCAACAACACATTATATAAATATATATATATATGTATATATATATCTATGGGAAAATATATATATATATATATATATATATATATATATATATATATATATATATATATATATATATATATATATATATATATTCCCACTTAGATATATATATTTTATATCCAAATTTAACAGAATTAGAAGTTCAGTTGAACAATTAATTTCTAGAAATGAATCATTTACAACCAAGAACATAATTTTTCTTTGAGAAATCTCATTTTCAAATACAAGTTTCAAATTTTGAAAACAAGATTTAAGATGGGTTTTACTTGAAATTCAACTAAGCTTATATAATTTCAACAGCATATAAAATTGTGAATCTTTTTCCAAAATGAAACTAATTTAATAAAAAGAACCTATTTTCCAAAAGTTTGAGAAGATTCAAAAATGGTACAATGATCCTTCCAAGAAATCCAACTGAGCTTTTTCCCCAATCCAAAATCAAACAACAAATTTCCTTTCTTTTTCCTTGTTTTTCCAAATTCTCCCAAAACTTGTTAAAAACTCATTCAAAATCCAAATAATAAAGAAAATTTCCAAAAATATCTATGCAACTACCCTCATAAATTTTTAAAAACAGAAATAGAAAATATCTCTAATTTTCAATTTGCATTTTTCTAATTTAAAAAAAAAAAAAAATTAAAACCTTTTTCAATTTTCAATTAAAATATCTATCAATTCTAACAAGTAACTTAATTCAATTTAATTAATTTAATTAATTCAATAAAATGAATCTAATCCAAGATTAAATTATTTTATTAAATTAATTAATTAATTAAATAACATCTCTCACATTATAACCAGATTAATTTAATCAATAACTTAAATACACAATGCAATTAATTACCATTTTCTAACTTGAAATTTAAATAAAATAAAGGCAAATAGCACAAAGTTAACGCAACTGAACCAGACTAAAACCCGATGACACACTATGACTAGGGTGACGACTTGGCATGGAAAACCTAGCTACTATCTCCCAATCGAATATTGTTGGGCAATGGACACACTCAAACCTGTGAAACTAGGTGGAGTCGACGTCCTGGCCCTATCAACCTGCGAACTAAGAGTATATCCAAATGCATAAATATGTCATAGTTAAAACACACTGTGAAGAGGAAATCACGGAATCGTAGGGCGCTCGCAAGCAAGTGATGCCATCTTGTCCCCTTCACCAATACAGTATCACTAACTGACGAATCTAACATCATTAATATAATCAAAACATAAAACATCATTAATTCAAATGTTCACAATGCCAATCTAAAGCATGTCACAATGATAACATCAGAATAAAATACCATCACATCAAAATATCACTTTCACATCACTTTACAGATAGCGATCCAATAGTAACTGAGTACCATAGTCAAGGTACTAACATAAAATAAGACATAACCAAACAGAACACTGCTCGATCAAAAGAGAAAAATGGAGGGGTCTTACACTCTTTATGGCTACCCTCCACTATCTACTACTTATTTACAATTATATTCTAAAGCTCATGCAGTAGATGACCATATTCAACATCAACAAGAAATACTACAAATCCTTAAGGATAATTTACTTGTGATTGAAAATCAAATGAAACAATAAGATGATCAACATCATAGTGAGGGGTATTTTGAGTAGGGAGATTGGGTATTTCTTCAATTACAACCTTATAAAATATTTCCCTTTAAAAACATAAGAACATGAAGCTCACACCTAAATTTTATGGTCTTTATAAGGTTCTCCATTAAATAGGAAGTGTAGCTCTTAAGTTATAACTTCCACCCTCTTCCAAAATTCATCCTATCTTCCATAATTTTGTTTAAATAAAGTAATAGATAACAATATTCTTATCTAGCTAGACTTGCTAGAGTTAGATGAAGGAGAGTTTATTTTAGAACTTGAGAAAATTAATGATAAAAGAGTGAAACAGTTATGAAATAGAGCTATCTTTGAGTTCCTAATCAAGTTGAAGAATATTCCAATTTAAGATGTCACATGGAAAGATGAACAATCCATAGTAAAACATACAAAATTCACTAAGCATTGAGGATAATCCTTTATTGAAGGGAAGGAGAATGTTAGGTCCCTAATATTCTATCTAATATTATGACCCTAATATCATATATCCTAAGAATATAATATGTATTCCTAAGTATAATGAGTTAAGCATTTTTGGCATGCTTAGCCTTAACATTTATTTTAGTTAATACCTTGAATTCTCTTTATTAGGATGAAGGGGTATGTCCCTACATGGTTAAAGCCTATAAATAAAGAGGAGATGTTCCTCCCAAAGAATCTATCATCAATTATTTAATTCATACCATATTTTATTATTATTGGATGTAACCCCCTTGAAGTGATCTGCTACATTTCTGATTTTTTATAAATATTTCCAAGAAATATCATAACAAGTAGTATCATAAATAACTTTTAAAAAAGAATATACTACAAATACTTTATAATAATATGCCACTTCAAGTGGGCAACCTCCTAATCAACTTTTAGGGGGATACCTCCAATATTCTTCAATAAAGACTCAAAACTCAATATGATGGTAATAACCTACCTATACCTCCTATATATATACCATACTTATACTTGGGATATAACCCATGCTAGCCTAGATAATTATATATAAGCCTTAGGTTGACCTAAATTGTCATACCCCTCTGTTTTTCTCTTTGTTCACACAGTGTCCTTCTTTGCTATGTTTTGTTTTCTGGTTACTTATATACTCTATCATGTTGGTTGTTATTTGATCGCTATTTATAGAGCGACGTGGAAAATACGTGTCTCATTTACAGGTTTGCAAGTACAAGACATCGAATTCACCTAGCTTCACAGGTTTGAGTGTGTCAACCCAACGGTTAAGTTGATTGGGAGATAGTAGCTAGGATACTTGTGTTAAGTCTACACCCTAGTCTCAGTGTGTGGTTGGGTTTAGTCAGTCTTGATTGTTAAAATATGTTTATTATTGCTTTAAATTATCATGGTAAAATTCTTTAAAAGAGGTTTAGTGAATTTCATTATTAAAAGTTGAATATTAGATTATGCTTATTTTAAATGTTAGAGGTTTTTAAATTAATAAATTAATTCATTCAATTTAATTAATAAAAAGATTAATCCTTGGATTATTTTATTTATTGATAAATTAAATTAGTTAAATTGTTCATTTTTAAAAAGGGGAAATGTTTAAATTATTAAATATTTAATTTTGATTATTAGAGGATTTTATGCCAAGAGGGTTGTTGAAAATATTTGGTAAATGCCAACAAGTGTTAGAAAAATTAATGAATTTGTTGGGGAAATTAATTCCCGGGAGATAATTTTGGCTTTGGGTGAGGAAGTGGAAAGCTTCTTCACGACAAGGCACGAGATATTTTTTGTTGGGAATTTGTGGAAAAAGGATTTCCTGCTGTGATCTGGGGATTTTTGGAAAAAACAAATTTGGCTGTAGAAATTGTTTTGGTATTTTTGCATCCTTAGAATTTTTTTTGGAAAATTCTTGTTGTGGTGGAATTACTCTTGTGATCGGGAAATCAATTTGCTTTGGAGGAAGTCAGTGTTGTCTGGAACATTTGCTTGAAGCTGTGGAGGAGGCTCTACACCAGATCTTCAAATACTCAAGAAGCGTTGGTTTACAGGTTCTTTCCTTTATTTTGTTTTGTTAAGTTTTTTATGGAAAGGTTTCTAGATTACAATTCTATGTGAAAAGATTGTCTTGTGTGAGAAAGATTGGATTGTCGTAGTTAAATTCTCCGTAAATAATTTCTTTGTTTTGTAGAGGCAATTTCTTTTGTAGGTGAAATCATATGTGGAAAACCTTAGTTAATGGTTGTCTAGTAATATAGAGAAAATTAGTGAGACCCAGGAGAAAGATTTAGTGATCTAGAAATTAAATCCCTCTGGAAGAAATTATAATTTTTCTGTAGGAAGAAGTTTTACTATAAGTTGTCTTTTCTCGGAGAAAATTTCCCTATGTTTTAAAATGGTGGAAATTTTATCATTATTCTTCAAGATTTGTTTCTTGATAGTTGTTAAAATTTATCCTCTATGTTGGATTTGGGAAAATTTTATATGTTCAATTTCCTCTGTGAAATTTGGTTTTTCCTGTAGTTGCAAAACCTGCCTATAGAAATTTATTCTTGGAAAATGTTTCCCCAATTTTATTATTTATGTTCGGGTTTATTTTTAATATCCATATATATATATATATAATTTGTAGAATATATATATAATTTTTAAATAAAACTTTATAAAGTTTCTGGGTTGAATTACTTCGTACGACGATTTGAAAAAATGGAAAAATCACAGGAAATTGTAAGGTTGTTTCGAAGTTTTATTTATATAAATATTGGGGGGAGGCCAAGGGAGGCGCTACCCCCATCGTCGCCCCCATAAGGGGACGGTGTGTGCAGGCAGAGCCTCCACCGTCCTCCCCACTCCATATTAAGGCAACGGTGGGGGTTTGGGGGTACGGTTGTGTATACAGCCGCCCCCTCTCTCCAATGAAATAGCGAACTCATTAGAAATTTTGTCTACCTTTTTGTGGTTCGATATTTATTTTGTTTGTATTTCGAATGGGGTTTGATTTGTTATAACATATTTTATTATATATTTTAATATATATATGTATTATCTATATATCATATATTATATATATATATGTTAAATATATGATTAATTTAGTTTTTAAAATGAAAAGGTTATTATTGTTAAGAGAATTTTAATATATATATTGAATGTATATACATTGGTATATACATAATTATATATGGATATATAATTGTGTATATACTCTATGTATATATTTTTAAATATATTTTCAATAGTTTTATTTTAAAATGGTTGCACGCTTATATGTTTAAGTAGGGAAATTGGTGAGATAAGCTTTCAATGAAATTTTATATTGCTTTTAAAAGTTTTCGAGGAATTTTTTTCTTTGTGAAATTTAGTATTTCTTTTCTCTGTATCTGAAGAGGCTTTTAGTTTATTTTAATTAATTTTTCTTTTAGGACAATTATTTTTACTGTGAATTCATTATGAAAGGGAAATGGATTTAGTATATCTAGAAGTAGCATATTTCCTTTATAATTGCCTTTCATGTTATTTTCTCTATATTCTAGTTTCGAGAAGTTGGTTTAGGATTATTTAAGACTTCTAGTAGTAAAAGGGAAATGGGGGTTGTGTTTTATTTTGAGTCAACCCAATATGTTACCCTTGGATTTGTTCTTTTGTTATTGTCAGTGTTTACCTAGTTTCCACGAATGGGGATTTGTGTCTCCTAAATTGGAGTGGTACTGTCTTGTGTGCCTCCTTGTTTGGAGTGGATTTATTTAGTAATGCCTCCAATGGTTTGGAGTGGATTAAGTTAAGTGTTTCCTCCTAAGATTGGAGTGGTTGTTTTATCTAATTTTTGTGTGCACCATGGTACCCTTGGTGATTGGTGGTTTTGTGTGTTGTCTTGTAGAAGTTGTGAAATCCAACTTCACAGACCTCAAAGATCACTTGCATGCAAATAACCTGTCACAGAAGAAGACATGGAAACAAAAAAGCAAGGGTGCTCTAAAAGCTGAAAAAATGTATTAATCAGAGAGAGTAAAATACAATGAGATCAATCCTTAAGAAAGGAGATCATGCAAAACCTAAAAGTAACCCTAATAGGTAGGAATTTAATAATTAATATAATTTTTAAATGTCACATTATGCAAACTAAAGTAAAATCTTAAGAGAGGAATAAGGAAACCTAATTAACATAATTAAGTTAAAACCTTTACTCTAAAACCCCCCCTTAAGATGAGCAAGAGTGCAACTACAAACAAGTGCAAGAAATCAAAAGTAACTATAATGCATGAAAGTAAACATGGGTCCCGGCAACTAGGCCTGATCAGGTACCCATTTATAAAAGCAATGCAAACTAAATGAAACGGGGTAAAGGAGAAAACCCAGTGGAAACAAAACTCCTCCCCAAAATAGAATGCAAAGAAGGAATGCAATGCACTAATGAAAGAAGGATAGGAGGTGGATTACATGATACCCTCCATAGACAACTTCTATCATATAAGTACATGTACAATGGTCTCCAAAGGAGACATAGAAAGAGAGAACAATCCCCCCCCACAATGAAGAAACTCTTATCACAATGGTAGATGTTTGATGTAGAATCCAAAAAGAGATCCTGAAGCGGCAAATGATATTCCTCCCCTTGGGAAGAAATGGATCCAAAGGACGATGAAGAAGAAACCCTATGAAGAGTGATGAACCAATCTGTCTCAGGATGTGTGCCATGATAGGATTCCAAAGAATCTCTCTGTCTGAACTAAAACAAATGATGCCAAATCCAAACTGATGTGGAGAATCTTAAAATGCAACCTTTGAATGCACTGATAATGGTGGGCGTACAGTGATAACCTGACTCTCAAGGTAGAGAAGATGTATGTCCTCATAAGAATCCTCCAAATCTGCAATATAGGACTCAACAAACAAGAAAGATATGTTTGTAACATAAGAGTCCAAAGTAGCTATGTTTGGAAGATGAATGATTCCCTGTTGCACTAAATCAAGAATAGGAGATGCTAATGAAGTCTCAGTCTGAAGAGTGGGAACTGTGAGACAAGCCTCTGATCCATCATAACATGTAAGGGTGTCTAAATACTCAAGCTCCTCTAAAGTATCATGATCAAAGGGTGTATTCTCTCTCCAAGCAATGGGCAAGAGACAATATGAAGTAGGATCCTCTGGAAATGGAGAGAGATTTGGATCTCCATAGATCTCCCAAAGACGTGTCCAAAGTGGGTGAGGACAATCAATGTCTAATATAGCCAACACAGTGTCATAATCAACACTAGACAATATAAGTCCTACTATGTGATTTCTAATGATATCCCATGCTAATTTTCCCTCTGAAGTGGTTGGCATAGGTATGAGATCATACAAATAAGGCAAAATATTAAGCCACCTACAATGTGTAAGTATGCCCTTTGCCCATGACTCATAATTACCCCGTTCCAGAATTACAACTGAAGGGTGAGTAAAAAAACCCATGATAACTCTTTAAATGAAAAAAACTGAGAAATCTAACCTTACTGCATTTAGATCAAATTAATATAACCCATCTCACACAAACATAACCCATGTAGGTGCCAGAAAGTCCAAGTAAATGAGCAAAGTGTAAAAACACACAAAGCTAAATAAAATTTACCTAATAAATTATCTGATCAAATAGACTATAGATCTGGGAATATCACTGCAACACCTTTCCAACGCCTATTCGTTTGTACAAAATGAAGTTCGGACGCAAAAGATATGCCTCCAAGAGTGCCAAAAAAATGTTCTGACTTTGACTGGTAAAATATGCATCAAAACATAAAACTCATAAAATTAAACCTACACCATTGGATAGTGCCCGGAACCAGCTTTCCGATGATGTCTCGTTTTCCCAATTTCGACATCGTATGCCCAAGATATGACCATTTTACTAAAAAGTGCTCATTTAAAAATTAAACCAAATATTTTATTAATTTAAAGATTAAAAAATGAATAAAATATTTGGTTGTACCTTCATGGCATGAAAATAGAGGCAGCACGGAAATCAATAGATCGTAGAAATCGAGGCCAAATGGCACAAAATTGAGGCAACTCAAAATGTTTTAGATGCCAAAAATATATGGCACAAAAATTGAGGTAAATTGGCATGAAAATCGAGGCGTTCGTACGGATTTTTTTGGCAGTGTTTTTGGAAAATCCCAAAAACTCAAAAAATTCAATTTTCAGCAAACCCTATCATATTTATATGAAAATAGGGGTTTTTGGGTCTTTTGAGCGCAACTGTGATGTTCGTTTTGCACTAGCATGCACCATTTGAGAGATAAAGGTCAAAATTTCTCAAAAAATGATGGAAAAATCCTCTGATTTGGCCAAAAAACTGTCGTAGCTTGAAACCCTTGCAAAAAAAAAAAAAACTCTTTAAGTTGATATCTTCACATCACGAACAGACAGCCACAGGTCTCAAGCTCTTATACCATGTAGAAGTTGTGAAATCCAACTTCACAGACCCCAAAGATCACCTACACGCAAATAACCTGTCACAGAAGAAGACATAAAGACAAAAAAACAAGGGTACTCTGAAAGCTGAAAAGATGTATTAATCAGAGAGAGTAAAATACAATGAGATCAATCCTTAGAAAAGGAGATCATGCAAAACCTAAAAGTAACCCTAATAAGTAGGCATTTAATAATTAATATAATTATTAAATGTCACATTATGCAAACTAAAGTGAAATCTTAAGAGAGGAATAAAGACAACTTAATTAGCATAATTAAGTTAAAACCTTTACTCTAACAGTCTAGTAGAAAATTGGTTTTCGTTAGGGGTTAGAACCCTAAAGAGGTAAGACTGGGTAACCTTTGAAAGTAGTTAATCAAGTGAAAACTTAATTAAAGTATTTAGGGGTTTGGGTAGTATATCATTCTAAATAAGATAAATTAGCCTCACTCATAGACGCAAGTGCTCATTTGGGCTTGGGATGAGTGGGAGGGCCTGGAATGGCAAAGGTCATCTACCTTATCTTTACGAGAGGTATTTGACTTTGCATGAGTAAGTATGAGGGTAGGGGATCGGTTGAAGTCTCCAGGATTACCCATAATGGGAGCCAGGGCCTATGAAGATCCACATTGGGTAACTCATGACGAGCTGTGTGATGGCACTCTATCTAGGAAAACGTAGTTATGTGTATGGTTCTCTTAACATACTTGATATGTTATAACACTAGAAGCAATGTAACCCATGTTTAGTGTGTAGTGTTGTACTTGTGATTGTTTGGTTCATGTATATGGTTGTGTCAGTATGTGTCAACCTGTTTCTAGAGGTAGTAGGTTTGGCCATGTATTCTTGTTACTATCTCCTAGCATGGGGGGTGAGCATACGGGTACCACTTGGTTGGGAGGAACGTGCACCCTACGCCATTGGGTCCCCCTTTGATCTTCAGTTCGTGATGGCGAGATTTCTAGTTGGAGAGCTCGTGGTTTCCAGTTTATATTTCATGCTTTGTAATTAGTTTAGTTGGTTATTGTTATTATAACCCCTCAATTGTATTCGAGGTGGTTGATTGTATTATGTAATCACATTTTTATTTACTACCTCATTCGAGGAATGAGTGATGTAATCTTATTTGTTAAGTTAATGTTATATGAAATATTATTGTGTTTCTTATGGTTATGATGTAATTTACATGTATGGAATGTATGAGTGTTTAATTCCTTAAGTAGTTAAAATGCTATGGATGTAACTATGCTGTATGCATGGGTTTAAAAGTAACCTTAGTCTCGTAGCCTTAGAGGTTGTTGGCATTAGGAAGTGAACTTGCATGTTTATTATACTTTTAAAAAAAAAGTGTGTTTGAGTAGTTAATTGCAACTTCCTCTAGGGTTGTGGTGGGGCATTACATAAATAACTAAATAACAATATAATAATGATAATATGACTTAATTAATAGTTAAGGTAGCCACAAGCCGACTACTCATAACACTGTACACACTATAGGGGTAGGGGCATAACATTTCCCTCTTTATAGAAAATTATCCTCAATGATAACTTTTTCTTTTAATTCTTCTTCATATCCCTTTTTACTTCCACTTCTTCTTCATAGGAATAGGCTCCTAATCAAAATAAGAAAATAACATAACCAAAAAACACATTCTCAACCCTACCATTGAATATTGATATAACCATCAAGTACACACTCTAACCCTAGGGAAAAGGCTCTTTTCCTAATTTCAAGGAGATATGAATAATTAATCAAGTATAGCCTATAAATATGGTTTGCATAACATCTCAACCTATCAATGATGAAATTCCTACCATACCGTCATTCTTGTTGTATTACTAACCTCATTATCCATAAGGGTTTACCTAGCATTATAAGCTAACAAATTCAGGTCACCTCAAGACATCAACATATTTCGCTTTTCAACTTTCATGCTACATACGAGTAGTATTGACAATCTACATATAGTATTGACAAACTACGTAAAGTATAAATAGAAACATAATCATATAAATTTCCATATAGGTATATAAAAGTATTAACCCTATAGATAGATTCCACCCAAGAAAGAAACAACTAAGAACATGCAAGCTTATCCAAAGAAAGGAATTAGACAAGTTCATAATAAAACAACATAACATGCAATAAATTCATTCTTTCCCAAACAAAGACATTCTTAAACAAATATCATTAAACTTAAAGAATAGAGTGATAGAAAACAACATGCATGGGAATATATAGCCCAACTAACGAATCTAGTTTCCTATCTCCACCTCCACAAATCTTCTTGCAACTCCTTCAAGACTCATCCTAACACCAATCTCTAGCTTCTCACAATAAAACTCTCAACACTTGCAAATACTCAACCTACTTTCTTTCTCACAAATACACTAACATAGAAAATGTAATAGAATAGCAGTGTAAAAATTAGAATGAAGAGTGTGTAACAAATGGTAAATATTTCATCTCTATATATATTAAAACATGAGCAACCAAAGGCTAGAAACAAGCTAATAATCCTGTCACCTTTCTACCCCCATGCAACAACTCAACTAATTAACTCGCAGATTTCCAACACATGACAGTCCTCAGATTTCTAATGGCTGAGTCAACTTGGTTTATGAGACAACAAGACTCTTTTACTGATTCAAGGGACAACAAATCCTTTCAACAAATGTCCTACTTGGTTTGCAATTCGACTACCCTCTCATATTGCTGCCAACTTTACATTGACTGAGTTTATGCATATCCAAAGGTTTAAGTCTTCTTGTTTACTTCCACATGCTATAGAATTGGTGCCACATTTTCATGTTTTAGTACCCCAAATGATAGCGCAGTCAAGACTTATTCTACCCATTCAAACCTGCATTCATTCTCTTTTCCAATGTATAAAATTTATTACATCTTTCATGTGTGGGATTTTGACTTGGTCTCACTTTGATTTATGCACAGATTACAAACTTAGTAGTGTATTTCCATATGAGGAAACACTATGCACATAAGCATCATTAATAGTTCTTTATTCATAGAAATTTCAGCGCTTACAATGCACCTCATATATCGTTTATAGCACATTAGATATATACATCAACAACACCATATTATGCGTTATGCTTTTATTCAAAGCATTTTATATAAATCAAACAATAACATATGAATAATTTATATATATCATTAATATATATATTAATGTATATATATATATATTAATATATTAATGTATATATATATTAATATATTAATGTATATATATATTAGTATATCTATGTGATTACCAATTAAATAAATATATATAAACCTATTTATTAAAATAATCATATATATACACTTATTTCCACATATTAATATATATGTATATACGTGGTTACACATATATATTATTATATATTCATTACGTATATATATAATATTATTTTTGTATCCTTATATATTCACATAAACATTCTCATTTCCTTTGATTGACATATATACATGAAGTGTATATATCTCATCGCTAAACATTTGAACACACAAGGAAGGACTTTCACTCGACATAAAGACTTAATCACATTCCTCAATCAAGAACATTAAAAATCACATAACAATACAAAACATACTCAAACCCTAACAAAAGGCTACTTACCATTTCCAGAACTATCTTAACTCAATTTAGACCAACTAGGGTGGTGAGTGTGTGTATGCTCAGTTAGGCTCATTAAAGGTTACCAAACCAAGTTCCTCTCCTGAGTGATACTCCCCCTCTCATACCTAAGGGCTTGACTCCTTCCTGCATCCAACTTAGTGCATTGCAATAATAGTTAGCCGTTCACATGGAATTCATTTGCAGCATAAATCATCTGTATTATCAAAGCATTAAAGTATTCATATTGCACTACATATTCGTTCATTGTATTTTCCAACATAATCATTTCTTCAAAAAAATAACATCTTAATACATATTTTAGTATTTCATTCACCTACCAAACATATTATAGTCATGACTCTCATTCATCATCATATTTACTCATGAAGGTAAAAGTAACCTGGTAACTAAGTGATAGGGTGTAACACTTTCGAAGGACAATAACCAAGACCTCTTTTTATTTCTTGTGTGATAGGATCTATAGGGACATGGATACCTTGTTCTTTCACTCCACATCCATTTCCATTATAGCCAAATTGTTTCAAGAGTTGATAAATTCTTCCATAATTTGTTTCAATTTCTTTCGAGGAAGGTGGTTTATCACAGTCACTTCCATTATAAGTATATGTGTAATCTATGTTCTCCTTACTACTAGAAGTTGTGAACTTTTTTATCTTGGATGTTTCAATGTCATATTGTGTTGATACCACCATAGCTTCTTTCTCTTTTCTAATTTTTGTGTAATCTTGTACTCTTCCATAAATGTAGGTGTGAAATCTAGCAATCCCCAATAATCATCCAACAACTTTGTCATGGGTGAAAATCTCTCATGTTTATCCTCAACTTGTAAAGGTTCCACTTTTGTAGTTGGTGTCAATGTTGTCAAAGGGTTTTACATTCCCTTCTCAGTTTGTAAATAATTTTCAGATTTTAGATAAGCTTTTATTGTGTGAACCTTATTGTTGTAAACATATTTCAGCATATAGTGTAGCATTGAAGGCACTACATTCATTTCATGAATCCATGGTCTATATAAGAGGAGATTATATGAAATATCATGAGGCATGACATGGATAGGATTTTGTAATGTAACCTTACCAACTTTGATAGGTAATATTATCACACCAAGCAATTATTTTCCCACATTATCAAAACCACGAATAGACAAACCAGCTGGTTGAATTTTAGTCTTATTCACTTTGATTCTATCCAAAAGCTTCACACTACAAACATTAAGTCCTAAACCATTTTCCACAAGGGCACACCTAATACTAACCTTGTTAATAAAAGACAATGTCATCAAAGCGTCATTTTTTTTACATTTCTAAAGGAGGTAATTTACTTTGATGAAAAAAGATATCCAAATTAGGTTTATTCATGTTCTCAATCAAAGCTACCACATCATTTGGTTGTGCACTAGGAAGGATGAAAAAAATTTGTAAAGCATTTTGAAGCATGCCATGGTAAGTAGGTGATCTTTGAATCAAATGCCACAAGGATATCTTAGTAGGAGTGTTGTGAATTTATTCAATAATATCATATTCTTTACCACTATGATGTGGAATGTTAGGTACGGGTGGGAGATATATTGGAACGGGAGTTTTTTTGTTCTAGTTAATTATTGTTTAGTGTTATATGTGTGAGGTACAGTATGATAACTTGGTGTATGTGATACATGATAACTAGTAAGTTGGTTTGAAAAGCTTAAGATGTGGCCATGAGCTTTAGGAGGTCCTATAATGAGAGTTGATGTAGGAGGTGACTTAGGAGGTCCAATAATTAGAGGACTCTTAGGAGGTCCAAAAGGAGTTTTAGGAGGTCCGATAATCAAGGGACATCTAATGGCCAATTGTGTGTTCATAACCTCAATGGATTTGACTTATTGTTGATGATTTTCTAATGAGGGGGATCTAAGGTGACCTTAGCATCACCATCTAACCAAGACATCTTACTATCTTTTAAAATAAATTCATCGATGATCTCATTCTCTTTCCCAACAATATCGTCCCAAGTAGGAGAGATAGGAGGAGAGAAATAAACAAGATTCTCATGATGCTTAATGATTGGGTCTTCTAACATCAAGATACCTTCATCAAAAGTAGGAGAGGTATCAGGAGAATAAAAATTATGAATGTCATGATTGTATTTGATTGCATCATCTTACACCAAAACAATCTCAAAATTAGGAGAGATATTAGGAGATGATTCAAGGATAGGCAAAGTGATATTAAGAAATGTGTCAATGATTTTGTTCTCTTTCACCAAGGTATTCTAATAATTAGAGAAGACATTAGGAGAATGACTAACATGCTTGTGAATGACCTCATTTCATTTCCCTAGATTGTACTCATAAGTTGGGAGATTATACTTATGCAAGTCATTATTTACCATATTAAAACCATATCTTTGAAAAGGAAACATGTTGATATTTGATTTGCGATGTAGCATAACAACCTAGAGTAATAAATTTGTGAAAAAATGAAAACTAATCTATCCAAATTATGCAATGATTCAAAAATGTAAACAATTTTTCCTATAGATATAATGAGAAACAATACTAAAATACAACAAATTTTCCCAAATTTACAACAAATCGCACAAAATGACACTTTTCTTGCACATGACATAACATTTTTCTAGAATTTCAAATCAGAAAATTGCAAACAAAAATAGATGGATAATTAAGAGAGAATTATGTGCAGAAGCTTCCTGGGACACCTGTACAAGGACAAGGTCACCCATGGGTGACTGGGTCCTTGATCAGGGTTCAAAAAAGTGAAAAATTAATGTTTTATGTTGTTATTTAATGTTTCTTTCTCCCGTTGCAAACAGGTTGAACATATGATATGTTTCCATGTTTTTCTCAATTTAGGATAATGTACTGCAATATGCAAGTGTGCAACAAAGGTGAATATTTTTTTACAAGTTATGAATGCAATTTTGAGATCTGAAATGGAATAATTGACTGATTCTAAAATGCCACAACCTGAAAATGATGATTTTGATACAAATCGAAACAAAACAATGCAATGTTTTCTACTTTTTGAACTATATGAAAGATGCCTAGAAAGATGAAATTATGAATTCAATTCCTAAAATTCACATACTTTAGAATGGAAGGATTCTTAGGAGCTCCATACAGGTTTCTAAATTATCCTAACAATAAATTTGTAATGTTGGAGATGACAAGACTAGTGTGTGCTCTCTACTAATTATTAAAAATCAAATATTGGGCAAGATTTCCCTATCCTCTATCATTTAGAAGAGTCTTATATGCATTTCCTTTAGCCCCATCGACTAAATATTCAGATGTAGAAATGTAGACCTTTAATTTTAACTTCGATAGTCGAAGGGATCACTTTGACCCTTTTGATAAGATGAATAAGTAGGTTGGGAAGCAATATGGCCACCAATTTAAAATTGAAGATTTGTGGGCCAATTGTAACCATTATTTAGAATTTAGGAAGAGAAATTTCTCTCGATTGATAGTGGATTATATTAGAAAAAAATTCCTCTTCCTTATCCTCGACCAAGCACAAGAAGATAGTCAAGTATTGGCTGAAGATGAGTACAACCAAGTGGCCAATCAACCCATCCCACTTCTGAATTGGACTAAAGAGTAATAAATTGATATTTGATATTATTAACAGGCCAATCGTAAAAAGGACAAAGAAGTGGATGGAGGCACAATCATCTTCTCTCCTAACTCAAGGGGTTGAGCTTCCATACGAGAAGATTCAAGAGGAGGTTTCTTTTAGTGAAGAAGAACAAGTGGGGCCTAGTGAAGGGCTTATGGAGAAGGAATTGTTCACTCCTTCCAAAACTAGAGGAAAGCTAAGAAAACAATAGAAGAAAGGAATCCTATTTCCAAATCAAGTGTATACAAGACAAAGGCTGATGTAGAGGCAAGTAAGCCTCAACCCAAGTGGACCAGAAGCACCGAGTTAGTAACTTTAGAGCCTGTGAAAGAAGAAAAGGGAGATTATTCTCATTTACCTCCTCCATCTTTTTTACCTACATCCTCTCCACCCATTTCCACATTTTCCACTACATCCATCATTCCTTCATCCACTTTCACCTCACCTCCTCCACTAGATATCTCAGTAGATATCACCACATCTGTTCCTACTCCTTCTTCCACTCATATTACCATAAATTCATCTCCATCTCCCACCTCTCTCCCTCCTCCTATATATATTCCTCCTTTGTAGTTCACCATGCCCACTATTGCCTCTATTGTCCCTTCTACCTTTGCCTCTCCAACTTCATTGGATCTACCTCAAACCTTCATCTCCCATCTTTCCAATCTACCTATGGAGGTGGTTTCCATCATACTTTTTGAATTCAATAGATCCATGTTGAACCAAATATCGCAAACCAATTATCCTTCCTCTTCACAAGTAGACATGGAGCCTCCTATCATGGAAAGTGTATTCAAATCTTGGAAGAAATGTAGAGGTAAGAAAGAGAAGATATGGCAGGGTTGTCTAAGTGGAAGATGTCTCAACTCCACCAGAGAAAGAAGGGAATCCTTTAGATGACATTCTTGAGATCGAGTTTGAGAATCCCTTAGGTCTTGAAGAAGATAAATTTGTAGAAGAGAAACCTAAGGAGTAAGAAGAGAAAATACACGAAGAGGTTGTATTAAAGGATCTTAGGTAGAAAAATTTTCCCCTCCCCAAAAATTAGATAAAGTTGCTACTCCAACATGGTTGGAGGAACAACTGAAGAATAAAAGGCCAATAATTGAAACTCCTTAGCTAAGTTTAGAGGACTTTTTGAGTAGTACTAAAAGGCCTAAGGAGAAAAATAAGGCCAAAATAAGATCTCATATGACTAGGGATGCCTCAGGCTCCCAAATTTTATATGTATCTACTTCATTCATGGACAAAGATAACATGACTATTTTTCCAAAAGAACGTAATGTTTCAACAATAAATCTTGGTCCCACTAATAGAGCTCAAGAGATTGATGAAATTAAGGATTAGTGTCCAGTATTGTGAAATGGATGAACAAGGATGAGGCAACCAAGGCGGAACTAAAGTTATAAGTGTTAGAGTTGACTTCATTCAATACTTGGTGACATAATTCAAAGTACTCAAAAAAATTGTAACCCTCATGGTGTTATCCAAGGATGAATTGGATAAAATGAAGCAAATAAGACCTTGGGATCAATCCACACAGGGTTGGATAAAGTATATTTTTTATACTGGAAATAAGGCAATAGATACTACCATTCAAGTGCACAAATTCCTTATCCTTAAGGAAGAGGTGGATAAATTAGTAGAAGATTGTGCAAGCAATGAGAAATAACATGGCATGGTATTTCCTAAGGTTGAGGCCATAAAGAAACTTCCCAATGATGTGATAATAAGGGAAGGTATTTTGAAGAAATAATTAGTGAAAGAACCTCACTACTGGATGCAAGCACTAAGGTTTTGTAGGGAGATTCTATTACAAGTGGAGCTTGAGGTAAGGAAGATAATTGATCAACTTAATGAAGTTTTGATGGCCTGTGGCCAATTTTTTATGAGATCACAAAGACACAAATAGGTGCTTCTATAAAGTCAAATGAGGAAATTTTGAAGCAACAATGGAAGTTTCCAATTCACAAGGAGCCCACAAAGGACCTATTTAAAGACTTTATGGATGATGTTTCTCTATTTTTGGTAAAATCATAGGATTTGATCAACTAAAATCCTTCTTGGATGGTGTTGCATCATCAACTAATTGATGAATATGATGCATTATGTTATAAAGTTCATGTTGCCCCAAGTCCTCTGAACAAAAAAGTCACTTCAGAGTTGACCACATTTTTCAAATTCACCATGAAAGAAAATTCAGAGGGTGGAGTGTCATTGGTGATATTTTTTTGTAGAAGGCTACAAGCTAGACTTTTTAGAGTTTTGTGCCCCAAATTTTTTGGGATGTAAAATTTATTTAATGTAAAAAATATATTATAATGTATTTTACATATCCCTAGGTGCATTTGTAACTGAATTTAGTTGGAGATGGATGATGAATATGTTGCAAACATTTAATACAACTCCAAATTATTAAATGCAAATATAATCTTGTCCTTTGGTGTTCAGATGATCTCAACCATTGGTTGTGCCTTAAATCTTGTAATACTTATCTATAAAAGGCATTATTCTCTCAATTGTAAAGGGTTGTTAAAAAAATATTATTGTAACCAGCATTTTGAAATCAATACAAGCAAAGAATTGATTTTTTGTGTCTCACTTGTAGTTCCTTTATGTATCCATGGTTCCTTTTTTCAATATTAGATAAAGTTTAGTTATGATAATGGTAAAGTGTGAAGATATTTTATATATCTCTTGCTCTTACCATTTGTAATTTGTTGATTGTAAGTTACTTTGTATGTTTAGTTTGAGCCTTATTTTAATATTAAGTTCAACTTCAATTGTGGAAGTTTGTTTCAATTACACCATATCTGGGTATTTATATAAATTTTCATCATCTAAAATCTTTTCATTTCCTTTCAATATTGCACTATTCTTGTGGCTTTGTGAGTTAACCTCTGATTAAGCAAAAGTTGATTTTGTGAGGGATCCATCTATCCAAAGCACTAACTATTATTATCATTGTACTTAACATTTCTTAGTTTAATCTCTTCTCACCTTATCTTTTGCATTTTATTTTAAAATTGAGTTAGTTTAGGAAGAAAACAATTTCTTCTCCTCTAGATCTCTTATCTTGATGATGGATCATGGAGTTTGATCTGAAACATTGATGCAAAAAAAAATCTCGTACACAATCAAATCCAAAAATGACAATTTGAATTATCAATATGGATTGTAGAAACTTGATATCATTAAATGTTGAACATTGGTTTTAGATCTCAATTTTGAAGACATAGCTAGTTTTCATACTAATTTCATATATTTAAAACCCTCATTATTCAAATTTCTAGCTAAGTAGTTGTAACGCCCCTTATAAAATAGTAAAACATTAAACCATTGAGTCATTTATTTTCAAAGTCAAGATTTGACTATCGAAGCCTTAGGGCTATCTTTCTAAAGTTTTATAGGTTATATTTCCTTTCAAGAGAGATAAAATACTTATTGTTTTGTCTGTGTTGTCTTGTGCAAAAACACTCATCAACACTAGTTGTAAGGGAAAAAACCTATCTTTGGAGAAGTTCAAAAAGCTTTGAAGTGGGTCGCATAGCTCCAAAATGAGTCACAACATTCTAGGATAGCCTTCCAAATGATGATTTGTGCATGTAACTTAGATTAAAAGATGATCTTTCGAATGTGATGAGATGGATAATTTGCAACTAGAATATCAATGTTAATACTAATCTAAATAATAATCTAAAATCAAACAACAAAGAACGAGGAAATAAACATAATAACTAAACAATTTAATGGAAAGCTCTCACCGAATATGCGTTCACCCCTTCGAATTATCTTGATTGTTCTTCTCCATTTTTCCTTTTCAGTATTCTTGCCCTCAGATTTCTGTGTTTGAATGCAAGCATAACTTCGTCGAGTGTCTAAGCAAAATATCAAAGATAAGATTCTTCTCAAAAGTGTATGATTTCGGGAGGAGGAATAATGATAATGACAGGCCATTTTATAGATTTTGGGTTTTCGAACGATCCACTCAAATTGAAAGAGAGATCGACAAATGAGATTGATGAATGCCATGCGATATGAGTTTTGTCTCAGATAGAACGTGAGTTAGAACACAAGTTAGAACATGAGTTGAGGAAAGACTGCAAATAGAGACTAAGTTAGAATACGAGTTCAGGATCTTAATCTCCAAAAATAAAAGAAATAGACTTTGTATGCAAAAGACAAAGTTAGAACTCTAAGAATAATGCATTCGAATGCAAACAGGAGTTAGAAATAGTTAATCGACTAGTTGTGACAGAGATTCTTCTCGCAGAGATAAACAGGTGTTGAATTCAGAGATAACTGGAGAACTAAAAATAGATCTCGAGTCAGAAAGTGAGTGAATGACTTAGATAACTGAATGATAGAAGAATGTGACATAAATAATTAAATATGAATTAAATGTTAATTTAATTCAACATTCGAAAATAAGAGACTTTAATTAAATAAATAAAGTAATTTATTTAATTTGATTGTTTGAAAAGGATAATATAAATAATTAAATAATAAATATTTAATTATAGATAAAGGGGGTTAAATGAATAATTAAATAATACATATTTAATTATAGTTGGAAAAGCATGATAAAAGGGTAATTAAATAATAAATTATTTAATTGATAGATAAAGGGGGAAGAATTAATTAGCTCGCAACATAATTAAACAAATATGATTTATTTAATTAATCAAGTTGAATAAAGATTATTTATTAATTAATGAATTAATTAAAAAGGGATATTTAGTTAATAGAGGAAATATGTGTTAGAAAGGTTAATTAAATAAATCATATTTGTTTAATTATGTTGCGAACTAATTAATTCTTCCCCCTTTATCTATCAATTAAATAATTTATTATTTAATTACCCTTTTATCATACTTTTCCAACTATAATTAAATATGTATTATTTAATTATTCATTTAACCCCCTTTATCTATAATTAAATATTTACTATTTAATTATTTATATTATCCTTTTCAAACAGTCAAATTAAATAAATTACTTTATTTATTTAATTAAAGTCTCTTATTTTTGAATGTTGAATTAAATTAACATTTAATTCATATTTAATTATTTATGTCACATTCTTCTATCATTCAGTTATCTAAGTCATTCACTCACCTTCTGACTCGAGATCTATTTTTAGTTCTCCAGTTATCTCTAAATTCAACACCTGTTTATCTCTGCGAGAAGACTCTCCGTCACAACTAGTCGATTAACTAGTTCTAACTCATGTTTGCATTCAAATGCATTATTCTTCGAGTTCTAACTTTGTCTTTTGCATACAAAGTCTATTTCTTCTATTTTTGGAGATTAAGATCCTGAACTCGTGTTCTAACTCATGTTCTAACTTAGTCTCTATTTGCAGTCTTTCCTCAACTCGTGTTCTAACTCACGTTCTAACTTAGTCTCTATCTGCAATCTTTCCTCAACTCGTGTTCTAACTCATGTTCTATCTAAGATAGAACTCATATTGCATGGAATTCAACAATCTCATCCGTCGATCTCTCTTTCAATCTGAGTCAATCGTTCGAAAACCCAAAATCTATGAAATGGCCTGTCATTATCATTATTCCTCCTCTCGAAATCATACACTTTTGAGATGAAACTTATCTTCGATATTTTGCTTAGACACTCGACAAAGTTATGCTTGCATTCAAACACAGAAATCTGAGGGCAAGAATACTGAAAAGGAAAAATGGAGAAGAACAATCAAGATAATTCAAAGGGGTGAACGCATATTCGGTGAGAGCTTTCCATTAAATTGTTTAGTTATTATGTTTATTTCCTTGTTCTTTGTTGTTTGATTTTAGATTATTATTTAGATTAGTATTAACATTGTTATTCTAGTTGCAAATTATCCATCTCATCACATTCAAAAGATCATCTTTTAATCTAAGTTACATTTGGTCAACCCGACGTGAACACGCTTCAAAATTCGCACATCTTTTCGTCTTTCCATTTTTTGTTCTTTTTTTTTTGCAGGTTTTTCGTACGGCGCACCGCATCTGTTCAGGAAAACGATGCATCTATATCCATGAGCCACATCTGCTAAAAACAGTGACGCATCCGTCATCCCAAACTGCATCCGCCTGTCAACATCGAACTGCATTTATGGCTCCAAAAGCCGCATCTGGCTGGTAAATCTTGTCCACTTTTTTATTGATTTTCGTGCATCCATATTTTCATTTTCTCTTTTTAGGTTGTTTTGATTTTCGCTAATGTTTGTTTCAGTTGTGTTAAGGTGGAATAACGTAGTTTTTGCAGGACAAAGCATAGAAGACAATTAAAAACCAAAGAAAATTTTCTGCAGGACGAAAGCCGAAGACAAGAACAATGAACTACTGATAAATTTGCATGTAGGACCTAATGCCTTTGTATTTAATTATTTAACAAGCTTTTGTTTGGTAGATAGATAATTGTCATGTGGATTAAAAAAAAAAATTTGTTTGGTAGATAGACAATTGTCGTTTGGATTAAAAAGAATCACTGTCTTCTTTGTCTGGTGCATTGCACATATTTGTCACCCTTACGATTCAGTATATCGAAGTATCCTCTCCCCTTGCACAGTCATGCAATCCTGGGTGTAAGAGAAATGATTAATGACTCTAGAACTTGGGCCTATCTTGGTGGGAAAAAATACTCACCCCAAGATGACTCGGACCGGTAACATGCTAAAGCCAAGCAACTTCCACCCGATATATAAAAATGGATTTCTGGGGAAAGCCCATAAATCATGCTCACTATTCCAATGAGATGGACAGAAATGGACTCTCGCCGATGTTGGATAGTGCTCCATGAATGGAATGCCCTTATTAAACACCTTGTTGTAGAGTTACCAAAATCCTATCTACTTGTTGGCACAGCAGGGTCGGCCCTGTGAAGCCGTCTTACATTCTTACGGTTTATGTGTGGAAATGAAATGTATGCCATGGGAGTTTCATGGGTATAGTAGCTTGGCTGCAACATATAAGTGAGTGTCGTGGAGGGGATCCAATGGGGTCAAGCTACTAGTCATTCGCCATAAATATGTGTAGCTGGAGAAATCCAAGTAAGAACTCAACAAGTATTGTCCTAAAAGCCTAGGTTGTAAATGTTTTTTGAGTCTTAACAAGTCTATCATCAAAAAAACTAAAAATACATTGATTGTTGTGTTTTTTTTCTACTGTATTCGTCAAAAACTTGATCAAACAAACAAAGTCAGTAAACAACTTTTGGGGAAATTTCAACTGTCAGAAAATTGAGTCGCAATTGTCAGTTTAAACTCTGCATATGTCATAGAGAATCGCATCTGTTAGGGAAAAAACCGCATGTCTGTCAAAACATTCATCATTCATAGTCTGGATTTTATGAGTCACAACTGTCACATTTTGAGTTGCATGTGTGCATGCAAACTGCATCTGTCAGAAAATTTAGGTTTACAGAGTCCAGAATTAGAACCGCATGTGTTTTGGTAAATCACATTTGTCATAGGAAAAACTGCAACTGTCAGAAACACTGCATGCACTGTCAAAAACCACATCTGTCAACATTTGAACCACAACTGTTAGGTGAACCGTATCTTCCTGTCAACACAAAACATCAAAAACCGTAATCTGAGTCTAAAACATCACTGTCACTATTTGCTTTAGATTCTTAAGATCAACCTTGGACATAAATTGTTAAATTTTGCTCAAAAACCTTGCATCATTAGGTGTCATATACGTCTTAGTCATAGTCATCCTAAGTTGCATGCATATAAATACTTCCTAGGAATTGCATATCACAGAATAGATAACTTTCCTCGTCATTAAAAATTCTCATGTTTCGGTTTATCACAATCATTGAACCTAGTCACTTTAGCCCCATTTAGTGGATCTTTTCAGCTCAACAGTCTAGTTTGGAAAATTTACCTTGTCAACTGTCCTTGTCATACAATCAGGTTCCTTGGTCAAAAACAAATCATTGCATGCATTTATTCCATAGGTGGTACGTTATACCTATCTTAGACTCATTTATCGTCATAGTCTACTCTAAATTTTGCATATTGTTTGTCCTATCATACGTCATTTTAGTATAAATCTTTTTAGAAACCATTTTAGCAACATCATTTATTGTCAAAAAAAAAAATCCACAAACATAGACATAGGTCATATCAGTTTTTAGACATAGTCTGCATTACCCCTTTTTGAGCAACTTTTTCATGGTCGAAACAAGGTCTAAAAAGAAACACAAAGCAATGACAGACCCCAACGAACTCATCAATCTGTTCGGAAATCAACCGTCAGAAAGTAAAAAACCACACAAGCCTTTGCTTGAAAAACATGTCACTAGAGACACACATGGGAAAATTTACATAGAAGACATAGACGCAGCAGTACAAGATCTTGAATTTGCATCCTTTATGGATGAATGTTTGGCAAATGATCCCCAACGATATCTAGCTCAATTGCTAGCAAAAGGTGCCAAACTACCCATAGGATTTGATATTCGTACTTTGCAAACATAGTCTACTCAACCAATGCAAACTGCAATGTCAAGTGTCTCTATTCCCCAAATTACCGCAGCGATACCAACTAGCATACCAACTCAAACATCATCAATTGTAAACAGAACCCTGATGGGGAGCCCTAAACCTCAAGAGCACTCTTGCTCTTCCCAAGACCTATTCTTTGGTCTTATTAGGGTATTCCACTCTACCCTACTCAGGGATCTCTCCTCAACCCCTAACTCCTTATAGGTCTCCCCACCAATTTCAAAATCTTCACCAACACTCCCATTCCACCACTGGGCTTCCTTGAGCTCCACACTGACCCAAATGTGTCCTAACCACTCTAGGGCTAGGGTAAGGTGGTCTTGTTGTTCTTTAGGTGTTTTGACTCCTCACTGATCCATTTCATTGGATACTTTCACCTTTTTCCCTTCGCTTTCAAGAATTTCTAGTTTCTAGGCCTTGTAGCCTTTTTGCCCCTTTTAGGCCACCTAGAACCCGGTTTCTTGGCTTTTCTCAAAAACGGCCTTAACAACCCCAAAATATTTTTGGATATTCCTTCTAGTAGTACCCTAGGCTTCAATATTTACCAGATGTAAGGTTCTGCAAGTGTTCGTACATAGGACTGTCCTCATACCCCCTAATTTCAAGGGTTTTGGCTCCTTTTTCCAACTTTGAGGGCTTCAATGACCTCCTCAACTCTCCTCCTTGCACACACATTTCTAGACTACAATTTCCCACACTCTCATGCTCTTTATTGGCACAAACCAATCCATTTATCAGCTTTCTTTACTGCTGTCCTCTCCAAGCCACTAGCCAAAATGCACTTGCACTCGCCTAGTGTTTGATGAATTCAACTCTTCCCCTACAAACCAAGACTCTACACACACTATTTACAATGTAAAAATAGTCCCCTACTTGATTCCAAGTGGACATGGTAGCCTTTCCATGGGAATTCAAGTGGGGATCATGATTTCCAAAAATTGGCCTAAACCGGCTATAAGGCCAAAACTCCAAAAACTTGCAAAACAGAAAACAATTGAACTAAATGGATAATCTAATGCTTCACACAGTAAATAAGTGGCACAATGGAAAGCCTCAAACCATTATACAAGACCTTTCAATCCATCAATTATTGGATGAAGGCTCAAACACAAAAATTCACTCAAAAGTTGTTGAATTCCAATCACAAAATATGCTCTCCAAGTCTCAATTCATGAAAATGAACTTCCAACCCAGGTATTAGGGTTTGGATGACCTTATATACCTTTCTCCCACGTGCTAGGACCCTTAGGCTGGGCTTAGAACATCATTAATTCCTTTTTTGAACTTTTAGGCCAAATTCCTAAGACAACATTGTCTAGTTTTTCCTAATCTCTACACTAAGACTTTCCCAAACCTCAAAGCTCTAAACAAACCTAAGTTTTCCATAAAACACACTTGGGACTTTACAATTAGTCCTTATTACCTTGGTGGTTGGCCAGAACCACCTACAAGCCAAAATTGCCAAGATCTTCCAAAAGACCCTTAAGGTGCTCCTGCACCAAAACCCCTTTCAACATAACACAAGGTTTACAATTTACTATGGGGGAAACTTCCTCCAACCCCTTTGGCACCAACATGATTGGTAAGAGATCCAAAGTTGGCGAAAATATACCTATACCAAATCAGATCATTTAGACAGGAAGCATTCCTATACCAAATCATACCATTCAGACAAGAAGCATTCCTATACCAACTCAAACCATTCAGATAGGGAATATCCCTATACCAAATTAGAATATTCTAACAGGATATATTCCCTCGCCAAATCATAACCCATCACAGAACATGGCGTATCAAAACACCTACATTGATCCAAACAATGCAAACATCATGTCCTTGACACAAGTCGATGTCCTTCAAAACCAAATGCAAACTCTTCAACAAAAAATGGACAACATGTCTATGTCAAGTAAACGAACTATCTCAGCGCAAGACCTATGTCCATGTCCATTTGACAAAGCGCTTTATATGACACCTTTCCCTCATTGATACATTATATCGATTTTTCCTAAGTATAATGGGAGAAAGAATCCCTTAGAACACATTAGAGAATTCTCAACGGCATGCATGGACATATCGTATGACCCCACATACTTGATGAGACTATTTCCATGAACCCTTGTCGGGATAGGACTGGAATGGTTTTCTAAATTACCATATGGTATATGATCCTAGGGTGAATTAGCTGAGAAGATTGTCAAACATTTCTCCTTTAACATAGATAATGAAGTAACAATAGCAACCTTGTGCCACACGACACAAGAAGATGATGAAACTTTCACCACTTTCTTCTAGAGATGGAGAAGTCTAGCTAGCAGATGTCCAGTTGAAATACCCGAAAAGCAAAAGGTCATGATATTCTTAGAGAATGTCAACCCAAAACTGTGAAGTGATTTAAGGGTACACTGTTGTACTTCATTCTTAGAATTGGTACAAAAGGGCATCATCCTTGAGAAAGTCCTTATAGACAAAGGAGAAATTAAGGTACCAGGCAGAAATCTAGTTGTCCAACATCAGAACACACCAAACAATAGAAACAAATTCTGGTCTAGAAACAAGAATGTTACAAATGACGGCATTGTTGATGCTAAACACATACATATGGGACCAGTTATCATAGCTAGAGGTTACAATTCCAATCAAGACACGATGAATAGTCCAGATCAAATAGCCAACTATGTCCAAAATTCACAACAACAAAGACCGCAAAGGAGATTTCCTACACATGAATTTACACCTTTAGGACAACCAATCGAGACAATTTTCAAAGAGTTGATTAAACATATCTCATCAAACCTTTGGAACCAAGAGAGTATGATCCTAGACAGTTCAAACCTTCATGGTGGGATGATAACTCTTTTTGTGAGCATCATCAAATGAAAGGACACAACCTACAACAATGTCGCCAACTCAAGAATATTATACAAGACTTTGTTGAAAATGGAAACATAGAGGTTGGTGGGCAGAAAAACACCAAGAACAGTGATCATAAGGTCTTCACGGACCCGTTACTTGACCACACAAAAGGAAAAGCCTCCAGTTCAGGACCCAAGAATAATCCATAAACCAATTATAACAATACCAAGTATGACTATGGTAAAGGAACGATCATAAATCACCTCTGAGCCGCAAATGAGAATGTCAATACCATCATCATTAAGAAGCATCTGGAATGTAATGTGAACACACGCAGAACTAAGATTACTATTCCAGGTCCTTCTTCTGAGCCACCTACGCAAGCTTCCAAGTTTAAGTACAACCTTCTTGATCAATTGAGTAAAACCCCTGCACAAATATCTATCTTGGAATTGTTGACTTTATCACCTGAGCATCGAGCCATTCTTGACAAAGCTCTACAGAACACAACTATTCCTACAGACTTAGATGTCAATCGTTTCGAAGAAATGGTGGGATATTTGACCAACTCGCATCATGCCACATTTTCCCAACAAGATTACTCAACTGAAAAGTCTGATCATAATGACCCCTTACATCTTGAAGTCCTAGTCCATCAAAACAAAGTCTGACGAGTCTTGGTAGACGGAGGAGCAGGTTTGAACCTATGTACACTAAAATTGGTTAAGGCATTAGGATTCTCAGAAGACTGCGTAGATACCTCTAAGAGTATAGTCATCAAGGCTTACGATGATCAGGAAAGATCATCCAAAGGAGTTGTCACACTCCCTATCAGAATTGGCCTAGCAATCATGAATACCAGCTTCCAAGTCTTGGATCTCACCCTTCTGTACAACTTGTTGTTAGGTAGACCTTGGATACAAGCAATGAAAGTTGTACCTTCAACATATCACCAATGTCTTAATTTCTCATTTAATGGCACAAAGATCACCATTGATGGTGATCCAGATCCTTTTCAGTATTGTACAAGCCTAAGGGAAATTCCACAATGACAAGTACCAGTTAACCAAGAAGCTTCATCATCCACTTTATCCCTATACGTTGACCCATCACATCTCACTAAGTCCATTTCATTCAAACCACCCTCATCCACTCCTAAAGACAATGAAAATAAAAATGATGAGTCCCTAGGTGAAAACCGAAAGGCGCCTATGGATGAAGAAAAAGTCAAAATAAAGGACGTATTCGAGGGCGAAAACCTCTCAAAGGCACCCAAGGATAGAGGTTTAAATATTCTCCCCATTGAACAGGAAAAGTCACCGATGCTAGTAGAAGAGTCTGTTGAAGTCAACATAGGTACAAAAGAGAATCCTCAGAAGGTATATTTTGCAGCTTCTTTAACAGAGACAGAAAAACATGAGTTTAAGGACTTCTTCACAAAGAGACAAATAAACTTTTCATGGTCGTATGCTGACATTCCTGGACTGGATCCAAACCTAATATTGCATCATTTACCACTACAACTAGGTATTAATCCAATCAAACAAAAGTTGAGGAAAATACATCCGCAAATTGCTCTATTGGTCAAGGCAGAACTTAAGAAACTCTTGGATGCAGGATTCATAAGGACGATAGACTATGCAGATTGGATATCAAATCTAGTTCTAGTGACTGAACCAACTGGGGGCATTCACATTTGCACAGACTTTAGAGACATCAATAAGGCATGTCCTAAGGATGACTTTCCTTTGTCGAACATCGACATGATAGTAGATCTTACAGTAGGATACAAGATGCTATCCCACATGGATGGTTTCTCTAGATATAACCAGATTAAAATAGCAGTCGAAGACCAACATAAGACAGCTTTCATGTGTCCACGGGGCACATACTGTTGGAATGTTATGTCGTTTGGCCTTAAGAATGCAGGAGCTACCTATCAACAGGCAATGACTACGATTTTCCATAACTTTGTACATACTCTCATGGAAGATTATGTAGATGACATTATAGCTAAATCAAAAACAAGGGAAGATCATTTGAAGGTTTTAGACAAGATATTCCAGAGGCTAGAGAATTACAACGTCAGGCTAAATCTGAAGAAGTGTGTCTTTGGAGTGAAATCAGGGAAACTGTTAGGGTATATCATCTCTCGAAGATGCATTGAAGTAGATCCAGAGAAGGTAAGAGCTATCATAGAAATGCCTCCTCTAATCAGCATTGGTCAACTCAGAACCCTATAAGGGAGATTACAGTCCATTAGGCATTTCATAGTACAACTGGCAGATAAAATACACCCATTTCAACATCTACTCAAGAAAGGAGTACCATTTGTGTGGACACCTAAATTTCAAGAGGCCTTCCAAGAAATCAAGGACTATTTTCTTACTCCACCAGTCTTAATGCCACCTACAGAGGGAAAACCATTGATACTATACATTTCAGCAACTCAGTCGACATTAGGGGCTCTTCTCGCACAACACGATGATCAAGGTCATGAGAGAGCAGTCTATTACATCAGTCGTACCTTAGTGGGCTATGAATTGAATTATAGCAACATAGAACGTTCCTATCTTGCGGTAGTCTTTGCTACCCAAAAACTTCAGCACTATATGCTCAATCAACAAACAATGTTAATTGCAAACATTGATCCACTTAAATACCTCCTAAGTAAGGCAGCATTAACAGGCCGATTGGCTAAATGGTTTATGATACTTAGCGAGTATGACATTCAGTATGTCAAGAGGAAGGATATAAAAGGACAAGTAATTGCAGATCAATTAGTCGATGCACCTATGAAGGCAGACCATCCCTTAGTGGCAGATTTTCCTGATGAATTTCTCTTCAACATTGACATTAAAACCGAATGGAAGCTATACTTTGATGGGTCACATACAAATCGTGGTTCAAGAGCTGGTATCTTATTTGTTACACCTCAAGGTGATACCATTCCTAAATCATTTAGGATTGCTTTCCCTTGTACCAACAATATAGCATAATATGAAGCTTTAGTGACAGGGTTAAAAATGGCAGCTTAGTGGAAGATTAAGAGCCTACATTTTTTGGCGACTCTCAACTAGTAATCTGGCAGGTAAATGATGATTATGAGACTAAAGATGAGAAGCTTTCCCCTTACAAGCCTATGGCTGATAGTTTCAAGCATTATTTCAATAACATTACTTTTCAACAAATACCACGTATCCAGAATAGAGCTGCAGATGCTATGGAAACCGTGGGTTCCTTGTTGGATATTCCGAGTAATGTGCCTAAGTTCAAGTTTTTGGTTGAATAGTTGTTGGTTCCCACATATGATGTCCCTGATACTGCGATGGTGTGTACCATTGTTGGTCCTACATCTCCTTGGTATAAAGATATATTCGACTATCTCACTGACCAAACCTTACCCCAAGACTTGTCCAATAACCAACGTCGAACCTTCATCTGAAAGTCAGCTAAGTACACCATCATCGGAGAAACCCTGTATAGAAATACCTTAGATAACGCCCTAATGAGATGTATCGATGCTGAAGAAGCACAAACAACTTTGTGAGTGGTACACAAGGGTATATGCGAATCTCATTTGAGTGGTCCTACTTTAGCCCATAAGATTATGAGACTACGTTATTATTGGCCTACAATGGAGAAAGACTCATACATCTTTGTAAAGAAATGTAGGCAATGTCAGATACATTGGGATTTGATAAGAGCGCCAACAAAGGAGCTTCGTCCAATTACTTCACCATGGCCCTTCGCCCAATGGGGACTTGACCTCATAGGTAAGATACATCCTCCATCATCCAACGGCCATAAATTCATCATCATTGCCACCGAATACTTCACCAAATGGATTGAAGCTATTCCCATGACCTACATCACTGGCACACAAATATTTAAGTTTATCCTAAACTATATCATTTGTCGGTATGGTGTACCCCAATCCATAATCACAAACAATGGCCGCCCATTCAAGAACCAAGAAGTACGCCATTTATGTGACGAATTCCATATCAAACACCATTTCTCTACCCCGTATTACCCACAAGGTAATGGCCAAGCTGAGGAATCTAATAAAACCATTGTTAGAATCCTTAAGAAGACTGTCAATGACGTTGGTCATGACTGGCACCTACAACTTAATCCCGCCTTATGGGCTTATCGCACAAGCATCCGTACTCCCACCGATGCCACTCCATATTCCCTCGTATTCAGGTCTGAAGCTATCTTACTTATTGAGGTTGAAATACCTTCTCTAAGGGTATCCTTGAAGGGTCGTATTGACGATGAAGAATATCGTGTCTCTAGGTTACAAGAGCTAGAATTGCTGGATGAGCAAAGACAGAAAGCGCTAGATCATTCGCAAGCATATCAGAATTGTCTTTGTCGTAGCTACAATGGGAAAGTCCTCAATAGACACTTTGACATTGGTGACCTGGTATTAATGGAGAATCCTAAGAACCAAGCTGAACGAGAGAAACCAGGTAAGTTTGAACCTAACTGGTTGGGGCCATGTATAGTCACAAAAGCTTTTGGGTTAGGAGCGTACCAACTCTCTACTCCTGAAGGAGAGCCGCTTTTGTCACCTATCAACAATCTGCATCTAAAGAGGTTCTATGCTTAGTTTCTGAGAATCTGTGTCTTAATCTAAAAAATACAAAAAAAATGGTTACCTTGATGAAAACCTAACAAATAGGCATCTTTGTAACACCAAAAAAAAAGAGAAAATCAAAAAAGTAAAGAGAAATAATCCATCCAATAGTGAAAACCACTTTGGTTGTGCTATGGATAAGTACCATAGTGAAAACCTGGCAAACAAGCGCCATGTGTAGTCAAGCTCACTCTTCCGTCTACCATCATTCTATTCAGACTTTTTCACCATCTCTCATAATAAATGGTTGTCTTATCCATTACTTGGAATGATTGACATCTAACGTCCATTTCATCACATTATCCACTCCATCTTCCAAATCTTATTCCCGATTGGGGGCAATTCCTTGTTCTGTGCCCTAACACCTTGTACATAACATCACACGATCGAAAATGTCCTAAAAAATCCCAAAAACATTAGAAAACTTCAAAAATAAAAAAAAATCAAAACATGTTAGAAAATACAAAAAATAGAGTCAAGCCAGTCATAGTCGAACTACATTGCCTCTACGACTGGGATGTAGGCAAGGCCATCCATCGATGTGCCCCCGAGGCATTAGGTTTGTCAGTCGAGGTTTTTCATGTATCACACACATTTAAATCATGACTCTTTGTACATTCAAAGTCATTGGTCATGTCGAACTACGAGGTCTCTGCATGTACAACGTAGGCAAGGCTAATCAATTGATGAGCTCCCGAGACCACACTAGGTCAGTCCAATAGGGTTCATTCACAATCATTATCACACAAGTTGCATATCATAGTTTAGGGTATCATCTCATGTCATACACTGTCTACACACACACCTTTTATTCAGTCAAATAATCAAAACAAGTCATGCATCAACAAGGCAACATCTCAACTGTCATCAAGTCAATATCAAACACATTGTCAAAGTGATCAACCTATGTCTTAAGCAAGATATGTCTTTCTTGTCAACAGACGTCATCAAATTGTCATAGTCTCATGTAGCTTGTCACTTCAACGTCATCGGGCTCCAGCGTCTTATACGGCACATCTTTTTCTGAAACTAGGCTTTGTCATGCCTTATACAGAAGTCACCAGGTCGAAACAAGACTCAACATCTTATGCGGTATGTGTCATCTTTCACATTACGCTATGTCAAACATCAAACATCAAACAATCCCACAAGATCAAGTTTTGGCAAATACATTTATTTGGCTTTATGACTTTATATCTTATTTTGTCTTATCTTTTTATCGATTTGTGAATTAGTCTAATTACTAGCTTTCTCAAGGATGTCCTTTGAAGGATTTAGAGAAGCAAGGATGTCTCGGGACTCTTTTTCTTTGACTGTTGTCTGTCAACTGTCTTTTTAAACATTGGTTTTTGAGTCATATTACTAGTTTCCTCAAGGATGTCCTATCAAGGATTTAGAGGAGCAATGATGTCTCATGACCCATCTTTTATTTGTCTGTTGTCTGTGGTTTGTCTCGACAAAACGACTGGGGCAATTTTGTCCTTAGTATGAGTTAAGACACTCCTTGTCTGTGACTATTTGTTTTTCGCAGATGGATGACTTTGTACACTACGGTCTATCTCATATCATAGTGTGTACTATCCATCTGGGTCATGTCCCACCCAATGATGATAACAAGCAAGGATAGCATATTTTGGCACTATATCGAAGATTACAGTTTATCTCAATCAATCAACCATCATTATTTCTTACTAACATTCCGAATTCATTTCATCCTAACATTTCTTTTCTTTGACATAATGATAAAGTCCAGTGACACAATAAAAACATTAGATCATTTGCATTTGCATACATTGCATAAGCATTCCACATAGTTGCATTGTATTTCACACATATAGATAGTAACATTAAACATCTTTATTACATACATCCAAAATCATGACATAATAGGCATTGCATCATCATAGCATAAATAATGTAAACATTGCATGTACATATTACCATCACATATAAATAAGCATCATATAGAACATTGGCATCCATTATCATAAGTAAATTAAGACGTCCATAACATCATTATAAAATGCATAACTCATAACATGTAGAAACATTCATTCATAACATATGTATATACATCATCTAGGAAACATGATCATATAGAAATAATGCATCATCCATAAAATAGAACTACATATCATATAGAAGCCGCCAAAATTATATATATATATATATATATATATATATATATATCGCTCAAAATAGTGTGTCACAGTACAATGTTTGAATGTATCCATAAATAAAATATGAGCTTGTAGGCTCTCTGATCAAAATACAATGTATACATATGTAACCCTGTCATCGTGTCCCGCTACCACTGCTGTCACGTGGTGAAGGTGGTGGGAAAAGCCTCGAAGGTGCTCTCTGCGAGGTGGAAGGCCTCTCATATGGATCAGCCCTCAATGGTCCTACCACCCCCTCAGTACTTTGTGTCCTTTGACTCATGCTCTATGACCTCTGACTGCACACCTGTGAAAAGCTAGGAGCCCATCTCTCTGCCAGCACCATTGCCTCATATAAGTCCCTGTAATAGGTGGCTCTCTCAACCGATCGAACTAACTCTCATACCATGCCATCAGATGAGGACCCACTGCAAAGGCATCTAACCTTTGTGAACTGCTGCTCTATCTCATGTCTTTGAGCTATAGCCTGATCTCTCTCCATAAGAGCACTATCCCTCTCGGCGAATGCACTGTCCCTCTCTGTGTAGGCACTGTCTCTCTCTAACCTCATCGCATCAAACTCTGTTGTCATGAGTCTAAGTCTCTCCTCCAAAGCCTCCCTATCACCATCCCTAGGAGCATCCTCCTCCCATCTCCCCTCCACAATCTGATCTCTGAGCTCTCTCTCCTACTCCTCCATCGGTGCATCCTCCTCAACATCCTCCTCAACATCATCCTCCACATCATCCTCTCTATATCCTGCCAAAACACCCAGAGGGTCTATAGCCATATCCATATCTAAATCCTCTACAGCATGCTCACCCCTAGCCTGTACATCAACTCCCCCTCTGATGTCCAACATCGGTATATCCTCTGCAACTGCCTCATGGATAGGTGATAGTGCACCTACCCGACCCCCTCTCCATCCTCTCTGACCTCGCCTGCCACTTCTACCATCACCATATCTCCCTCCAACTCTCCCAACTCTAGCACCTCCACCTCTCCGCCATCCTCTAGGTCTTGTCCCTCGTCTCTCAATAGGTGTCAGCTGAGCTGGATCTGTGTAAGGAATAGGTCGATGCTCTACCCACCATGCGTCATACGCAGCTGTCATCCCTGGGTCTGCTGCTCCATCTCTCCAACCCCACTGTACTAGTTGTA
The DNA here is from genome assembly GCA_007115665.2 of Sequoiadendron giganteum. NCBI lineage: Eukaryota > Viridiplantae > Streptophyta > Pinopsida > Cupressales > Cupressaceae > Sequoiadendron > Sequoiadendron giganteum. The sequence goes on from CM021109.1 coordinate 117,500,816, forward strand.
ATGCATGTATCTTTGCCTCAGCTGTAGTTACTGGTATCATAGGTACCCAATACGGAACCTCTCTGGATGACAGAGAAAACTCTGCTCTACTCCAAGGCTCATCTTGAACCTCGCCGAACTATCTCAGAACTCTATCGGGCAAGTGTCGCTCAATGATATGTACACTAGAAACAATCCTCCCAATAAGGTATTGTGTTTGTCTGTAGGATACCAAATGTACCTCCTCATCCGCCCACTCCTCATAATCCATGTAAGGTCTCCATGTAAACTGATCAAGAATATCCAATGCATGTCTCCAATATCCTGTGTCTCCAACATGTGTCTGAGTAATGTGTCCTGTATATCAGAACACATACGAGAATCTCTCTCGTCGCTCTACTGTAACTGGAGGACAAAAAATGGCTATCCTCTCCCAAGCCCATACCATCAGTAAGGTGGTCCCGCAGCTCAATGACTGTGTGTCTCTGTAAGCAATGTCGTGTAGATGAAAATACAACATCCCAAGTAGACATGGACCCCATGCATACCTAGTCTCACTCTCTAACATACCAACCAACATAGCACCCCATCCCATTGGAAATCTGTGACCCTGTATGTCTGGAAGAACTATCCCCCCAATCAATGTACATAATATACAATCAATCTTGTCATACCAAACTGCTAGCACTGACCATCTGATCTCATAGTGCTCAATGTCAAGCCTACTAATATCATCTACCTGATAGAACCTTGCCAACTCGGTCAATCCGCGTTGGGTATCATACATAACCCGCTCTCCTCTAATAGGCAGTCTCAAGATCCTGTACACATCCTCTAATGTGACAGTGGCCTCCCCAGTCGGTAAATGAAAGGATGATGTCTTAGAATTCCATCGCTCGCATAATGTCGTCAACATCCCCATGTTCGCCCAAATAGTGGGCATCGACAAACAGTGACGTAGACCCAGTCTCCATAGAAGTCGGATCTCTACACTCGTCAACTGATCTCTCAGATCGAATGTGTCTGGACATGACTCCCATGTATATATAGGATCTAAAACCACTTGCATTTAAACCATGATGTCAAGAATTTTCAAGTTTTACTTAGAAAAAAAATTTGAAAATTTTACCAATCAAATGCGCCTCACTTTCACAGATGCGATGCATTTTTGCAAATGTGTTGCACGGAGCCTCACTTGCGGTTCATATTACATATGCGTCACATATTTCCCCCACCCATTTTCAAACTATTGCACATGTGGTTCAATAAACCACATGCGGTGCATTTTCCATAACCTACCTATCTACTACATATGTGTTTCACTAATGCATATGCGGTTCACTACCCTACATGCGTCTATTACTAATGTAGATGTGTTGCATACCTACACATGCGGTGCATTGTAATTCAAATGCGATCATTCCCTAAAATGCCTAACTTAGCCTAGATGTGTTTTCGCACATGTGTCGTTTCGCAGTCAAATGCAGCGAATACGACGGCATATGCGTCGTTCACGACGAACTGCATTTGCTAATTGACTTTTCAACCCCTAAAACTACGTGCAAAAATAATTTTCAAGAGTTCATTTCTGGGTACATACCGGTGGTCCTGCATCGGCTGGCCTCTTGAACGTCCGGATCCGATATCCATGATGCGCAACGTATGGAATGGGTGCCATTTTCGTTAGCTAGTCAGAGAAAATCTCCTCATTTTCTATCTCCTTCGGGTGCAAATGAATTAGGTTTCGACCTAATTCCTATTTATAGGTAGGGTTTGAATGGCATTTCTTCTGACCTAATCTATTGGTCGCTTAACCTTTCAACTTCAAATGACCCGTATTCGTCCGTATCAACTCCAAATTCATTTCCGTCAACTCCATAGCATTTCTAACTATCAAATTGACTTATCGAGAATATTTCTTGATTTTTTTGAAACTTTCAAAAAAAATTCAATTTTCCTGAGGGGGCATACCCTAACCTGTTTCATGCTGGGGCAAGATTGGGGCATATTTTCTTTGACACAACGCCATACCAACATTGTATCAAAGAGGGGCAAACTGTAGATACCGAAAATTGGTCTAGGCCTGCGAGTACACATTCGACATAATTTTCTATAGTCCGTGGTCTTGATTAAATAATGTTAATTATTTAATTAACCTTTCTAACACATATTTCCTCTATTAATTAAATATCCCTTTTTAATTAATTCATTAATTAATAAATAATCTTTATTCAACTTGATTAATTAAATAAATCATATTTGTTTAATTATGTTGCGAACTAATTAATTCTTCCCCCTTTATCTATCAATTAAATAATTTATTATTTAATTACCCTTTTATCATACTTTTCCAACTATAATTAAATATGTATTATTTAATTATTCATTTAACCCCCTTTATCTATAATTAAATATTTATTATTTAATTATTTATATTTTCCTTTTCAAATAGTCAAATTAAATAAATTACTTTATTTATTTAATTAAAGTCTCTTATTTTCGAATGTTGAATTAAATTAAAATTTAATTCATATTTAATTATTTATGTCACATTCTTCTATCATTCAGTTATCTAAGTCATTCACTCACCTTCTGACTCGAGATCTATTTTTAGTTCTCCCGTTATCTCTGAATTCAACACCTATTTATCTCTGCGAGAAGACTCTCTGTCACAACTAGTTGATTAACTAGTTCTAACTCATGTTTGCATTCAAATGCATTATTCTTCGAGTTCTAACTTTGTCTTTTGCATACAAAGTCTATTTCTTCTAGTTTTGGAGATTAAGATCCCGAACTTGTGTTCTAACTCACGTTCTAACTTAGTCTCTATCTGCAATCTTTCCTCAACTCGTGTTCTAACTCATGTTCTATCTGAGACAAAACTCATATCGCATGGCATTCATCAATCTCATCCATCGATCTCTCTTTCAATCTGAGCTGATCGTTCGAAAACCCAAAATCTATAAAATGACTTGTCATTATCATTATTCCTCCTCCCGAAATCATACACTTTTGAGAAGAAACTTATCTTCGATATTTTGCTTAGACACTCGACGAAGTTATGCTTGCATTCAAACACAGAAATCTGAGGGCAAGAATACTGAAAAGGAAAAATGGAGAAGAACAATCAAGATAATTCGAAGGGGTGAACACATATTCGGTGAGAGCTTTCCATTAAATTGTTTAGTTATTATGTTTATTTCCTCGTTATTTGTTGTTTGATTTTAGATTATTATTTAGATTAGTATTAACATTGTTATTCTAGTTGTAGATTATCCATCTCATCACATTCGAAAGATGATCTTTTAATCTACAGTTACAGTGCATAACAATGATGGATCGAAAAACTTCACTCCCCAACTTCGGTTTTGATATGTACTCCATGAGAATAGGTGTTTTTATTATCTTAAGTTCTATTTTATGCATTCTATTTAGATCAAACTCAAGTCATCTAAATAATTGGAGTTTCTCTCAAATTAACTTTCCCTTGATTGTGGCATGTATATATATCGCACCTTCAATAAAGGACATTTCCTAGTTAATTTATTGGTGTATTTTGTTGAATAAAGAGACCATGAGTCTCAATAATAAAATACGAGAAAAGAAGCTCAAATCAATTGAGTTTTTCATCAGTTAAATATTCAGTACAGCTTTAGTTTCTAGATTAGAGAATAATGCTAAGAGATATAAAAGATGCATTAGATCTCCATTTGATTGTTCCTATTTTCTAGTTCACATACATAATTTGACCCACAAGTGGTCCCATTAGAATACAAATAAGAAGGAAATTCATTTAACCTTACATTAGCTTCAAGAAGTCCCTTTAGAATGAGAGTTGAGTCCACTCAATTGGAAAGAGGTAATTTTTGTATGTTCTTTACATTTGTTATCTTTCTTATGTATATGTTTTATTTATGTATTTTGATTATATTAGTTCTATTCATTATTCATTTCTATCAACCTGTAGATGTTCTAAATCATAAAAATTCTAAAATCAAAACAAAATATTTATCTTTCAGCACTTCCTTTCCATGTATTAATCTTCTTCAGTTTTATGTTTTATTATTTCCTTTTCATCACTCAATTCCATTAAGTTTAGTTCCAAAATGTGTATTTACTTTCCATGCATTATTCTAGTATAGATTAGTCTTTACTTTCATTTTAGATTTAGTATTTACTTTTGTATGTGTTAAATAGATAGCATAATAAATGGTTGGATTTTATGTGACATTTTACAAATAAATAGGAAGTGGCACCTTAGATAAATTTAATTTTTCATTATCAAAGATTATAAATCAAAACATCATCTTGAAATACCCCAAATCCTTACCATATACAATTCTAGATGCCACCAGGAACTGATAAAATTAAATGATAAGAAATTGCTGACTACAATGAATCTATCATTTTTGGAATTGGTGTTGGGGAACTATATATTAAGTTAATGTATTGTGAGGGTTTGTAACTAGAGCCTTATTGTTTATGAGTATTCTTAGAGACTCTATGGTCGGCTTCATAAAGAACCCACAGTTAGCAAAACATAAGAACTACATTCAAGATCTATCATAGGGGATTCATCAAACCAATTATCAAGTTAGCAATCACACACATCCCCTAGAATTTGTGTCACCATAGAAAAAAAATTAGGTGAAGATAGACCAACCAATAAAAATTTTCTATTGAGGGTGGTGTTAGCACATGCAACTTGAAATAATGAGTTATTGCTCCTCTTGAAAAGTAGAAAACTACTCTAATTCTCCTTTATAATTAGGTCTTAACCATGTGGGATAGCAAAGTGATCGTTGTTAACATGTTTCAATAAGAAACCTAGGTTTTTAGACTTTCTAGAAATGATTTTAGAAACATGCAATTGAAAATAATAGATTTAACTGTTCATTAAATGAATTGCATTTTCAGATCTACAAGAGATTTATATCAATAAAATGCTCTTTCTCAATGATTCCAAATTGATTCTAAGGAAAAGTCAAAAGATAAAAGGGTAACAAGAAGGAATTGAAATGGATTCTAATTTTAAGTGGACAATGAGAAGAACTGTTTCATCAATCAATTATGAATGCTTAAAAAAATCTTTCAAACCACTATCAATGCAAATAGTCATTCACACATTTTCTATTAACAATGATATAATCTTCTAAGGAAATGTAACCAAACATAATATTTTCAGATTTTATCTAATCATAATACCATCAAACATGCGTAGATCTAAGATAAAATATTACTTAATTCTATAACATAAAAGATTTCATTAATTTATCAACTTAGATAAAATAAAATAGTCATACCATTACCAATACACCAGATTGAAACACATACAAAATATGCATAATCCTTTGATTTATCAAAATGTGTTCTTCACAAAGTTAATAGGAAAACCCATGCTAAGAATGCATAAGTTTATCATGCAACAATACATCAAAATCATATCCTTTGAAATGATCCAGAATAAAATTATATCAAACGTTGAGTTCTTGAAATTGTGGATCTAAACAAAAAGAAAAGTGGAACCAACTCCAACACCCCATATTTGAATAAGTTAAACAGAAAATACAACTAAAAGACAACTGAGCACCCAGTTTCATTTTTAATATAATTAAGCTTAACATAAGGAAGAAAAAAGATAACTAAAATTAACTAAAATCCAATGCCAGTTTAAACACCACTGCTTGGGCATGGATATACTACTTTACATTATTCAAAAATAAAACCCAGTGATAGGTCAAAACTGGGGTAAAGAATAAGAAATATTTCAGCTTGGTCTAAGAGTGCCAATCTAGGGATCGTAAGCTTGTGAGAGGTGTTGCAAAAGTATACCTAAAGGGAGAAAAGTAGTGAATCAAGTGGGGATAAAATGCAGCTAGAACACGCATAAATTTCCTATTGAAAAATCTGGTTCAACTTTCCTATTTTGTCTTTTTGTCAAAAGTGTGATAGGAACTATGCCAACAACTGTGATGGAAACAACAGAGACAAGAACTATCACAGAGCAAAAAACTCTTTTATAAATCTATGCTTCAAATAAACATACCAACATCGACAGAATATCAGTAGCTAGAATGTTTGTCCAATGAAAAACAATTTTAAACCAGGTTGTAAATAAAACACAGAAAATTAAATCAACTAGGAAAATATCACCGTGCTTCCCCAAGGAGTGGGCCCTTACTCCTAGTTCGCACAATGGATAGAATGAAAGATTTCTTACATTTCCTTGCTCAGCAGAATAGTTATTTTATTTATCAAAAGGTTTGATACAAAAAATCTGCTATAAAAGTTTGTTGTCAAAGTCTATAATCTTCTTACATTAGGCTTACTTATATATGTGATTTTTGAAACAACGAAATACAAAAAGGATTACGTTTGTTTCAGCCTGCGGCCAAAAAAATTAGAAGAGACAAAAATAGGAGTCGCTAATCCACAGATTAAAACAATTTTGTTATAACAGTAGATGAGAATAGAATGTGTGACTTCGGATCTACACGTTTTTCTCCAACGATTTAGCAACAAATCTCCAACATGGGTTTTTCTCCAGCTAGCAAGCATGTCCCCAACGGGTTTCCTTCCATCTCAATTCGTTTATAGAATGGTGCACATGGAACCTTGGTTTGTTGTATTTTTATGGCCACGAATTAAATGTTGTCTTATTATAACAGATAGTAAAAGAAGAAAGTTCATGGTTTCCTTTACATAGTTGGAAACTACATCTCCCTTCATATTTGTTTATCAATAACCACGGGTTCTTGTTCTTATTCAAATTTGGTTCACAGTCAGCACCATGGATGTAACTAACGCCACCTTGGAAGCTGGTATAATCTTTAAAAAGATGATAGAAATGAATTGTTGGTCAAAGAGTAATGCACAGAAGTTCCTAACCAGAAAGTGACAGGAATCTATATTCTACATAAAAAGTGATGGGAAACTCTTCTGATCTACATGCTGCAAGCTTTATTTCCCAAGTCTAAAAATCACAATGCTTATTAGTAAATACAACCAATCATTAATTTACATATTTTATCCAAAACTCTATTAAATACCACTTATATATATTTAATCATATACAACATAAAATGGTGAAATAGTATGACATGGAATGGAAATGGAATATGGGAATGGATGTGAAGGTATATGAAAATAGGCTAAAATATGCCATAAAATGGGACATAATTGGCTCTCATCACCCAGCAGGATCAGGAGTTTTTGTCTTCGGTTAGTTGGAGATCAAGTTGTCGATGAATGTCAATATTAATTCGTTCATTTTCTCCATTGATGGTCCTTGGTGGTACTGAAGCTTTATTTTCTTATCAAAAGTAGACTTTTCCATCTATTGTTGTAGGTTGCCAAAGGCGATCAACTCTTTCTGGAGGGAATGGATTTTTTCCTTTTTATTCATTATTTTGTCAATGGCAGCCATGGTAACTTAACCCTACATCAGATTCTTTAATTCCTCCACCATTTTTCTAGGATCCTTCACCAAAATGGGCATTTCCCAAAATGTGCAGTCTAATTCTTTTACAAATTGATGGATTTTAGTCATGGTTTGCTCTGTCAGGCTTCTATTGTTCATCTTTGACTTGTACTTATTCAAGATATTAACTCTCAATTTCATAGCTCTCAACCACTCGGGAAGCTTATCATGATCTTCTTCTTCAATCATTATGGCCTTTAGAAGATCTTACATAGGTGTCACCATTATTTTCTTTAAATTGGGATGTAATCCTCCCGAAATAATAATTATTCATTTATACCCACTTCAATTTGTTGGGTTAGACTATCTTCTCACTAATGCAGTGATAAGAATTTATTTCCTTTCCTCAAAACTCCGTTAGCTAAGGATAAAAAATCTAATTTCCATTGTTTAGTTGTTGGGATCCATCCTTCCAGGTCAAAATTCTTGACTTATCCCTTTAGTGCAGCTTGGAGTGTGAACTCGAGAGTTGTTACATCCACTGGTCCAATCAAATTGGTGATATAGATCATCAATTGGGCCAGTTGAGATTTGAGCTCTTCTTTGGTGTTTTCATCCTTCTACATCCTTTTCAGGATAAAAGAAATAAACATTTGGAGAGATTGTTGCTCTCCTTCCTTTGTTTGTACCCCCAGATCAACTTGTCTAATTTGGTAGTCCCCAAGCCGCAACTTCGATTTGAGCTTATCCACCAAAGGGATGGTTATTTCAGCCATTATGTTCCTATGGTGTCCATGGTGAAAGTGGATATTCTTCTGGCCTTTTTTCTTCTCCTCATAGGAGACTAGAAGGCTTATGAAAAAATGCTCAAGCTCTGTTTTGAACTACCTTCCACATATGTCTTTGTCTCCTTTGGATTGTATGGTTGAGCCAAAGAGGCACAATAGAGTATGTTTCTCTAATAGGAGAAGAGATGATTTCATTGTTATGGGAGCCTACTGAATCAACTTGCTCAATCTCCCTTTGTTTTGTTTTCACTCTAATCTCTTCTTCTTCTAAGACCTGTTCATCATGAGTCCCTCCCACTTGGTCCACTTCTTGCTCTACATGCTCTTTAGTTGTAGTTTCTCTAGTAGGGACCTCTCTTTGTACTTCTTTTTTTGGGATTTCTCTTTGTATCTCCCCATCTTCCAACACTTCTTCTTCTGCTACTACTTTGATGGGAGTTTCTTCCTCTATGGTTGGTGGTTCATCTTTAGGAATAGGAGGAGAACATTCTAGAGGTGGAGATGGGGGAGGAGAAGGAGGAGGATATGGAGGTGGATCATGTGGTGATTTTGGAGAAGGAGGAGGTGAGGGTAGAGGGGATTCATGTGGAGGGGAGGAAGAATAAGTTTGTTGAGATTATCTTTGAGCAGATCTTTCTCGAATGGCCTCTCCAATCCTTCTCTTTTTTAATAGAGTTTCTTCTTCCTCAATATATTCTTCACTTGAACCAACAGCTATTGGTTCTTTCTTCTTTCTTTTCTTCCATGCCACTTTGGGGGGTGAGGCGGCAACGGTAGCAGAGGATACTTCACCTAATTTTTCTTTCTTTGTAGCTTTTGCAAGTTTTGGTAGCTTCCTCATAGGAGAAGGGTGTTTATTCCAATTAAGAGAATGATCCATGACACCTATTTCCCTTGTCTGAATAATATCTTCTTCATCTATTGAACAATCTTCATTTAAGATTGATTGATTGTAAATGTGTTGCCCACTTCAAATAGGATCTAAGAGCTTCCCATTTTCTTTCATGCCCTTGGAGACTCGGGCCTCTATATAGGATTTAATCAAATTTAATGTCAATCGATAATAATATTTCATCCTCACTTCAAACTCTTCCTCACAGTTTTCCCAATGGTCTTCTATTTTAGGCTCATGGATGAAGAAAGAGCCTATTACTTTGTTGATCTTGCCAATTGGGTCAAATCTACCTCGAGCAATCATTATACATCATAAAAGAGTATTTTGCCAACTCTATTTTTGCACTCTTGGCATTCTGCATATTAGCACATGAATACACTCCCATTTTGATTAAGAAATTGTATCTAGACTTGTGTTTCCTTGCTATCAGTTGGTGAATTTCAATCACTTGCATGCAAACTTCCAACAAGATCATTTTATCTAATGAGTGCCTTGGAAGATTATATGGATTCTTGTGGAAGCTAGCCACTCAGATATATGTGAAGGTTTTGAACTGGATATACTGATTCCCTGACTCTTGAGAAATTCCATAGCTTCATTGGAGATTATCCTAGAGAAATCTCCCTCCAATCCTCTGATCACAACATATATAAAGTTGACGTTGACAACATAGAAATGGGTATAACTATCCTCCAGTTTCAGTTTAGGATATTTCTCGTAGATCATTACCTCCACAAACTAGAAGGAACCTATTTTGTCTAGATCGGGGAAAGTGTGGTGCAGGAGCACCTAAAGCATGTATTTGCAAAAAATCATCATTTGAAGGTTGGTTATAGGAGGGACTAGGAATTAGGGGTAATTTGAGTCATTTTATGTTAAATAAGGTCTTTTAAGACCTTCATTGATGTAATTGTGGGTTTAAGTGTTAGTCTGGTTCAAAAATGCAAAAGTTGCATAATGATGTAATTGTTGTCAATAAATTATCAAATAATGCAAAATTAGAGAATATGAAGGGTCTAGTTAGTTGTATGGTCAGTTTTAGGCGGTTCTTGGTTGGTTTCTGATTGGAAAATATATTTAAAGCCTCTTGAAGGCCCAAGCAGGTTGTTGAATCACTGTTGGGAGAAGAAAAATAAATAAAAGAACTCAGTTTTCAGTTATTTTTTATATTTCTTTGCAATTTTTGCCTGTGTACGGGTCCATACAGCAGGGTTATGATTCTAAATGTCTTGAACTTTGTTTAAATTAGTGTCAGATCCCTTTTGAATCCATTCTTGTAGGATTTCATTGAATAGAAAGCATTTAAAGGTCTTATTTCCCTTGACTGGTCTGAAACAGGGTGTTGGAGTTTTGAAGCCAAAAATGCATTGAATAGGTCATTCCTCCTCATGTACCTACTTTATCTAGGAGGAATGGACCTATATAGTTTAAGCATAGGTGTAGGAGTAGCCTTATAGGTGTGTTAAAAGAGATGGAGTGAGTTCCATTGCTGCCTTGGTGAAACTCTGAGTTTTAATCCTTTGAATCAAGGCTAGAGTAGGTGATTTGATGAGTTTGAACTAAGGAGGTTTGGAACTTGATTGTTCTTGTATTGTTAAGTGTATTTTGATGTGCCTAGAAGGTCTGAGAGGTTGGGAGTGGTTAGATGTGAGAAGGAAGTTGAAACCCTGGTTGAGTCAAGGGTGAAAAGAGGTGAAATTGGTAGGTTTGTCAAGGAAGTGTGTATGAATCAAGAGGGCAGCATAAGGTAATGTTGTTTTGAGCATGTGCAAGTAAATTGAGGAAGTATTGAAGAGGTTTCAGGCTTGAGAGTGATCAGGGTATGAGAGATTCAATAAACCCCAGTGGGAATGATGAAAAATGAGGGTTTTGAAGAAATTGGCCTTAGTATGCGTATGGTGCCTTGAAATTTGGTGAATCATATGTTTTGAGGGAAATTCTAAGACTGGTTTGTGGTTTTTGGAGTTCGTGATAAGTTAGAGACAAGGTCCTTTGGAAAATAGGGCTAATTGGAGCCCGCTTTAGCCTAAAAAGTCAATTTGGGTATTGATGGTTTGAAGAACCCTATGGTGGATTTGAGATATGATTTGTAGCAAGATGATGGGTCCCTAAAAGTGTAATCCATTTGTGATTTTGGGTGGTTGGTTGTGAGGAAACATCCAAAAATAGGTCTTGGAATCCTACTAGGTGAATGGGAGCTTGAATGGTGAAAGTTCCAACAGAAGTTCTTGAGGCTTTGAAAGTGAGTTAGCCTTGTTGGATTGGGAAATTTAATCTTGTTATATGCCTCTTGGTGTCTTGGAAAACATTTGAAACAATAAGAGTGTATTGGAGCCTCTAGGTGCCTAGCTCACTGAAGAGACAAATTGGTGCTTTGAGCGACCTTTTGAAGATCAAATTGTGGATTCATGTTACAAGATGGTTGATGTCATCCCTACCATTGCATAAAAGTGGCTTGAGAAGCCAATAAATACACCAAATATGAAGTCATGTAGAACTTGGAAATTTGAAGAATAGTCTTTAATTTCTCATGGATTGTGTCATTGATGAGAGTGGCCCAATCAATTTTATCTTTCTTGTTGTCATTGATGGTTAGGATAAACTTAACCATCCATGGGTACAAAGCCCTTACATTTTCATACCCAAACACTCTGCTCAATAATACAATCAAATCATCAATGTCCTCCTTAAATTCACTTATGTGTTTCACCTTGGCCATTTTGAGGGCCATCTTTCTAGGGTTAAGCAACATTTGACTGTTTATGTGGTTGAGGTTGATTGCCTCATTGTCCTCAAAATATTTCAGTGCCTTCTTCATATCAATTGCCTCATATTGGGGGGAGGCAAGAATTCTAAACACCTTCTCAATCACATAAGAACTCACATCAAGCACAACTTCTCTGGCATATCCCATTATCTTCCTACTTCTATTGTTATAATAATGAGCACATGTTAGCATCATCTTCGGGGATTGAACAGTTATTGGGAAAGCAACTGCCTACACTAGTCTAGAATTTTCCACGTTGTGGCAGCACATGTTTGGGTTTCCTCATAATAGATCCTCCTCTTGAATTCCTCCATGTCAACATGACCGAGGTTAGTGTCACCATTATCCATGTAGGGAGAGAACATCTTGGATGGTGGATGATATCCCTTATAATGGTACTTCATCTCTGCATGATCCTTAGGTGGCATATCTCCTACATATAAAAAATGCCATGTGTTACAATTCATTCATCTTAAAGGACAACCCATCTTTAAACCGAGTTATATTAATCAATAGGTAACTTAGAATATGAAGCAATAACTTGATCAAAGAGTGTCAAAGGCCAAAACAAACTTTCGGGGATTAGGCTTTGGGCCTACCCTTTATCGCATACTAAAGGGTTAAAATATCTTTGTTAAAGGAAGTTCAATTTTTGTTCCTGGTCCATTAGGAGTCGAGGTTCAAGTGTACCATATACCTCTTTTTTATAAAAACATAATCATTTAAGTGAAATTACCAACTAGTGACATTCAAAACTAGTTTAAAATATGTTTGGGAGTTGAGAGTCGAGTATGCCCTCTACCTCTTGCTTGCAACAATTTGATGGGTTTTGGATGTAATTTTTGACCATCGATACCCGAAAACACTTTTCAATTCTATTGAGGGTTGGGTGTCAAGGATAGGTCTTGTTGTTTAATGCTTATTCTAGGAGATTAGTTATTTGGTGAAAAATATTCCCAAGTTTCGATCTTCAAACATCTTATTTTAACTTCGGGATCGGACTTTGAACTTTTCCTAAGGCTTCTCAAAGGCGTGCTAAAAAATTATTCATCCTTTTCATGCGATGGCCTTTTCCTTCATGGTTTCAAGGGTCACAGATCGAGAGTATCAACTAATCTCTACCTTAATAAGAAGTTAAGGAAAAGATACACCTAATCAGCGATACCCGAAAAGATTTTAAAAATAAAATATTTTCACTATGGCTTGAAATTGGACTTTGAGGTTTCGAGACTTCGGTTTATTGTTAATCACGCTATAATTAAAACATATTTTTTACCACCAAAAGTTGAAATCTGATATCCCAAATGCTAAAACTTCAAAGCCAAAGAAATACTGAGTCAGACTTCGGATGTTTCATCTAACTCTTATCATGTGGGTGGTTAAGGAATATCCCAACCCTCCAACTCCCGACACTTGACAATCTCTTCAAAAAAATGCTATGGCAAGAAAACCTAGCAAAGCCATGACTCGATGCTTGATCAATGATGTCACAAACATCTTCGATTGGCGTGCCCAAGCCAAAAATCAATTCAATGACAAAAAATAAGGGAAAACAAAATGAAAACATAGAAGAACAAAGATGAAACAACAAAAAACAAAAGAAAATGAAAAGATGCAAGCAAAACCACAATGCCAAATCTATTCGAAACAACACAATGACACACACGTGTAAAAACCAATCAAAGAACTAAAAACGATTAGAAAACTTGAGAAGGGCAAAGATCCAACCTGGTATAACATGCAGAAACACAAGGGAAGACAAACAAATGCAGCACCACACAACACAACACAAATACACACACATGAACATCGATAAATGAACTAGTGAGTCACAAGCAGCAACAATGGTGAACAATGTGCACAAGAGGGTTTATTCGTAAATTAAACAAAGTTGTAGAGCTCAAGAACACTAATTGCATAAGGTGAATGCTTAAAATGAGCATCATGAACTAATAAAACCATTCATTAGCCCCCAAAAACCTACATTAATTATCATAAATGCTCTCTATTAGCAAAATAAACTCACCCAATTGATTTGACTGGCATGGGGCTCGAGGTGACAAGATGTTGCCACCATCGGGTGTTCGACATCGGGTGTTCGCCTTAACGAATACCTGATGGAAAAAGCTCAAACTTGCGACAACCAACACAATGCACTTGATGGGTGTCGGGGTTTAGGCCTGATCCATATGGTATTGCCAATATGTAAAAACCCAACATCCTAAAACCCAACAAGGTACTCAAAAGAAAGAGAAAATAGAGGGGAGGAAAGAAAGGAGAGAGGAAAGAGGGGAAGGAAGAAGGAAAAGAAAGGAAAGAAGGGGAAAAAACAACACATGAAAAAGAACAGAGGGGGACCCCATTTTGTCAAAAGAAAGGGTGTGAGTACAAGGCACAACACTTTCTCATATTCAATTTCCCTAAACCTTGAAAAAAATGAGCCCCCTATGAAAAATATCTCCCCCTCGGTGTTACTGATATTTAGAGGAAAATTTTCCAAAAATATAATCAAGTTCTATTCAAATTCAAATTTCGATGTCAAACCTTTGACTGTGAGACTTACAACCAAAAATTGAAACTCTTCCCCTCCACCTTGAAGGAATTAGATTTGTACTAGTGCATGGGATCAACTATGGGTTCCATACACACATGGGACGAAATGGATATTGTATTTATTGACAAGTATCAAGATTATTCTAGAGTTTGAGATAGGAAGGAAGAACTTTTCTAAATGAAATGATTGGAGGGTGAAAACTTAGAAGATTATGTCAATCACTTCTTATTTGTCCATAAAATATGTGATATTAGTTTGGATGAAGAACTTAGCAAAATAGTTTTCCTAAGAGGGATAAATGAAGATGCTAGGGAATCTTTAAACCTTATGAAATGTGGAAACACAAAAAAGTTAGATTTTGGCGAGATTATAGAGGTCTACATGAACTACTCTCATACCCAAGCCAGCAATAGGATACTTTAGAAGGGAAAAAATAGCAATAGCAATATCACCAAAGTAATGGAAGAACTAGCTAATCTAAAAAATAACATCTTGATTCATCCAAACACTACTCTAGATACGGTACACGAAAATAATAATACTACTAAACTATTGGTGATCTACTGCCCGTGATGTAGAGAGAAATAGTTGCTCAAGGAAGCCCCACTAAATTAGACTGAGCTATCCGAAATTTGTGAGAAGAAATACTCCACTAATGAATGTCGTCTACTACTTGAAATTAAAAATTGATTGAATAAAATAGAACAAGTTGATGAAGAACTAAAATTCATTAGTTAAAGGAAATCCAATTTCAATTTCAACCCATATGGTAGATAGTTTGGGCCAAGAAATCCTCAAAATTAGGGACCAAACTAATGGTTTGGACCTCAAGCGAAGGTCCACCTCTAAAAATTCCAACACTACAAATTCCACTATAATGGGGATTGCTTTAGTCCTGGCCTAAATGGATCCACCTGTCATGGACCACTCCTTAATGGAAAAATTCAAGTCAATACCAACAACCTTAGGCGCAGCATGGACTTATATGCAGGCTATGTTTGAATTAGTAGAGAGAGCGAGGGATTTGAATGAAACAAAGAGTCCACTGGATGTGTTTGACCTTCCACACAAGGCTACATAGAAACATTTAAAGGTTGTGCTTCCTTTACCAAAGGTAGCAATGAAACATATGGTGACAGTGATGAAATAGTTGAAGGCTGGGAATAAACTGTTAGAGGATGCCTTGACAGATGTGTTTGAACTTGAGGTTGTGTATATGAAATAGAGGTCTTCTTATCAGTTCCACTTTCAAACATATCAAGAGGCACATACTCTTTTATTGAATTCTCTTGGTTGTGTAGAGCAGGGAAGACTTTTTCATTAAACACCACATCCCAACTGTGAGTAAACTTTTTAGCAATTGGATCCCAAAGATGAAAACTAAATTTTTCCTCACCATAACTGATGAATATACATCTCTTTGATTTGGGATCTAGTTTCGTTTGCTACTCCTTAGGAATATGCACAAAAGCTTCACAACCAAACATGCACATATGATTGTAAGAAATGTGTTTCCCAAGCCATCTCTCCTTCGGAATATCAAAATCCAATCAAGATGAGGGAGCTCAATTGATCAAATACACTGTTGTATTACAAGCCTTTGCCCAAAATTCTTTCCCCAATCTAGCATTAGAGAGCATACACCGAGCTCTCTCAAGAATCGTTCGATTTAGCCTCTCAGCTACACCATTTTTCTAAGGGGTGAAAGGAACTACTTTAATTTAAATGTGTATGCCATTATCTATACAAAAAGGTGTCAAATTTTGAAGAGAAAAGCTCTCCACCATTATCTATTTGTAGACATTTAATTTTGTGCCCAATCTGATTTTCAACAATAGCCTTAAAAGTTTTAAATTTTGAAAACACTTCTGATTTTCTACTCATCATATAAATCCATACTTTTCTAGTACAATCATCAAGAAAAGTAACAAAATAATTAGTGTCTCCAATGGAGGTTACCTCTGTTGGACCGAAAACATCTAAGTATGTGAGCTCCAAAGGCGTAGACTTCCTGTCATGACCAATCTTCAAGAAGTTGGTCCGAGTCTGTTTTCCATAGTGGCAATGCTCACATAACTCCAAATCAACAAATTTTAGGCCACAAAGTTGATCTCTTTGAAGCTTGACTTCAAGTCCGCTTTTTCTCATATGTTCGAGCCTCTTACGCCAAAGCTTCGAACCATTGTCCACAACTGCCATTGTAGCTCCCACTTCACCATGGCACTCTAAAACATAAAGATTACCCAATTTGTTTCCTTTTGCAAACACCAATACACCCTTGGTTACTTTTCAAGTATCTAAAGAAAAATTGACATCACACCCTTGAGCATAAAGCTGACTCACTGATATTAAATTTCATTTCAGCATAGGAACATGTATCACATCCCTCAAAATCCATTTATTTATGGATTTTTTAATTGTAACATCACATCACCTTTGCCTATTATTTCACATTCTTTATTATCACCAAGAAAAACTCTATCGAACTTACCTTCTTAGTAGTTTGTAAAAGCCCACAACATGGAGTAGCATAAAAAGAGGCACCGAAATCGAGCACCCACAAGTCTGCAATAGTGTCACTTGCTGATAAAACCAAAACATCATCATCTTTATCATATGGAGTGTTTACTTCATTATTGCTCACCTTTTCTTGTGCCTTTTTGTAATTCCAACAATTCTTTATTGTGTGACCCGGTTTGCCACAAAACCAACAATCACCATTTTTGTCCCTGGACTTCGATCTTGGAGCAGATTTGGACCTTCTTCTGTTACTATTTATGCCTCTATCTTGACCCCTTCCTCTATTGCCTATGCTTACAACAATCAAGGCATCACCAGAAGAGGGTTCTTGATTTTTCCTCCTCATGTCTTCACTAAGAAGTGTGGCTGCAACATCATCAAATTTTAGTTTACTTTTGGCAGCCACCAAAGTGCTAATTGCCATCACAACCCCTTCCCAGTTGTTTAGTAAAGAACATAATAACATAATTGTTTTAATTTCATCATCTAAATTGATACCCACTGAGATCAATTGGGTGACCAAGGTATTGATTTCATTTAGGTGATTTGACATGATCCCACCTTCTTTCAATTTCAAATGATATAACTTCTTCATGATGAAAATCTTGTTCGATGTCGATGCCATCTCGTACATATCTTCTCAGCTAAAATGTTGAAGAGGACATTACTTGACAACAAAAGAAAATTTGTGGCCCTTGCATTCTTATCCAATTTCTCCTACTCTTCGTCTGACATTGAACCTTTTCTTTTGGTTTCCCCTACTAGTGCGAGTGAGAAATCCTACTTAATCAGCAGTGATTCCATCTGTACCTTCCACAATCCAAAGTTATGCCCCACGAACTTCTCTATCTTCCATTTATCTGCTGTGTCCATACTTCTAGAAATTCTTCACCGATTTCCAAAGAATTGTTTCACCACCGAGCTTCTTCACCAAGCTCTAATACCAATTGTTGATTGTATAATAGCAGTCTAAATGAAAGAAACATAAAAGAAATTAATTAACAGATTGAAAAACAAATCCACAAACAAGAAAAACACAGAAATTTTTATAATGGTTCACCAATAAAATACGTCCACTTTTCAGCAAGAAAAAATCTTTATTGAAATCTGTTTTTACATACATCCATATGCTACAGCATATCCTTTCATCAAGAAGCTTTTACATTTTCAAGTTCCAACAATATCATTCCTTCAAGAAGGAATGTGAAGAGGCACGGGAGTAACAGACAAGAAGTCCGTTGGACTTCATATACCCAACAGGTCTCCTCCATGATCTTCGTGAAGAGATTTTCCATGAACTACCTAACTCCCGATCGCCTTAGAATTGTTTTCACTTACTGTAGATATCTAGATGGTGCTCGACTTGCTATCATGCTACCCACACTCTAGATTGCTTCGTTCACCCATGAACACCTGCAACACAACATTGTTCGAGCAATGACACCTATGAGGTAAGCACTTTGCATATTTATCTATTTTTGTTACAAATAGCTGTGGTAATTACAATTGTATTAAATGTACCAAATCCCCCAAGTGTACGCTTATGTCCCATTCTCATGGCAATGAATGAAATTTATTTTTAAAGAACACAGGGCCATGTCATATTGATTTTTGGTTGATTGTGGATCGAGTTGCATTTATCAGTACATATCCCCTTCCAATATGTAGTATAATTTGGTGCACGATTGATTTAAGTGTATCGATGGAACATAATGATATCTTTAATAGAGAAGATAAGGCCAAAGGCTCTCAGGTACAAATCACTGTCATTTTTAGACTTCTCTGATACACTCAAAATTTGAAATGGCCACCAACAAGGTGAGGGGTTTTCACAAGTTATCATCAAGAATGCATAATGGTGGGATTATAATCAGTCAATGCTAGATCAAAGCAGGTTGCCAATTCATGCAAATTCATTATCGTAAGAATGTCTAGTCACCTTGTTGTACAATCTCCACGTTTAATTCATCCTCACCGTGCCATTTTTATGAAATAGTTGGATAACTAATTGCAGCATGCATAACTCTACAATCACTTGCATAACCTACAATTTTCACCAACGTCCTCCCCACAACTCTCTGACACCTCACATTATACCATTTTTAGCACTCTAGAGTCTAGCATTATGTTAGTGTAAATAAAAAAATAATCAGTGCAGCCATAGGACAAAAAAGGAAGTCTGATCCAAAAAAATGCAGTAGTTGGCCGGCCAAGTGCTGAGGTGTTTACTCAATCTGGTTGGTTGTATTTTTTGTAGAAATTTGAAGGGTTTGAATTAGAACTGGTTGAGGGATTCATGCAAAATTACCACCTCCATGAAGGGGGTTCGTATTACAGTGAGTTCAATCATCATCAACCATCTCGTTGGCATTCCAGGGAGCAAGGAGGACATTTCTCAATCTAAGCCTTCCTATGAGGAGCTTATCCAAAATTTCTATGTTGCTCCAGAGCCCCTACCCCAGTATGTAATCAGTAAGGAGGCCACCAAAGGGATTGAGTGGACTAGCTTTCAGAGCCTTGGTCTACAGTTATGGTATGGGCCATTAAATTATTTACCTGTGACAAACAGTATGGCACATTACTTAGGCTAGGTATGTGTTTGATTACCCATCTTTTCCACAGGGCCAAGTTTCTTGAATGTCTTGTTAATTTATGTCTTTCTATACCATAGTCTACAAACAATGATCAATAGGGTTAAGTGCACCAACAGCCAGATAAGCCACCATGGCCTTATCTACTTGGTGATCATGCACCATTCTCTGCAATAGGAGGATGGCTAAAGAAAGTGAGAAGAATCCAAATCAAGCCACCACAACCAAAGAAAAATAAGAAGGTTGGCATTGCTCCTACCTCCAACTCCTTGATCCTCCATACAACTCTAAAGAGCCTCAAAGCCCTTGTCATTGGCAATGAAGATGAGGAGGTGATTGCTCCTAACACACAACCAAAGTTGTAGTGTTGACAACTTGTCCTATAGAAGGATGACAAAGAAGCAGCAAGGGTCACAAAAATTTTGGGCAGCATGTCCTCGAGCCATTTAGCCCCTGAGGCATAGCCTTCTGAAGCTCTTCAGAGAGAGGGGAAGCGACCTCTATCCAAGCCAATTAAAGAAGGAGATGAGGATGCATAAGCCCTACAATCCCTAGCTCTATCCAAGGCAGAGCATGCATTGCAAAAATGCAATTAGTAAATTTAGGAAATGCAGCAACTCCTGGTCACCAAGACCAATGACTTAAGAGGAAATATGGCGAAGGGTTGCATATGACAAAATAGAGCATGAAAAACTAGTTTCTAACTTGCAGTAAGCTATAGCACAAGCAAGATTTGATGTTGCCACCAAAGATGCATGTATTGTCATTCTTTCCCAATAGAAGCATCCTCCTCCTCATGTCCTACAACATGTAAGTGTCCAACTTCATTTCCACTGCCTCCATGGCCCCTCTCACTAGCAACCATTCAAATGAGTCTGTAAAATTCTCAGCTCTAGATGGATCTACAGACCCTTCAGTACAAAAAGACCTCATTCGAAGAGCGAGTAGCTCAGGATTGCGAGACTAGAGAGGCACTCTTGGCCTTGCGTAAATCATCTAGTATTTACACTCTTTTTCTAGGACAACAATTTCTGAGATGGAAACTTTTGTGAATCTCCTGCAACCTCCCTATTGATTTTGAGAATGATCGGGAGCTTCTAGAGTACTATTTTGGGAGCACCCTGAAGAATATGTTATGTGAGTTATTCCAACATGGCTTCCTTACGGGACACAATAACACTTTGATGGTTAATCTGTACGTGGGTGAGGTCCAATTGAGAGGATTCATCTCCTCATAAACCATGTGGAATGGGAGCACTAAATAGCTAAATATCACATTTTTCAAACCTCTATTGGCCTTCTCATGCACCATGAGCACCTATAGACTAGCTAGTTTTTAAGAACTACAGAGCACGAGTGTACCAAATGTAAGTGACAAGTCGGTATATACAAAACTTCGAGCCCAACATTGTAGCATTCCAAGACAATGAGGGATCTCTCCCTCCAATCACTATCAAAGCATGCATTAGAAAATGGAAGAGCCCTGCACCTCTACAATGAAGGGAACCCACCTCTTTAGAAAATCTACACTGGGGCCTCACTAGGGTGCGACATCTTATATCCCTCATCAAGGAACGATGAAAAGAGTGGATCAGGATACGATTTTGATATCCCTTGGTCGTGGCACTTGCTCCACTCTTGTCTTCTCCCACAAAAATACCTCAGAATGAAATGAAGAAGTGGCTCACTAGGATTACCCAATCAAATAGATATGCCAAGATAGGGCAAATTTTTGTTACATGTGAGGAGGAGGATTGTGTCTATAACCAGATGGTTGAAAGGGGAAATGCGGCCAAGGAAAATGAAGTCCAAATTCTACCATGAGGACATGATCTATTGCTAGTAGGGGAAATGATGAGCTCTGGTGAAGTATCTTATTTTCATATAATATTACTACATCTCTCTATTTTAAAGACTTGGTACACTTAATGCATTGATAAAACATATAACTACTGTAAGAACGAATAAATTATGTGCTTTTAAGTGTGTACTCTTTTATAGTAGAATTTTCCAAAATGATTGTATGATTTCTTATTTCCATGCATGCATGTCTATTTTTTATAACAAATCAATTGTAGCATACAAGGTTTAATCCTTCCAAATCTCTTTTAAGCTAGTTGTAACAAAAAAAATAACTAGCTCTAAAGAAGTTTGCAAAACTCTGAAGTGGGTCATATAGCTCTAGAATGAGTCACAACATTTCAAAATAGTGTTTCAAATGATGAGTTTTTCATACCAAAGATGCTCAATTTCACTCCCCAACCTCAATCTTGACAGGTGCCACACAAGAATAGGAATCTTTGACTCCCTTCCATTCAAATCAAACTCAAGTCATCTAAATAAGTGGAGTTTCTCTCAAAGGAACTTTCCCTTTAAGAATGACATGCTTGTATCCCCTTGTGCCTTCAATAAAGGACATTTCTTAGTTAAGTTACTAGCATATACTCTTGAATAAAGAGACCATCGGTCTCAAGAATAAAATATGGGAAAAGATGCTTAGATTAGTTGAATTTTTTTCAATTAAATCCTTAATTCAGTTTTAGTTTCTAGATTAGATAATAAGGCTAAGAGATATAAAATAGCCATTGGATCTCCATTCAACTGTTCACATTTTCTAGTTCACTTACATTTCAATTTCGTTCTCTGTAGTTTGACCTGCATGTGGTCCCATTGAAATGTAAATAAGAAGGAAGTTCATGTAACCTTGGATTAACTTCAAGAAGTCCCTCTAGAAGGAGAGTTGGGCCCACTATACCGAAAACAGGGGATTTTTATGTGTTCTTTTCATTTGTTGGTTTTCTTTAATAGGTGTTGTTATGATGTGTTGTGATTAAATTAGTTTTATTCATTGTCCATTTCTATCAACTTGTAGGTGTTCTAGATCATAAAAAATTTAAAATAAAAACAAAACATTTATCTTTTAGCACTTCATTTTCATGTATTTATCTTGTTTAGTTTTATCTTTTAGTATTTATTTTGCATGCCTTCATTTCATTCAATTTAGTTTTGGCATGTGTATTTAATTTCCATGCACTATTTTAGTATAGATGAGTCTTTTCTTTCACTTTAGATTCAATATTTACTTCTATATGTGTTAAATAGATAGTAGAATAGATAGTTGGATTTATTGTGACTTTTGCATTGCAAGCAAGACAATAGGAAGTGGCACCTTAGATCAATTTACTTTGTCTTACCAAAGCTTAGGAATCAAAAAGCCATCTTAAAATTCCCCCAAATCTTTACCACAAACAACTCCAAACACCACCCCAAATTGATAAAATTAAATGATAGGAAATGACAACTACAACTAACCTATCAATATGGGCGCCCTTGGAATTGCTAAGGTTACAACTTTTTTAGGATTTTGATACAAGCATGCACATTTTCCACTATGGTATGACCTATTGTGGCATAAAGTCTTTTATCATTTTTATAAGGAGGGAAAAATTATTTTGGAGAGGAGCATAGCAAAGAAAGACTTACACAATATGACCTTAAGGTTCACAATTTCCAAATCTAGGTGTTGTGTATTTGTATTGCAATAATATGGGTTTATCCTGAATTTGTAATAACATTTGCAACCTTTTTAGATCGAGTGATTAAAGGCAAATTCTACCATAGTTGAGTGTCTACATGTGTATGGTGTACATTTTTGGATGTGTTCTATTTAGTTGGCTAACCAAATGATTATAAAATCCTTGCAAAGCTTTTGCAAGGTATCTTTTCAAAAAAAAGAAATATATGGGTAATGCTTGTGAATTACTAAGTGGACTCATTTAATAGTCTTTTGTGATATCTTGATTAAGGTATCACCTTGGTTTTAGTTATTGCTAGAGACTTTGTTTCCCAACTGGATAAAGACACCAATGACTTACTGGATCCTTCTCCCCATCATCATCTACACACTCAAAATAGAGTAATGTAAGAGTATTTTTTTTATCTCTTCTTGTGTGTTCTAAATGCCATGTTTGAATGTATATAACATCACAAAGGGGTTATTATAAAACACATTCATTGGCATTTATGTAGTAGATGATCTACTCTAACAAAGTGCTCAACCTGGAGTTTTGCAAACCACCATATAAGCATAGAGTGACAAACGATATAGGGGTGCACTATGCAATGGGTATGGTTTGTGTCAAGGTTAATGTTTTGTTTTTTTTGTGATATTTTTTGCAACAATTAGGGAAACCCCCCTTGGTTTAGAAAACTCAGAAGTGAAGGTATTACCTACCTCAATAATTGGTCCTTAGTTGCCCAACTTGAATATAGGTTTTGTGGTATTCTTCCTAGGTTTGACACCCCTAGCACCTGGGAAAGTATCCAACCTAATGGATTTTAGGCTTACAAATCAAATCACCAATAGATCTAAAATAGAATCATCTTTTCCAAAACCAACCAATTGAGACCTCAAAGATTTGAACTTAACCAAATAATCCTCGATGGAAGGAAAATTATCAAGGGAAAGAAAAAATAATTCTACCTCTATTTGTAAAGCATATGATTCACTAACTATACCAAATAAATATTTATATTTATTCCATACCTCCTTAGGTGTAGTACACTTCTCAATATGGAACAACAAGCTATCATAAACATACAATGCAATAAAACCCATAGCCTCATCATATTTGTTCATGTGAACAAATCTCTCATACTCCTTATTGAAATCAATTTGGTCTTCATCCAAAGCAAATCATAAATCATAAACCCTTAGATAGGAGCAACACCCAAACCAATGATCGACTAGCCACAAAGGGACTGATAGCTCAATGGTAGAGAACTCCAGCACCCAATCGAAGGTCCTAGGTTCAAGTCTTAGTCCATGAGCAATAGTTCAACACAGTATTAGAGCCAGTCCAAGTTAGGAGCTCCAAGCACCTGCAATTTGGCTTATGAGGGGTGTTGAAAATAAGCCACACCCAAACCAATGATGGACTAACCACAAAGGGACTAGTAGCTCGGTGGTAGAGAACTCCAATAGCCAAAGGAAGGTCCTAGGTTTGAGTCATAGCTAATCCATGAGTAGTAGCTCAACACATTATACCAAAATGTGAAATTTTCTACAATATGTTTTTTAGGAACAAACTCAATGCCATATGCATGAATGATTCAGACGCAATGGCCACTTAACTTATGAAGATCATTGAGCTTCATGATCAACTTGTTGCAATCAAGGTAAAGGTGGATTGTGATGAGTTAGTGCCCGTGGATATAAATGGACTCTCTTCATCCTAGGGCCCACTTGTTCAAGGCATTTGCACTAATAAGAAGCTTTCTACTATTGAGTTTATTTGGAATGATTTTATCTAGGAAGAGATTAGACTAGAGATTGTTTCAACCAAATTGGAAGATAATCAAAACCAAGCCTTCATTGGGAAAATGAGAAAATATGATAGGAAAGGAGGACATGAAAGGATAAGAAGGGAAATGACTCAAATTCCTCTTAGCAAGGGAAGAAGAAATTGAGACAGATCAAGTTTTTTAAATACCAAATGAATAGCCACTATACTTCTCAATGTCCTAAGAAGAAGAGAAAGGGCAAAGAATAATGGTGAAAACAACTTGTAAGGAGTGCAAAAGCTTCAATAGTGGATAAGATTTCATCCAAGCTTGAGACAACCTTTTCTATGATGACATGTCTATCCACTAACACAATTTTTGGTGTAGGGTCATATGTAGATAGTAAAGCATTAAGACATATGGCCTTCAATAAGAAGGCTTTCAATAGATTTCAAGAATAA
Organism: Sequoiadendron giganteum; assembly: GCA_007115665.2. NCBI lineage: Eukaryota > Viridiplantae > Streptophyta > Pinopsida > Cupressales > Cupressaceae > Sequoiadendron > Sequoiadendron giganteum. The sequence continues at coordinate 117,526,074 of CM021109.1, forward strand.
AAGGCATGTATACATGTGGTGCTTAATGATAATTCTACATATCTTCTTACAAGGATAAAATATGTGGCATTTCGCATTCCTTTATGAGATGTTCTTTAATTATATGATGTCTTATATGGTCCTAGTTGAACTAAAAAACCACTTTAAGTTTCAACCACAAAAAATATTAAGTGTATGGCTAGTTTGATTATCAACAAGTCATTATCAAAGATTGTAGTTAGGATCCTAGTCAAGTATTGGCCAAAGGTATGTGAGAGAGTGGTCTTCACAGCTTGATTGCTAATATGATCACACATGGAACTTGATACATGACAATGGAAAATTATGTGAGCTTTGACACATGAGACTTGATTACCTACAATATGGAGTATTACCTTTCTTGAAAGATATTGTATAGGGATTGCTAGTCTTCAAGATAGAGAAGATAGGTGTGTGCAAGAGCAAGCATACCTAGACAGGTTTTTGTAGTAGTGAGCACATATCAAAGAGGGATTCTTGATCTGATCCATTTAGATATACCCATGTTAGCAACTTCATTGGTAGGGAATGTTTACTATGTTTCATTTATTAATGATTCCTCAAGGAAATTCTAGATTTACTGCATGATAACCAAAGATGAGGTCTTTGGGAATTTCTAAGAGTTCAAAGTTGTTGCAAGAGTTTCACCCTTGGCCTCCTTGTGTTGTGCAACGTAGTGCTTGGATTCATGAGATGGCTTAACTGCCTCCCATGGATCTTGTATAAATCTGGTAGTTGTATCGGGCATTAATAGGTCAATCTTTTGGTGCAACAATAATTGCTTCCAACAATTGGTATCAGAGCCGAGGTCATGGGCTCGAACCCCTCACTTGCGCTTGGGGGGGAATTGCTGCAAGAGTTTTTCCCTTGGTCTCCTTGTGTTGTGCAGTGCAATGCTTGGGTTTGTGACATGGCTTAACCGGCTCTCATGGATCTTGTATAAATCTGGCAATTGTATTGAGCATTACCTAGTCAATCTTTTGGTGCAATGACAACTGCTTCCAACAAAAGCTCTTATGGAGAATCAAATAGAAAGGAAGATTGAGGTTTTGAAGTTTGATAATGAAGGCAAGTATACCTCCAAGGACTTCGATACATTTTATGAAGATGTAAGGATCAAGAAGGATTGATTGTGCTTTACAATCCTGAACAAAATGGAGTTGCAATGCAAAACGAACCAATCTATTATAGAGATAACAAAGGGCATGATTCATGACCTAGATTTACCCATGTTTCATTGGGTAGAGGCATGCAATTGTGTTGTTCACAATATAAATAAGTTCCCTCAAAAAGTGTTGAAGGACAAGACTCAAGAAGAAACTTCCACAACAAAGAAACCTAATATTTCTAATTTTTGAGTATTTCAGAGTCCTATTTACATTCATGTGCGAAAGAATACGAGAATAAAGTTTGAACCCTCTAGGTTGAAGGGTACATTTGTGAGATATAGTGAGTCCTCCAAGACATTTAAGGTCTGTGTTTCATCATGATGAAAGATAGTAGTAAACCAAGACATGGAGTTTGATGAGGATGTCCGGTCATCTAAATCTAAGGAGCTTTGTATGAAGAATGATGGAAGTGAACAAATTATTGTCCCAAGTACTAATCAACAAAATACAATAGTGCCAACTACAATTCAACAAGTTCTAGTGTAGTATCAAATACCTCATTACCACCTAGTATATTGCCATGATAACGAAGTATAACTCCATTACAATAAAGATGGTTGTGAGATTGTACCAAAACCATATGGAAAACCAATGGTTGATTTCAAGTGTTTGTGTAAGGTGAAGCATGTAATAGATGGAGGCATGTAGAGGTGCAAATCAGATTCATTGCATGAGGGTTCAATTGAAGGAGGAGCTCATTATGATGAGACATTTTCTCCAATTGGAATATACACTTCTATTAGGGTAATTATGTCTCTTGCATCTTATTCATGTTGGTCTTTGTATCAAATATATGTAAAGGCAACTTTTCTAGATGGCAATATAGAGGAAATAGTGTATATAAATCAATCTAGAGAGTTTGTGGTGCATGACAAGAGACCCGTATATGCAAAATGAAAAAAAGTATTTTATGGGCTTAAGCAAGCACGACATTCTTGGTACTCGTAGATTGATGAATACTTATTGAAGTTGTGCTTCACCAAAAGCGTTGTCGATTCTAATCTTTACTATCTATTTAGAAAATCTAATATTTCAGTTATAGTGTTCTACATGGATGACCTAATTCTTATAGATAGTAGTGAGAAATAGCATGGTGTAAAGGGGAGTTGACCTCCAAGTTTGATATGAAAGCTTTCAACCTTATGCACTATTTTTTGGGTCATTATGTGGCAAGGTACAAGAGAAGACTTCTTAAGTCAACAAAGTATACAGTAGAGATTCTAAAGGAAGTTTAGATGATAGATTATAAACCCCTTGCTACTCTAATTATTTTGAATTTAAAGTTGACTATAAATTTAGAATCAAATTTGGTAGATCCTTTTGTGTATAAGCAATTGATAGTTCCCTTATGTATTTGGTGGATCCTTTTGTGTATAGGCAATTGATACTTCCCTCATGTATTTGGTGAACACTCAACATGATATTCGCTTTGCAATTAATACATTGGGCTAGTTCATGGTTGAGCCAAGGCAAATTCAATAGACTATTGCTAAACATGTGTTTCAATATTTGAAGGTGACAATTCAGTATAGATTAATGTATGCTGGAGATGAAGAATTAATGTTGTATAACTTTGTAGATGTTGACTAGGCAAGTAAAGTTGTTGCTGGGAAAAACACTCCTAATTTTTGTTTCAAATTGGACTCAATTGTGATATCCTAGTTCAACCAAAAGTAGGTAATAGCAACATCTACTAGTTGTGAGGTTATTTGACTTTACAAATTAATGACAAAATTACAAATTGAATGTTGGAGCCAAAAAATAGTGTACTATGATAATCGAAGTAGCATCAAGCTCTCTAAGAATCAGTGTTTCATGATCACTCGAAGCACAATCATTTCATATTATTTCCTTACAGAGAAAGTTCAAAATTGAGTAATAGTTATTCAATATGTACCCTCAAATGGGCATGCTGCAAATTTTTTGACAAAAGTCGTAGCAAAATTAGGGTATGAAATGCTAAGAGAGAGAATTAGTTTAATGGAGAACACCTTCGTCACAAAGAGTGTTAGATTTTCAAACCTGTTGCTTGGCTGCTGTTCTCCTTCAACAGGACACAAGAAATTATATTTTATTTTTAGTGTTTTTGTCCTTCAATAGAATATTGAGACACAATAAAATCAGTTTTATTTTTAGTGTTTTTGCCTTCAACTAATACTGAAAGTAACTTAAAGATTTAAATTTTTGTTTACAGATTATTTTTAGTTAAGTGTTGGACCATTCCAGTTTTTCGTATATTAAGATGGATCCCAAATTTTTGAAGATAAACTATTTTTATTTCTAAAATATTTTGCTTTAACTTTTTTTGTAAAAGCCTATCCTACTAGATTTGGTGCTCTATCGGAGTTGGATGTGTGTAAAGCCCTAAAAAATTCTGTCTATAAAAGAGATATTGGGCACATAACTTTAGCAGCAGAAAAAATATTAAATACAAAAAAACACATTCGAGTGTAATGCAGTTCCAGTTTAATAAACTATAGTTTTTCAGGAGCGTGTGTTTGGAGGTTATCATACTCAAAGTTTGTTGTTTTGATCGAAGTTCTAGTTTGCAGTTAAAGTTATATTTGTTAGAGCAAATCTGTTTACCATGGTCTGAAAGTTAACAGTAACTATAGTTTGAAGCTGGCTACCCAGATTCCATTTTAAAATCTTCCTTTTCACAAAAATCTGCCTTTGGGATTTCTTATGCTAAAGAATCACACTCTGAATTATAGAATGAAGCTATCAACAAAACACCAAGAAGAAAATACGGAGCATGCGATAACAACATGCAGGTTTGATAAGATTTGCAACTAGGAGAATATTTTATGGAAAATATGCTGCCATACTGTACTAGCTTGAGAAAGAATGTTAAAAGGGCAAATTTGTAGCAGCAGGTACTAGAAGCTTTCACATTAGAGGGCAAATAAAAATATAGATGATACAGACATAAAAACTGAATATGCTACAAAGAAAGTACTGTAACATAGTTGTTAAATGGTTCTCCTTCAAAGGTGATTTATAAGATAAATTCCATTAGTAAGCGATAACTCTAAACATAACTCCAATAATTCCTACTTATCTTTGATAAGAATGGCACATGTGACTTTCAAGGTACAAGCATTAATCGTTACATTAAAATACAACAGGAGCAATTTCCATGGTCCTTGGACTATCAAAAGGATAGGCATCAAGGGAAAATATCTCAGACCATTATATGACTTATCTAGTTGGATCTTAAATATTATTAGTCAAGAGTCAAGACCATTACAAATGATATATTCAAAACAATCTTGTTACATTATATATCAAAGTAATACCCTTTACCAAACTGATAATTTCTATGGTCCTTGAAGTGTCAAAAGGGCAGACCTTAAAGTTAATGATTGTGAAAAAATGAAAATTATGAAATAGGTTGTAAGGACAACGTTTTGCAAAAAATGAAAAAATTTAGAGAAGAAAGCAAAGATATATCAACTATGAACACCTTGTTCTAAATTTATTGTTAACAAAAAAAGAAAAAGAAAAAGTTTAGTGGTAAACAATAGAATAAAACCGACATGAACCGAAACAACTAGGTTGGAAATGAGGAAAATTGAGGCATGTCAAGAATGACTTACCTGGATGACATGTTAGTTGTTTTAAATTTTCTGTTGAAAACAAAAAATGCTTTCCTAAAGAAACAAAATTAAATTTACAGACAAAAGGGGGCTAGAGAATTAGTTCAGTTCTTAAATTTTACAAAAAACACTCTTATTAAATTGCAAAGCATACACAGAGTAAAAATCAGCAAGCCGACTACACAGTAACTTCTCATTTGAAACACCAACGGCATTATAATTGTCTCTTTGGAAGGATTCAAAATTGCTTCCTTTTACTACTGAAAATCTGATCTCTTCTTCTAAATGCATATAAGAGAACAAGACAGATCCCTAGAGGAGTAAGGGCAACACCCCATGGAAGAGGTGGATCCTTGAAACAAACAAGAGAAGCCTCCAATTCTAATGCTGCTTGGTAAAAAAGAGTGTGAATGGAATACAGATCATGATCTGATGACCTGATGAAATATAGAGCTGAATTGAAATCAAAGTGAGATATTGCAGACACCACCTTATCCAGCTTGTATTCTAGTAGATTCCATCTCTGTGTAAATTCAATGTGTCTCTTGTGCCCAAGAAGCTTCTTCTCCCCTCCATGATCAATGACATATCTAAGCACATCAATCGCGCTTGAAATTGTTGAATTCAAAGTAGTCAAGAGGACGTTCCTCGGTGCTGCATCTTTCTGAACAAATGACAGTGACATGCTCTCAGAGAAGGGCCCAAATGGTGTCTGGCCAACACTCCAAGTATAATCTACCAGAGTACGGTTATGCCTTGGACTCCAGCTCAAATGTGTTGGTGCCACACCCCACAGACTTTGTAAAAGGGCGCCAACAATTGGCCTCTCCAAATTCCGGGCCTGGGTTATAACATGACGGCCATTGCAATTGTAATCACTCACAGATTGAGAAGACCTCGACCTCACTGCAACCACCATATCTCTGAATGCAATTGCCTGGTGGAAACGGTCCAGCATGAGAGGTCTATCATGGCCAAGATCAAGTACATATACTGGCAGGGTTTTTCCATAGTTATCATCAGGGCCAATGCCAGCTATTGTGGCCAGTTCATCATGGGCCTGTTTCAGGGATTGATGCAGAGCTTTGGAATCCAAATATTCGCTAACAAGCAGAGTATAGTTATCAAACAAAAACCTTGAAGTATAAGACCTCGTGGACCGAAACACGGCAGCAACACAGGCTGGACAAGCTGAGAATTGAACACTGTACTTCTTGAATCTCAGTTTCTGCTCAGTGAGTAGAAGGCCTCTAGAAGTCTCTGCTAAGAAGGTGTCCTCAATGGCTCCCCAATCCAGCCCCCGCCTGTCAAACACAGTTTTTCAGAATTTTACAAATCTTGGAATATCTTTAACAGCATATGACTATTAATTTTTCCTAATCTCTAAAATTGATATTCCAGTTTCCTCAAAAACTAATGTATTTTTTTCCAAAAATTGTCAAGTTTTTTTCTGGAATGAAGTTGAACTCTAGATTTCTGAATGCGTTTTACACAGAAATCCAGCAAATTTTAAAATAGAGTAATTTGAATTCTAAATTTCTTAATCTTATATATAGAAATTTTGTAAATTCTTAAAGAAGAAAAACTAAAATTGAATTATAAATTTTCAGTGCATCTCATTCAAAAATTTGAAATATTATTTAAGAGAAATTAAATTCTAAATTTCTCAACAGACATTTAACAAATTCTAAAAGAAATAAAAATTGAATTCTAAAATTCTTATTGCATTTAATTCAGATATCTGGAACATAATTTCAATTATTAAAAAAAAAAAAAAATTGAATCCTAAATTTCTTAATGTGTGTCATAAACACATTTATCACATTTTTAAGAGAAAAGAATCAGAACCCTAATTTTCTTAATCATGGTGGTAATTCTTCATTTTCCATAAACTATTTTATGCTTGATACTTAAAATTGAGAGAATTCTTAAAGAAAATAAATATGTTTCCATTGCCTGCTTGTGGCATCAACGAGTGAAGTTCTCTAAATCATTTTCGCGAGACTTCAGAATCTCCTAAGCTAATTGCATGATGAAGCAATAAAAAATGTATCCCAGAAGCAAACAGAAAAAACATAACACTGTTGTGTAGATATTGGATTACCAAAATTGAAGTTAAGAAAAAGTCTTTAAAATCATCCCTACTTGTCAATTTCTCGCTCATCATGGATATGGATGAACTGCACGAGCAATTCAGGTTCATAGTAGACGGGAATCCGCAGCGCCGGCATGAAGAGCAAGCCAACGGCAGACCAGATGAGAGACGAGAGATCCGCCAAGAAGTCCTTTTGAGTTTTCGTGGCAGAATGCATGGCTGCTAAGGGATGAAACTCGCCACGGGGCAGCAGGCCCTCGCCAGAAAGCGCAGGACCGTAGTCTACAGGACCCGCCTTGAGATCCACCCAAAGGTAACGCTCTGTGCCCATCCACAGCGTCCCCAGGCACTTTGAGAAACCAGGCGACGAATCCTTGGTCGAATAGGAATACGCATACGGTTTCTCCTGCCCCTTAAGATTCAACAGGTAGATAACGTATGCGGCCTCTGAAGCCGAGGAAGAAGACTCCACGTCTCCACGAATTATGTCGTCCACGGCTGAATAGGGTACGGAGTGGAGATTCGATCGCATGACCGGCGAGGAGGTTTCCATGTTAGCGCGAATAGAATCGCTCAGGCGGTCGGTGAGCCCCCTCGGGGGCAGCTTTGTCACTTCAAGGGAAAGCCTGCTGCGGACCATCAGGTCGTGAGGTTCCGCATCGGAGCCCCCGATGACATGGACTCGCGGGTCTGAGTGAATGGCTGAGATGTAGTTGTTGATGTGCTTCTGCAGCTGCCATGAATCGTCATTTTCGAAGCCCACTAGTTTGACATGGATGGGGAGAAGGACATGTAGGGAGCTCAGGTAGCCGATGCGCTCGAGAGTGTTGAAGTGGGCTGGGTGGGCGAGGGATTTTCTGATGGAGGCCGTGAGGCTCAGGAAGGTGTCGTTCGTGCCCTGGGGATCGACCTTGCGACGTTGGGAAATAGCCGCGTCCAGGCCATATATAGACGGCGCTGCTGCTGCCGTTATTGCTGCCTTTGTTGACATGAGGAGGGTTAGTAGCAGGGCCACCCAAACCCTCACCCAAGCCGCCATTGCTGAGGGCGTCTCACAGATTAGATCTGAACGGAGGAGCAGTGAACCTTACAGAGATTCGAACTCGTGATCATCGGATCAGAATGGATTTCTTCGATGACTCCAACTCCAATTTTTGCCTACATTTTTAAGTTAAGCGAGGTGAAGAGCGTTGCCTCCATACCTTTGGAAAATTTAGAAGTCGGTTTTTGTTTTTTGTTTTTTCATTTTGGGTTATGATCAAACTTTACCCATTTGTCTTGGAATAAATGCACCTTCTTACATATTTGTGGAATTTAAATAAATTAAATGTGAATCTTTAGTTTTGAATTTTGTATGTTACATATTCATTATGTCAATTAGATGAAGTCTTATATGTTTAATCCATCATATATTGTTTAAATTTTGATTTGGGCATTATATCTTGGGTTTATTATGATTCATTTATCTTTTAGTTTGGGTGTTCTATTTGAAGAGACGCTCATAAAACATAAGAATTGAAAGGAGAAGAATTGCCTTCTCATTTGGTTTGTTTGCAAGTTGAAGATAGAGATTTTCATTGTTTTTGCAGGGTTTGGAAGCTTAAAGTTGATGCGATTGAAACGTAATTAGAGTTATGTGTTTAGAGATGTGAGGTTGAAGATTTGCATGCTTGCATATTGTTTTGGAGGGTTAGATTGTTTATTCTAAAGGGAAGACTATCAAAATTTCCCCAATTTTGCGTAGAATATTACATTTCATATTGTAAGATTGGGATGAGTGTTGGGATGTCTTTTGTGTTAGAAGGTTGGATTGTTGATTCTAAAGGGTGGACTATGTTGATTACATGGAATGTTGCATTTCATATTGTAAGATGGGGATGAGTGTTGGGATGTCTTTTGTATGTGGAAGGATTGGATTGTTGATTCTAAAGGGAAGACTATGTTTAAATTCCCCTAGAATTGCATAGAAAGTTGTATTCCATATTGTAAGATTGAGATGAGTGTTAGGATGTCTTTTGTATGTGGAAGATTAGGAAATAAAGTGTTGAAATGTGTGTAAGATTAGTCATGAAATATGATGTAGAACATGAAATGAGATGAGAAATAACATCATATGCTTTCTCTCTATGTAATTGTCACTATTTTGGTTCAAAATTCAATAAGAGTAAAGTTATAGGTTCATAAATTTGTTATGATTTTAGATCAATAAATTGGTGTCTTTGGGGGAGTATTAAGTTTATTATAGGTCAATTTTTTTTTTCTAAATACCCATAAAATTCACCTCCAAAAATTAGCTTGTTGGTGTTTGATGTTGAGATCAATTTATTAGTGTTTTTGGTAGGTTTGAGGGGTTTTGTTTTAGCTATGAGAGTGTATTTTGATATATGATTAGGGTAGATTTTGTTGAATACCCAAGATACTGAGAGGTGGGGTGGGGGATGGGGGATGGGGGAGGAAGGGGTGGGGGGTGTTAATCAGTATCTTCTTTAACTTATTGAACAAACACCATCCAATTACTCCAATGCATATAACAGTAAAGATGAGCAAGAGCATTAACAGAACATAAAAGCACACAACACATGAACACCAAAAATTTTACATGGAAAACCCAGAATGGGAAAAACCACAATGAGGATAAGCTCACAATATAGTATAACCGGTTATAAGATATTACAAAGGGTGGCTCACTGCCAAGACTCACTATCCAGAATGAGAGGCTCACTTCCTACAAAAGATACACTAACAAAATGGCTTACAACCAAAACATGAATTGATGAAGTTACACCTAACAAGTGTTGATTCAGTTCCTTTAATACTCAGTAAATTCGCACACCAGCATACATGTATTCACCTTCATTCGTATTCGCATTCACTCCCTCATCTTCAATCTCAAATCTATCCAATATATATATATATATATATATATATATATATATATATATAAAAGTGTCCAATATCTATTTTTATAAAAACTTTGGTAGGATTCTATTGAATATGTAAAAAATTGGTGTGACTATTATTTCCCCTATTATCTATATTAGAGTTGTAATTAAATAGGTTTCCCTAGGATTATGAGGCTCTAACACAATACAAGACTATGTGGTGTAGAAAAATGTATATATCTAACTCATCTGCAAGCATTAATTAGGTCAGCCTAATTAGATGTATCCCTTATTCACCAAAAAGATAATTGTTGGTTTCAAGCATTACAAAATCTTTCCAAAAACAAGTCAAGTGTGTAGCACGCTACAACATGTCAGCATGGACCAAGGATAGGTCGCACATACATCCGCAATATAGAATTTAAACCATTACAACATCAACTATATATTAGGTCAGCTAGAAATAGAAAAATGTAACATCAAAGTAATGCCAACTCGTCGTACGAGCACCTGAACACATGAGATTTTGAATATACAATCTCCCAACATCCAAAAACCATTTTCCAAAACTGCAAGTAACAATAATCACCAAAGAGGGATTGTAGACCAAAATACCGAAGGATAATACCTGCATACCGGTTCAAAATACCGAATCAACCTTGAGCTTCAGCTTGCAATTGCATCTGATATAACATGGTGACATTAATGACAACACAAAAGTTGTATAATGATATGTTCTTCTTCATTCTTCCAACAATCTCCCCCTTTGTCATTGAAGGCAACATGTGCCAAAATAATTTACAAACCTCTTAAGTACAATACTCTCCCCTTTTCTCTCCCTACCATTCTCTCCTTTTCTCTCCTTTTCTCTCCCCCTTTGACATCAAGGACAAAGGGCGACCCAAAAGAATGGATATACATATATATAGGGATGGTTCGGAATATTGTATGATCAAAAGAATAAAAATTCTTAACTCCCCCTTAGGAGTTTGTCTCAAAAATGTGTAAAAGGTATTACCCAAAGGAAGGTGAGCTTTGAAGCTCCTTGAGAATACCTTGCCATGATGTCTTGCCATTCTCCCAACTCTGCTTAGCAGATATTAGCATTCTATTCAGAGATTCGAACTCTATCAGGATCTCTTCAGCACCATTCGGTGTACCAGGAGTCAGATTTATCTTCTCTAAATTTTTTGCATTCACCGAAGCATTGGCAACTAGAGTGTACTCCATTCTCACACTGTCACCTAGCAGACCGAATTTTCTGATGATATCTTCCTTTTGCTTCTATAACATAAATATTTTTTCTCTATGAGCAAAGATGGAATTCTAAGTTGTCTTGTCTCTATCTTTGGATGCACTGTAAGTACTGGAGATAGTAGTCAACTGGGACTCAATGGAGTCCATGAGATCCTTGATATTCTGAGAGGCATTTGGCCACTTAATGCAGTAAGAAAATATAGTATTTGCTTCAGACTCACAGGCTTGCACAACTTCCAGATTCTTTTCAACACTAGTGTGTGCCAGAGCACACTTGTCATGAAGTGCAAAAAGCCCTTTCTCAACCAATTTATCTTCAACCTCTTGCTTTGTCTTCTCACCAAGTCTGGAGGCATACTCCTTAAAGGAGTCCAATAGAGGTTTTAGATTCTCTACAGGAGTGAGAGATGTATCCATTGACGTACCGGGTGTGACCTCCTACAAATCTTTGATAGCATCATCAATAATCTTTGTCCCTTTCTGATGTATTTTCAGAATTTCTCTTATTTTAGATGCATGCAATGCATCCCCTAACACCAATTTATGCACAAGAGAAATTTTATCCAGATCCACACTACCTTGAATCATGGGAAGTTGTAGAAGTTTTGGAGGAATCACTGGCTAGAACCTGATCTACTTGGATAAGAAGACTTTCAAAACATCATCGTCGGAGGAGGATTCTCTGGAGGACCTTTGTGATTCCACTACCTTCCTTATTTCTTCTTCATTCTTTTTCGATAGATTCCCCATTTCTTCCTTCTTCATTTTCTTCCATCTTTTCTTCTTCCTCTATTTTCTCTTCTTCTTCTTTTCCACCTTCTTCTTTTTCACCTTTGTATTTTTCTCCTTCATCCCTTTCACCTTCATCTTTATCCTTTTCTTCTTTTGTATGCTTCAGAGGAACCACATCATTCTTTTCTAATTCAACTTTTTCCTCATTCTATTTCTCAATCTCTGGAGCATCATCTGTAACATTTATTTTTGGAAGGACACCTATATTACATATTTTTGGAGGATTATCTACATCATTTGTTTCCAAAGGGATGTTTGTGTCACCTGTACCAGAAGGAATGTCTTCCTTAACTTATGCAGAAACTTTTTCTCCTAACTTAGGTGCAGAACCAGATGGGAGTGCACCAAGCATGCCATATTTCTCAGCCATACCCTTGATGGCCTTTGCGGTTTCTTTCCTTATTTTCTTTATATGCTTCTTGTCCCTTGTCATCAGAGTATTTACTCTCTTCTTGATTTGAAAGATCTTTGAACAAACCTTCTTCAAGGTTTCCAAATCATCTGTGGTTAAAGAGGATCCAATTTCCTCAAATGCCTCATTTCTTATCTTCTCTTCCAACCAACAGCCTCTGATCTCCTTTTCATCAAGGCTTCCCTCAATTTCTCAGGCACATTATTCTTGACATAATCCCAACTGACTTCCAATGTGCTAACATACTAAATAATAGCCAAGATTAATGTTTTTTTGTCCTCTACCTACTTGATCATAAATTTTTGTTGTAGGTTGTAGCATATCTTCAAAATGTACCAAGCTATTTACCAAAGCCTCTAATCTAAGAGGGGAACCAGGTCTTACTTGTTGATGTATACAACTTCTGTCAAAATACTTCCAGGCAGTTATAAATTAAATTATAGCCTAATGGCTATTTAATTTATACAACGATTTATTTTATGGAGGAGGCACGTCATTATTTATATGATTATAATTAATATTTAATTAATGGGGCCGACCTTGAGAAAATTGTCATTTAATAAAGAGATGCAATTTAATTAAGGGTCGACTTCATTATGAATAAATGTGTCTTTTCTTATTGAGGCCGACCTCATTTGTGAAGAGGTGTGAACCCTATTGTTGTTGTGTATAAATACAAGTTCACATTCATTCATTTGACCACCAAGTTCATTCAGTATAATTCGCATTCCTAGAGGAGTTTGCACTTGAGCAACAGACCTTCAATTTGTAGCAGCAAATCATCATTTATGTAGGAGCGGATCATCATCTTTGTAGTAGCAGATCAATATGAAGGAGATATATATCATTCCTGTAGCAATAGATCAATCTAAAGGAGATATATAATATTCTGGAGCAACAGATGGATCTGAAAGATAATTATATCATTTGTATCTTCGCATCTAAGAGAGGTGCTATTATTCAGTGTATCAAAATCGGCCTTGTGTTGGGCCTGAGTTGTAAGCAAATTTCTACTATAATTCCTAAATATATGAGAGATATATTTGTTGGGTTTTTCCCCTCGAGTTAGGAGGGTTTTCCTAGGGTATTTGGTTGTGTTCATTGTCTCATGTGTTGTGTTTTCTGATTGCTTTCTTTTTTGATCCTAAATCTAACATGGTATTAGCGCTAGGTTCTGAAAAGTCTAATCAGATTTGGCTTCAAATTTATCATGAACGGGTCCAGATTTGAGAAAACACATGCTATGCCTTCTCTATTTGAGTTTGTGTAAAATAGAGATCTTCAGTGCAACAATTCTAAGTTAACTTGGTGTACATAATATCAAGAGAGTTGAGCTTTACAGTTGTCGTTTCCTGTCACAAAATCATCTTCTTTAACTAATAGATGACATGGAGTTGGACGGAGTCAAATAATATAGAAGAGCCACACAGTATGCATGGTCGAGCGTAGCAAATAAGCATTTAAATAATTATTGAATGAGTCACTAGAAATTTCCAAGATTGTGAAGTTGTTATTCTATATCAAAGGCCATATTTAAATCTACCAATGATTAGCATTGGTCATAATCAAGGAAGAGATAAGTATTTTGTTTTGTTTTTTTGTTTATGCCTTTGAAATAATATTCATTTGAGTTGAAAGTCAGTCTGTTGGGTTGTGTAGATCTGATATTGTTTTGTTTGATCTTGTGTGTAGTAAAGATCGTGTTGTCCTTCTCTTGAATTTTGATCCCTGGATGAGATCCTATGGAGACACCCTTCATTCTTTGTGAGATGATCATGCTAGTTGCGAAATTTTGAGTATGACTCAGAGATGAAAAGAGAACTACAATCTCGATTGTGATTGGTTGAATACATTGATTTTTATTCTCTTTTGTGCATGGATTATGATGATGCATGGAGAGGCCTAACCCTATATGTTGGTTGCATGGCTCTTATGTATTGATTTGAGAAAGCTTAGTGCCCATTTCAATGGATTGCATTATTGTTGAACATCTTGACAGAAAAATTGCCATCAATACTTAGAGCAAAAGTATATGTATGATGAGGACTTAGTGAAGGGTGCTTAAGTCCATGAAGATTTAAGTCAAGAGGTTGCAAAATGTTTGGAGATCGCACTGACGAACATTGTCATGGGAGTCATCGATTATCAACTCTTTTGAAGGGATGAATTGCAGCGATCGACACCACTGAAAGAGTAGAGAGAAGATATTGTGATCATTGCTTGAGTAGATCGATCCCTCATTCTCAGTGTACAAGATTCTGATTTCAAGGAGATAAGTATTGCATGGTTAAATAATGTTCATGAATTTATTATAAATTCATGTCATAAAATTGAGATAGTCAATCATGTATGCTTCTAGCATTGATATTTCCCTTCGAGATAGTTGAGTTCCATGAACTATTAGTAATCTCTTCTTAATGATTTCAGGATGGATCAAGAAGCATAAGAGATTGATTTCAAGAAGAGCTTGATGCATCTTGTAGGTTGAAGAATGGAGACACTGCTTGCAACCATGAGACTGAGTGAATGGCTGAAGACATCTCTTCGAAGAGGAAGAATTAACCTTCGGAGGGAGTTCTATGTTTCGCTGAGAATAAGTAAGGATTGCAGTGTTGCAAGGCCAGATGCTAAATCCTTGAAGTACCTCTTCAACACTTGAGATCATAATTTCTCAAGTCAGTCAACCTGGATTTGACATTGGTAGCTCCGCAAACCTATTCAGAATAGTTTGATCTGGGATGAGGTCAAAGAGGACAGCCCTGATTCTCTACAGAGGTGTGCGTTGGTAACCATTTCTCTAAGGCAAGCGTTGCAGGCAAATCTTGGACAATGAGGTTAGGAGGTTGCTGCAAATGCTTGAAGATTCAGAGGGAGCCTATTGAACCTAAAGAAGATGGTTGTGTTGCTGATTAGAAGAGTACCTCTAGATGTTGTTTTAGGTTGAGGTTTGCGATGATATCCTGGTGTAGCAGGAAGCAGTCTTTTGTGGCACTGAGTACAACAGAGACCGAGTACATTACAACTTGTGTGGCAGCTCGAGAAGCAGTGTGGCTTCGGAAGCTCCTTGCAGGATTGTTTGGACAATCATTGGAGCCGATTGTCATCTATTGTGATAATCAAAGCTTTGAGAAGCTTTTTGTCATTCCAGTGTTTCATGACAAAACTAAGAATACCACTATATCAGAGATATGGTATTGGGGAAAGCAATTCAGTTGAGGTATATCAACATTGATGAGAAAATGGTAGACATTCTCACCAAGCATCTCTTTAGGATAAAGTTTGTGTACCTTCGATATAAGCTTGGTATGGTGGAGAATCAATCCCTAGCTAAGAAGGAGTCTCAGTATCAGTGATCCTCTTTAATGCATTTCTCTTTGAGAGAGATTTGAGGTGCAAGCCCTTGTTAATGCATTTTTGTTTGAGATTTGAGGTGAAAGCCCTTGTTTCCACCCTCTGGGAGAGCCATGGTGGATGTCATGTGTATGACTCCATGATAGTATCATGTGAGAGAGTTCGTGATGATTTTATTGTACTTATGTTTTCACCCTCTGGGAGAGCCAAGGTGAACGTCACGATGAGGTGACAACATCATGTTGAGTGATGAGCACTTGTACATACCACTTCATGGGTGTAGCCATGGTGGTTGATATCACGATGAGGTGATATCTTTCCTTTACCACTTCATGGGTGTAGCCATGGTGGTTGATATCACGATGAGGTGATATCTTTCTTTTTCCACACATGGGTGTAGCCATGATGGTTGATATCACGATGAGGTGATATGCTTTTCTCCACACATGGGTGTAGCCATGTTGATTGACATCACGATGAGGTGATATGTCTTGTAACAGCTGGAAGTAATTCTCCCTAGCTGAGAGGGAGTGTTGATGTATACAAGTTCTGTCAAATTACTTCCAAGCAGTTATAAATTAAATTATGGCTATTTAATTTATACAGCGATTTATTTTATGGAGGAGGTGCCTCATTATTTATATGATTATAATTAATATTTAATTAATGCAGCTGACCTTGAGAAAATTGTCATTTAATAAAGAGATGCAATTTAATTAAGGGTTGACTTCATTATGAATAAATGTGTCTTTTCTTATTGAGGCTGACCTCATTTGTGAAGAGGTGTGAACCCTATTGTTGTTGTGTATAAATACAAGTTCAAATTCATTCATTTGATCACCAAGTTCATTTAGTATAATTCACATTCCTAGAGGAGTTCGCACTTGAGCAGCAGACCTTCAATTTATAGCAGCAGATCATCATTTCTATAGGAGTAGATCATCATCTTTGTAGCAGCAGATCAATCTGAAGGAGATATATAATATTCTGGAGCAGCAGATGGATCCAAAAGAGAATTATATCATTTGTATCTTCGCATCTAGGAGAGGTGTTACTATTCAGTGTATCAAAATTGGCCTTGTGTTGGGCCTGAGTTGTAAGCAAATTTCTGCTCTAATTCCTAAATATATGAGAGATATATTTGTTGGGTTTTTCCCCTTGAGTTAGGAGGGTTTTCCTAGGGTATCTGGTTGTGTTCATTGTCTCATGTGTTGCATTTTTTTATTGCTTTCTTTTCTAATCCTAAATTTAACATTACCAAAGAGACTTTTTGTTCTTCTTGGTCTAGAAATACCTCTTCTGACACTTTAGCCTTATTTGCTTTTGGTTTGGAATGCACATGAACACCAAAAACTTGTTCTTCATCTTCTTCAAAGGATGATACATAATGAAATATTTTTGAACCAACACTTGCTTCTTGTGAAGCACCTTCACCAGAGGACATGCTTCCTCTCTTCTTTCTTACCAATTTTGTTGCAAGGTCTTCCTCCTCTTCCTCTTGTTCTTCAGTGATGGTAAGGTTCTTTTCCCTTGTAGCCTTTTCTTTCTTTCCTCACTTGGAAGGTACCACCAGAGGAATTTATTTTCTTTTACCAAATCTTGTAGCAGGTCCGAAAGGAGTCGGGCCTTTGCCTTTACCAGGAGCACTAGGCTCTACTTTTACTGTTGCAGGGCCAAAAGTTGGTTTTGAAGGAGCATTCCTATTAGATCTCCTTAGACTTGATGATTCTCTAGTCTTCTGCTCTCCCAAAGCTCTTCCTTATGAAATCTACTCATTAATGAAGCCAAATTTTCTAAGAATTTCATCTACCTTCTTTCTTATCGTAGGCTTCTTATGCTCCAAGTGAACTTTCATAGATTTTTCTACATATGTGGCAACTCTAGGTTCACTGGTATCTTTCAAAATTTTCAACAAAAGTTGTGCATAGCCTTCAACTTCATTCTCTATAATCTCATACCGCAAAGGTTGAATCCATACGGTTTGGGGTTCAATAGCTTCAACCATGCACTCATCAGAGGAGACATGAAATATGATATAATCCTTATACTTCTCAACAACTTTCTTTGGAATCATTTCTCTTTCGTTCATGTTGCTTTTGAACACAACAAAGAATATTGTTAGAGAATTATCTCGACTCTTCAATTCACCCAAATTGTGCAAATAATAAAAAATTTGATGCACAATCGGTTTGGATGTGTCCCAAATCACCACATCATCTCTTCTAGGAAGCCTTCTAAGAAAGTAGAATAGCAAACAAACAATCAAGGAGACAAACTTAAATACGTATTTCTTTTCCTTTGACATCTTTAGATTCTCAAACAACTGCTGCTAGAGAAGTTCACACAAATCATAATCAACACCATTAGCTGCCATGCCATATCCGATGTAAATTGCCATAGTAGACACTGAATTTTCTCTATTTGTGAAGTAGATCTTGTGTCTGATCATTATAGTTGCATACTTCATAGCAGGATTAGTAATAGGTTTTGTTGCAAGTTCCCTTTTCTCAAATGGAGCTCCCGTGAGTTCCATCACCACTTCATTCTTCACAGATTTCAACACTGGTACTGGTCAAGTGTCACAGAGTTTGATAACTACCCTAATCACTTCCTTAGTTATAAGATGAGGTCTATCAGTCCACAAAAACTTTTCATGCATTCTGCTGAGAGCTGGTTTAACATATTTATCACCAACAGTGGAACTAAAGTTAGGAAAGGAATTCCATTGATCCAACTTCTTTGCAACAATATTTGAATACTTGGGTTTTATCAAGAAATTATCCCCAATGAGATCATTCTGCCAAATGTCTATCAATTTTCTTTGATCATATTCCTCAATTTTAACTCGAATGTACATATTAGTGTCTTCAGTGGGCATGACACCATGAGGAACCGATGAGAAGGTGCCCATGGGGTCGTCTTTGAAAACCTTCATAGAATATTTCTTATACGAAGGTCTAGGTCTTTCTAATGCTTTTACAACTACAGGGGTTGCCATTTTTCCACACACCAAGCTCTAATGATTTTAGAAAGAAGATTTACACAAACCCACAACAACACAGAAGAGTGATTTCCTTCACGAAAAACTAAAACTAGGGTTTGCACAACTCGCTCTCCAAATCGCCTCAAGAATGCTCCAAATCGCTCTCCACTTTCTTCAAATGCACAAGTGATCAAAAACACTTTACAATTTCACTTTAAATAGATCAATGTGATGCCCTAATTCACATCAAATGCAATGGAATTCGAAAAGCAGGTAAAAACTCTTCTATTGCACTGAAAAACCCTAATTTCCTTTGCAAAAGATCATGTTTGCATATTTTCTTCTATTTCCTTTTGCATAACCTTTATTTATCCATTCCTTATAATAGACCTTCGTGCCAAAGACTGATATGCCAAATATCTAGGGGGTTTGAACAATTTCCTGTTAAAGCTCCCCCTAAGACCATGTTGAGTCTAATTCCCAGAGGAATTGTTTGCACCAAATGAGAGCACAAACTCATTTGATGTTTTTGGCTCTTCTTTCTTTTTCCATATCTTGTTCATTTCTTGATTAACCTCATTCTTGTCAATTTTCTTCACTGGTTCATTCTTCTTTATAGAATCAGATTACTTTCCCCTTTTACTTTTGCATACTCTTGAAATGTGTCTGGGTTTATTGCAGTTGTAGCAAACAATACTTTTTTGAATTGTTTGACCTCCATTAACCCTTGATTTGCATTGATTTCCTTTGTGTCCAAACTTGTTACATGTATAGCAGTATCCAAAAAAATATTGATTCATTCTACCTCCATTAAACCAATTCATCATCTGAGTTTTGCATTCACTAGCTCTATGTCCAACTTTCTTGTATGCAAAACATTGTCTGGAGAAAGGGATAGTATACTGATTTATTTTACTTCTACACTCTGTTGCCCTGTGACCAAATTTATTGCATGAAAAAAAACATAATTGAAGGATGGATACCTTTGAGCATTTGGTTTTCTAACAGGCGGTCTCCTAGTAAAGCTTCTTGGATTTCTTGTTTGTTTTCCTTTACCTTGAGTCTTTTGATTTTTCATTGTGCTTGAGGTCTTTATAGCCTTAAAACTTTCACCTATTTCTAGTCCCAAACCACCTTTGTCTTTAGATGGTTTATGTCCTGCAATCAATTCATCAAGCTTGGTGGAGCTTGTTTTGAAACTATCTTCATAGACTTCTACTTTTTCCAGATCTGTTCTCAGGTTTACCACTTCTTGTTCAAGCCTTGAGCATTCATCGGACTTGCTCTGCACCACTATATTCAGACAATCTTCAATTCTCTTATTTTCCTCCATTTGCACCTTCAATCCGGTAATCTCTTCATTTGCTTGTATTAGTTTCTCACTTACTTTTCTATGTCTTTCTTTGAACTTCTTCAGTTTCTCTTTCAATTTTCAAATGCATTCATTTGCCTCATCAATATTTTCTTTCAGATCTTTGTTTTCACTTTCAGCCTTGTCAAGATCATCAAGAGCTGCCTGGAGTTCTTCTTTATCATCTATTTTTTTTAATCTTCAAGACCTTCCTCAAGCTATTAGGCTTCTCCAGAGGAACCAAGCTCTGATACCAATTGTTGAATACCCAAGATACTGAGAGGGTGGGTGAATTAGTATCTTCTTTAACTTATTGAACAAACACCATCAAATTACTCCAATGTATATAACAGTAAAGATGAGCAAGAGCATTAAAAAAACATAAAATCACACAACACATGAACACCCACATTTTTACATGGAAAACCTAGAATGGGAAAAACCATGGTGAGGATTAGCTCACAATATAGTATAACCGGTTATAAGATATTACAAAGGGCAACTCACTGCCAAGACTCACTATCCAAAAAGGACTCACAGTCTAGAATGAGAGGCTCACTGCCTACAAAAGATACAGTAACAAAATGCCTTACAGCTAGAACATGAATTGATGAAGTTACACCTAACAAGTGTTGATCTAGTTCCTTTGATGCTCAATAAATTTTCACACCAACAGACATGTATTCACCTTCATTTGTATTCACATTCATTCCCTCATCTTTAATCTCAAAACTATCCAATATATATATCTAACTCATCCACAAGCATTAATTAGGTCGGCCTAATTAGATGCATCCCTTATTCACCGAAAAGATAACTATTAGCTTCGAGCATGTATAAAATCTTTCCAAAAACAATTCAAGTGTGTAGCATGCTACAACATGTCGGCATGGACCAAGGATAGGTTGCACATACATACACAATATAGAATTAATCCATTATAACATCAATTATATATTAGGTATGACAAAAATAGCAAAATGTAACATCAGAGTAATGCCAACTCGTCGTACGAGCACCTAAACACATGAGATTCTGAATATACAATCTTCCAACATCCAGAAACCATTTCCCAAAACCGCAAGCAACAATAATCACCAGAGAGGGATTGCAGACCAAAATACCAATGGATAATACCTGCATATTGGTTCATAATATCAGATCAACCTTGAGCTTAAGCTTGCAGTTGCAACTCATATAACATGGTGAAATCAATGACAACACAAAAGATGCATAATGATATGTTCTTCATTCTTCCAAAATATTTTTCTCACATGTTGGGCGTAGTAGTGGTGGGTTTATGTGGTATGGTTGCAAGGATACGATTATCCTTCATTGGGTCTCTTATCCTTTGTCTATATCAAATAATATCAAACCGAGCTAGATTATGCAAGCCAAAGGGTGTGTGTTGCCTAATTGGGTATGTGATGTAATCATGGATAGATGATCTAGTAAAATACAATTTACTGATGCAACATAGATACAAAAATTAAATACCCAATGCAAGGGTATACAACAAAATATTAGTTCTTATAGGAATAAACAACAAGATTGTGCAAAATAATAGATTTTATATACATTTCATGAGACAAAAGTTAAAATAGATCCATGTACAATATGATTGTATCAAAACAAGTACATGCTAAGATTCATAATACTTTCTAATTTGTTTATATTTAATATTCTCTATCTTCCATTCTCTTGTGATTCCATTAAATTATTGATGCAAACCACCTTTATGGATACAAATCGCATGCTATGAAACTAATATATTACACCCTCTATTCATGGAAGTTAAAACAATACCATGCCCTTGCAAGTAAACTCCAATAGGATACCATGTTCCTATGATTCATACTCATGACTAGAATAGTACTAAATAATAGAATCTAGTGAGAAAGAATCATGTTTAGGTTATACAAAAAACAAATAGGACAATGTGCTTTCTATTCAACATCAAATAGCTATAAAAAATAAACACACAATATAGAAGGATTTTGAACAACCAAATATAATAATACCACAACACATATACTATCTCCTATACATCAAACTAAGATTGTTTACCAAATCATTGTCACACCAAAACTCACCCCTAAAACCAAAATTGTGAATCCAAAAATAAAAATCCAAACAAAAATCCACTACAACTAACACTAGTATCAATTGCAACCAAGAATCACATCATAGCTCAAAAAAAGGAAATGCGAAGGTGGTGGGATCTTCCAATATTTTCTTCAAATAAAGATCATATCAAACTAAAAATCTTGCATCTATCTCTTAAGGTGCACTATTAACCTTGTTAATTGAGTCTCATTGTAGTTCTTCTTCATTTTCCTCAATTCTTTATTATACCACACTCTTCAAGTTCTTTCTAATTTTAGCTCCCCAACATGCATATATCTTAATTATTTTCTTATTTATAATGTTATTTTTCTTGTTAGGCTCCAATCTAGCTTCTTCTAGAAGAGGAAAAGCTACCATTTTGAATGCCCCTTCCTCTTTCTATGGTTTTACTAGATGTCCCTTCCTTCATATTGTATTTAAGTGTTCTCCTAATCTTCGTGGATTAATTTTTCATAATATTGAAATATCCTTCCTTATAGTGAATGATACACATCCATTAGCATCATGTTGCATACCACTTCATCCACATAAAGACCAATTTTGATAGCAACAATACAAGATTTATCAGCAAGTACATTATGGTCGTTCTTAAACCAATAAATCTTGTAAGGGTTAGATTTAGAAATTCTAGCAAGCTACAAATTTTTAACCATTTCTATACTCACTAGATTATTAATATATCTACCATCTATGATCACTTTCCACACTTTTGCCTTACACTTGTATGTTGTTTAAAATATTCTCTTCCTCTTCCAATCAAATTTTGAGGTTTCTTTATTCCTCGATATCAAAGTTCTTTACAACATCAAATTATGTCTAATATTTTCTTGAACTTATGTTAAATATTATTTCTCTTCTTGAGCTAATATTTCCCTTTTGGGGTTTTGGTAGCATTATATGGCCTTATACAAGTGAAACATCTCAAGGGCTTCCAATATCTAGAAGATTATCATCCCCATTCCTTATCTCCAAAGCCTACCCTTCCTCTAAAGTTGACCTTCACATTCTTTCCTTTTTGTGGCTCTTCAATCATTGCAAGTTTTGAGGAGACTCATTTCAGTCTCTTTAATTTCTATCACTCCTTTTACTCATCATATTTCTTTTTTTGGTCTAGTTTCTCCTCTTCCATTGAACCATCTTCATATGTCATGTTCAAAGGATATACCTCCACCAAGGCAAGCTCATCTGAAGTTGAAACTTATTCCATTCACATATTAGGCTACTACTTTCCCTTCATTATTGTATATATCTATCTAAATTTGAAGCCTCATAAATTGTTCAATATAAGCTTGCACTAACTAATCTCTTTGCATTAATTTTTGAAATTCTTTAAATATTTTTTGTTTGTAATCAAAAGACAAGAATTGAGTTCTTAGATGTTTCAACATCTTGGGCTACAATATATTTTTATCATTTCTTTATCTTCTTTTCAAACTTTGCATACTCTCCCAACATAGAGTTGCATGCAACCAAAATTTGGATGTTATAATTTTCACTTTTAAGGTCATCCACATTAATTTCTTCCATCTCAAAATACTTCTCCAATTCCTAGAACTAGTTTAGGAATAAATCTGAATTGAGCTCAACTTTAAAGTCTAAAATATCAACTTTTACCTTGGATTCTTGTTTCGTCACAACTTCAATGAACCTCTCCATAGGGTCTACTACCCTAGTAGCATTTTTCAACTTATCTTGTTCCTTTTAAAATTCATCCAAATGCAATATATCCTTAATGGCTTCTAATATCCTAATCAATTCATCAACATTTCTCTCCATCCCCTTCTTCCCTAATTCATATAGACTCCTCTTTGGGTCATCATAAACTACCATGATACCAAAACTGATGTAGACCACATCTATGGTTTCAAATCACATGCTTTTCATCTTATGCAAATAATCATCTACCTTTGTAAGTTAGTATCTAAAATAATACTCTACCCTTGCAAGTAAATTCCATTAAAATGACATGTTATTCTGATTCATACTCATAATTAGAATAGTACTAAAATAACATAAACTAACAATGAAGAATCGTGTTCAACTTATACAAATAAATGCTAGTGTTTTTTTTAATGATCAAACAACTAGAAAAGTAAACACATAATATAGGAATATTTTGAACAAAAAAATAGTCACACAACATAATACAATTATTGCCTCCTTTACATCTAATTAGGATTATTTCTAAAACTACTTTGTCACACCAAAAACTCCCCCAAAACTAAAATTGTGAATTCAACTAAAAGAAAATCCTAAATAAATATGATTACAACTACCACTAACAACAATTACAAACACTCCTGTTGGGAATTTAGAAAAATCATCGTGCAGAGGCGGAGGCTATGTTTATCAATGTTAAGTATGCCATTAGTAAAGGTTACTCCAAGTTGTGGGTGGAGGTTGGTTCCATGAACATCATTAATTATCTTTGTGGCACTCAATCGCTGAGTTGGAAGTGTTGATAATCTAATAAGGGATACTATAATGATGTTGCAATCTTGTGTTGAGACTCATATTTCACACATTTATCGAGAAGGTAACTCGTTGGCGGATTTCTTTGCCAACGAGGTTATCAGGCTCAATGAATTTTATTCATGGGAGGAAGGTGAGATCATTCCCGAGGAAGCCAAAAGTTTATTGTAGAATGATGGCATGGGATGAAGTGTGGAGAAATTTATGGCATGGTACTTGCCTTCATTTCACATGCTTTGTGGGTGCTTTACTGCCTTCTGGACTTCTATTGTGTGAATTTCACAAGGTCTCTGAGAATTGTGTGTTAGTTATCATGGGAGGTGAAAGGAGCTTAATCGAACCACATTCATGTGGAGACATTAGACATAAGAAGAAGCCCTGGTCTGTTTTGTGGCATGGGAAATTTACTCCATATTTGGAGAGACTACATGGGCATGATCCTAATGCCTCTACTCAATTCGTCTTGTTTTGGCATAACCGAAAGGTTAGGGTTAAAGATTTGGAGGTGGAAGTGAATGAGGACTTGATTGCCTCAGTTATTGGTTTGTTGACTGTTGGTAGGAAAAATTTTAAAGATAAGAAAAGCAATGAATAGGCGATGACTCAGTTTTTCAAGGATGGTGAGAGGAAAGTCTTAATCAAGCTGGAAATCTAGGGTTATGAAAGAATATCTTTGAAGAATATTTGGGAAAGTGTTTCTGAGGTGATGATCACGTATGTTACCTTGGAAGGGAGATTTAAGGCCATCCTGGGTTATCATTTCACACTCCTTAATCACTTCAAGCATGGTCTATTTATTTCTTTTCTATTTTTTCTTTTATCTTCATTGGAGGTTTTGGTGTATGCGCACCTTAAAAATAGAAAGGCCCCGATCCTCCATGAGGGACTAATTATTCTGATAATGGAACATATTAAGACCCTTATCCCAGCCCCTACCATCAAAGGTAAGGAGAAGAGTTTTTCTGATGATTCTGGGTCGACGGGTGAGGACTCTTCTTCTTCAGAGGAGAAGGAATGGAATGGTGAGGAGGAGGAATTTTCCTTAGGTGTTGTGGCTACTTCTTCAAAGAAAAGGAAGGGAGGTGGTGTGAAGAGAAATAGGTATGCGAAAAGGATTTGGGGAGTGATGAGACAGATGTGGGGTCTGATGACTCATCTCCTATTCTGGAGGAGGCAACGGGTGGAAAAGATGTTGTTGGTGATGGTGGTGAAGTGGGGTCCCAGGTTAAAGAGGTTGGAGCAATTAAACCCCGAAGGATTTCTTTGCACATTGTAAATCTGAGGAGCAAAGCTCTGGTGTTTGTGACCAAGGAGCCTGAGGAAACTAGTGCAGACAAGAGTGTAGGTGACAATATGGTGACCATTGTGGACTCCCCTTCGTAGGAGGTGCCTAAGGAGGAGGAGGATAAGGAAGAAAGGTGTCGGGAGGAGGAGGATGGAAAAAAACCAAAAGCAAGTCAGGAACCCTGGAAAGTGGATCCTCTTTCTGAGGGTTTTTTCATATTTGGACGAGGATGCGACCTCCATGTTTAATCTGTTGGATATGGCTAGAGCTGGGGCTACAGGTAATTTCAAGCTAGCTAAATGGTCTTTATTGGAATTTAACAAGATAAACATTAAAATCAAAGGCTTAAAAGAAAATCTTAAGAGTGTCCCTAAAGGTGTTGTGCCAGACATCCTAATTGATAGGATGGTGGAACTTGAAGGGTCCTACCATGATTTTAAGTCTCTTTGTGAGGAAATAATTTCTGCTCTGGAAGACAAAGTATTTGGTATCAATGTGAACATCAAAAAGCTTATGCAGGCGTGCCACATTTTTGTCAAGAACAGTGGAGAGTCCTTAGAAATCGTGTTTAGGAAAATCAATGAATTGAGAAAATATCATATTTACTTCTCTAAGCTCATGGAGAAGGAATGTGTGGCAAAGGGAAAGGGTAAGAAGAATCCTAAAGATGATAAGGGACTTGTGACTAGAGGTTCGACTGAGTGGAAGAAAACCTTTGATGCTGAGAAAAAGGAAATGCTGGATATGGTTGAAAAGAATAAGAACCAACAGTTAGAGATGGCCAATACTCTAGGTGGCCTGAGTTAGTTTTTTATTTTTGCTTTATGTTTGGGTTGGGGTGGTTTCATTTTTTTTGTTGTTTGTTGGTTGTTGGGTGTTGTTGGTTGTCTATGGTCTTATCTTTGTTTAGCACCTGTTTTTTGGCATTTTTTGGTTGTTGGGTTGTTGTTGGTGGTTTGTTCTGATTATCCTTTAAGGCAACATTTTGTGTCTTTTGTTGTAAAGGGTTTTGGGGTCCCTTCAAAACTTGTTTTTCCCAATTAATCAAAGCAACAATTACAACCAATAATTACAAAATTTTCTTAGCAAAAGGAAATAGACAAGTAGTGGGGGACCTATCATAAAAGGGTGGCTACATCAATTGTTTTGCTATCCTTATATAGGGATAATTAATATAATAAGAGGATACCAATCAAAAACATGGTACAATGACCTATGCACATGAAATAGGAACCATGGGGCCAATACTTAAATGATTACAACTCTTATCCTTTATTAGAATTGGGTGCAACCCCTTATAGCTTGTAAAATATCCCTTAAAAATGTAACAAGATACATGGTTTGGAACTTGGCGTAATTTTTCAAGTATGAAAATCTCGGGAACCAATATTCAATTAGATGACTTTAAAATTGGTATGAAATTCAAACACATTGGCACATGGTTTAAAGTAGGCACCTTTTACAAAAATAACATGCCCCAACTTACAATAAAGCAACAAAATATAAATTTATACATGTGTACATGATCAATGTCCTCTTAATATACCATGATTATATGTTGGAGGTTTCAACATTAATGTGTACCACTCAAAAAATGACTATTTGTAGTTTTGCATGAACAACCAAAGGGTTGTAGCTATAATTGAATCTACAATAACACCAAAGCATCAACATAAATAAGACACTTACACAAGACAAGAAAACGTTAAAGATTTTTTTGGGTGGTGCAAGAATGTTTGACCTTGGAGATGCTCTTACATCAATAGGTTGGGCGTTGGGTTTTAGGAATGTGGGTAGTTGTGTCAAGATGTCTACTAAGAGAAGATGTAACGCCCCGCCACACAACCCTAGAGGAAGTTGCAATTAACTACTTAAACTGACTATTTTTTTTTTTTAAAGAACAATTAACATGCAAGTTCACTACCCAATGCCAACAACCTCTAAGGTTACGAGACAAAGGTTATATAGAACCTCAACAAAAACATGAATCTAAACCATGTCATTCATTTATTTAAGAAATTAAAACACATACATTCCATACATGATAAAATTACATCAAAGCATAAGAGATAACCTTCAATTTCATTTATCCATAATTAACAATACGATTACATCTCTCATTCCCCGAATGAGGCAAGTCCAATAAACATGGTTACAATTACAACTTTCCACCTCGGTAACAAATGAGGGGTAATAAATCACAAGATTAATTGAAATAAATAAGGCATGAAATGAAACTGGATCCCACGAGCTCCCCAACTGGAAATCTCGTCCACACGATCAAAAAGAAAAAACCCAATGGAGTAAGGTGCATGTTCCACCCAACCAAGTGGA
This sequence comes from Sequoiadendron giganteum, assembly GCA_007115665.2. NCBI lineage: Eukaryota > Viridiplantae > Streptophyta > Pinopsida > Cupressales > Cupressaceae > Sequoiadendron > Sequoiadendron giganteum. The sequence continues at coordinate 117,554,201 of CM021109.1, forward strand.
ACCCAAAGGCCCACCCCCCGTGCTAGGAGATAGTAACAAGGATTCCTAGCCAAGACCATCTACCTCTAGGCACAGGCTAAAACACAACCAGACTGAAACAAATACAAATACATCACTTAACACAATGGTTACAATGCTTCCAGAATTACATAATCAATTGCATCACTGATATGAACATACTGTTGACTTAGGAGAAGTGTCATCAGAATGTTACATGGGTTATCCTAGTAAGTCTTCCTAGGCCCTGACCCCCATTTCGGGTTATCCTGGTAACCTCTAATGGCTTCCGACCCCTCATGCTAACCATTGCGGAATCAGTTATCTCTCGTAAAGACAAGATAACGATCTTGCCATTCCAAGCCTTCTCGTCCCATCCCAAGTCTATACAAGCCCTTGCGTCCATGAGCGAGGCATAATTATCTTATTAGGTGTTTGATATTACATAATCCTCTAATCAGTTTAATTACGTTATCATTGGATTAACTAACTTACAATGAGTTATCCTGGCACCACTTTGTGTGTCGACCCTCATTGCAAGCCACTCCTCTAAGACAACACATGGAACAACTCCACAACCCAAGGGTACACAAGTGTGACCTAAGGATATAAAATCCCTATCCACGACATAAAGTCAACACATTCCCGTTCATGATACTGGGTAACAAACTGGATATAGTTAAACGCACTACCCAAGGAAATTCAAAGGTTGACTAACACAGTAAGACAACCCACATAATTGAAAACCCATTTGGAAGACTTATCATTCTCTATAACTCAATTTTCCCCTAACGATGACGAAAATAGTTCACAATCAAGACGAGCAAGAAGACAAGAATTAAATCTACTTTGGATTTACTAAATCCATTTCTTCATTAACATTCAGTAATTTATTGCATTAATAAAACTAAATTAAAATACGTCTTTTTCAGACAAGGGAAAAATTAAAACTCAATATGTAATTCCCTACTTGCATTTAAATAATAATAAAATATCCAATTAATTCGACTAATCAAAAAACATTGATATAAAATAATTATTGCTTCCTCTTTTCCATATAATCGTTTTAAAATAATTAACTTGTCTTAAAATCATATTATTTAATATCAAACTACTTCTCCTTCAAAAATAATATTTTAAAATAAAAAAATGATTTAACTAGAATTATCATGTTTCAATTTCCTTAATTTGACCTAAATCATGCCTTCAAGAAAAAACATAACTTAAATATATATACACATAATATATATATATATATATATCTATGCAACTCATTTATATATATATTATATATATATATTATATATATATATATATATCTATTTAATTATCTAAAACAAATATATATAATATTATAATACTATATAATATAATATTAATCATTAATACATATTAATATATTAACATAATATTTAATATTAAAAAATATTTTTTAATATTTTTTTTGAAAAACAAACAACTTATGCCTCGAGCCGCGCGCCAACCCTTAGGGTTGAGTCGTGGTTTTTCCTGGGGCCGTGTGCTTAAGGATGTGGCACCAACTGTGCTTTGCACAGTCGGCCCAGGTGGTAGCGGTGGTGGTTGCGTGCACAGTCGGCCACCATCGCTGGTGGCGATGTGCATTGCACAACCACCCACCAACGATGGTGGCGGCGGCTGTGTAAACAGCCATCGCGCCGGGCGGGGTAAGGGTTGCAGGAGTCGCGCTGGGTGCGGCTCCCCCCACGCGCCTCCCATGGGGGTGCGGTGGGGGTGAGCCCCCAGCGACCTCCCCCAAACCCTCTGTCATTTTATTTTTTTATTTTTTTATATAAAAAGAAAATCCAAAAAAATCCCTACGGATTTTTGAAATTCGTGAATTTTCCAAGGGTTTTTTTTAAATTTTTTTACAAAAAAATGGGCAGCATAACTTCTCAAATATAAATATATATTTAGATATATATATGTGTATGTATATATAGATATATATTTAAAAAAAAACACAACAAAAATTTGCATAATAAATTGAGAAAATTATGTTTAAATAGATCATTTCCAGCCAAGAACACCATTTTTTCCTTGAGAAAACTCAAATAAAAACATAGGTTTATGATTTGCTACAAATTTTAACTTTAAGTTTTCATCATAGTTCAGGTTTTGAATTTTCCAACATGATTTTCAACAACAAACATATATAAATATAATTTCAAAAACAACTAAATTTAAAAGCATGAACCTGGTATTCTAGAGTTTGAGAAGATCCAGATGGTGCACGGGTTCTTGCTTTCATTCCAACTTCAGCTCAACAATTTCCATAGATTCAATCCAAAATCCACAAACAACAAAAATTCCTTCTTTTCCTCTATTTTCAATTTCTCATACTTGTTGAAGAAAACTCATTCCAAAAAAACCAAATAATAAAAAAAATTCCCAAAAATATCCATGCAACCACCCTCATAAATTTTCCAAAACAGAATAGGAAATATCTCTATTTTCCAATTTTTGAATTCAAAATTTTCTAAAAAGAAATGTAAATTCTTTTTCAATTTCAACAATATATCCATAACTTCAAAATGAATAACTTAACTTATTTCAACATAATCAATTTAATTAATTAATAAAATAATCTAATCCAAGATTGCATTATTTATTAATTAAATTAAATTCATTAATAAATTAGATCACATTACTAACATAAAACCAGATAAATTTAATCCACAATTTAACTACAAAAGCATTTATTTACCTTAACAACATGCGATTAAATAATCAAAGAGAAGGAACAATATTAATGCAACTTAACCCGACTAAGACCTGATGACACACTATGACTAGGGTGATGAATTGGCATGAAAAACCTAGCTACTATCTCCCAATCGAATTTCGTTGGGCAATGGACACGCTCAAACTTGTGAAACTAGGTGGAGTCGATGTCCTGTACCTGTCAACCAATGAACAAAGAGTATATCCATATGCATATATATGTCATAATTAAAACACACCGTGAAGAGGAAATCATAGAATCGCAGGGCACTCACAAGCGAGTGATGCGATACTGTCCCCTTCACCAATATAGTATTACTAATTGACGTATCTAACATATTACTTTAATCAAAAGCATAAAACATTATTAATTCGAATATCCACTAAGCTAATCCAAAATATGTCAACATGATAACATCTAAATACAGTATCATCACATCAAAATACATCACCAAATCATGATAAAGATAGTGATCAAATAGTAATTGAGTCCATAGTCAAAGTACTAACAGAACTAAAACATAGCAAAGGAGAACAACACTGTTCACACAACAGAGAAAAACAGAGGGGTATTACAGAAGAAATAGAAATATTTTGAGAAAGCACATGAAGCTTGTATTTATGGAGAAGATGGAGCGATGGAGAGGGATTGTGTAGAGAGAGTTTGTGAATAATTGTGTAGGTTGAAAGCGAAGGTTGGATGCTTTGGAGGGGTGATAAGTTGGAAATAATAAGAGATGAGATGAGAGGTTAGAACTTGTGAGTGATAAGTTGTTGGATGAAAGTTCAAAACATCTAAGCATAGTGATGGTGGAAGATACAACTAAAGGTCATCTCTTACTTCTAAAAGAGATGAGTTACAAAAAATTTATTAGATAGACCTCAAAATACATGTGAACTATTTCAGTGAGTGAAGTACAAATATACTTACTTTCATCTTCTACATAGAGGACATCAACTAGAATGAAAGATAATACTGTAGACACTTAAAAATGTCATGAATGATATCATGCACTCGAATCAGATATACTAACATCATTTCGTCCTAAAATCCATCCTCTTTTCGCTTAATTGATTAAATTAGCCTAGCTGTTTAATTAATTGCATCATTTTTCATCTATTAATTTGATTAATCTAATTAGGTTAATTCATCCCCTTTCATGCTAACATTTTGTCCTATTAAATTGAATAAATCAAATTATTCAATTTAATCCCTAAATTCCTCTTATTTAATTAAATATTCCTATTATTTAATTAAATATCATAACACTTTCCCCTTTTTTATTAAATCATTTATTTAATGAATATTGTCTAATTCCCCTAATTTGCATAATTGAAACTTTATTTAATTATCAAATCACTAATAAATCTAATCCCCCCACTTGCAAGGGAATATTCCTCCTTTGCATATTCCTCCAGAAGGAATATTCCCCCTTTTGCACATTAAAACTTTGTTTTAATTTGCTAAATATCTAATTTTTCTCACCCATGAGAATATTCTCTTTCTTCACTCATTTAAAAAAGAATATTCTTTCTTATAACAAACTTACAAGACTTCTTGTGCAAGTTTTGAATGTGTGTTTGTTTGGAAGAATATGAACCCTTGATTCTTTCCTTAATCCATGTGATCATTGATTCTCATCCATTGATGAGAATCCATGATCCATGTTTCATCTCTCCTCCATTTTTTACCATTGATTAACCTTTTTAATCTTAACCCTTCATTTCTCATTTTCTCTCCTATAAATAGATCACTATTTGGAGACAAATGGATGCATATTTTAAGAGAAAACTCATGTTGTTAAAATCACTTGCACTTGCACTCATATTTAGCACTCATTTAACATCTTTTTAGTTTAATTTCTTGCATCATCTTAGTTTAGCTTCCATTAATGCCTTCCATGGTAACTTAGATGCATACATTTAGCATATCTCGTAACTAGGGTTTCAATATTTTTAGCTTAAACTTCATTTAGATTAGCTTTGCATATACCCATATTGATCATCTTAGATTTTATCATGTAAATTACTAAATCATGTTTTCATACACATCTATCATCGGTTTCATCAATTCTCTTCAATAGAATCAATCGAAACAGTCTCATCATCCAAGGGATTTGGAAAGGATTGCCATTCCACATCAATACAACACCACTCCCCCAATAGGATGAGTTTCAATGGATTAGAATAGGTGTTTTTGAAGCTTTCATGATTTGGAATGTTAGTTTTAGTGGATTCCTAGTTTAGTATTTATTGATTGATCTTATTGGACTGATGTTTAGTGGCTTGAATATGCTTTGTATCCTCATGGATCAAGTGTAGTCAACCCATACTAATTTGTCAGTCACAAATACATCATTGGGATTGACTTCTTTAGCTTTGAATGTGTAATTTTTATATTTAGGGTGTGGGTTCTGCATAGCATTAATGATAATTTAAGCTACCATGATTTTGAATTATTTTGTTTTCTTCTCCTCCTACAAGTTTCTCCTTTTGGTCATAATTTTGTTGGTATGTGGCGACTGATCATTCTATACTGTACACTCTTCATGTATCCTCGTTGGGGTCTGGGGGGCAGCCCTGCCAAAGATAATTGTCCTACTTTTTCGCGAAATTACCGAAAAAGGGAAAAATCATAAAAAGGGAAAAAACCCGATTTTGTATAACCCTAATTTAGAAAGGGTTTGGGATAGAGTTACAGTATGATAAGAAATAGGCGATTATTCACGATATTGTAATAGGGTTTTGCACTAGTTAATAATATCATTGGATGGCTGCAGTTTGGTGGATGTAGCCCACATTGGGTGAACCACGTTAAATTCTCTATGTTAATTTTATGTGTGATTTTATTTCTGGTTTATTTGATAAAATCTGCATTTAACTTTTAGATATCTGCCTTTGAAATCCTAACAAATTTTCATCAATTTCTTATCAATAGCTAGGGCATGTGGTAGGGCTCTTGTCAAATTTCACAAACAATTTTTCCTTTGAGTGTGTCATTTTTTATAGATGTTTGACAAGGTTTGTACATTTAATTCACCTACCTACCCCTTATTTTCATGTCATCCTTTACATTAGATACCTTTTTAGATGCTTATGCCACCAAACAACACACTTTTCTATTATACATATATACTTTTTTCATTTTTTTTCTTAAGTGCCTTCATGATAATTTTTTAATCTTATTTATGACATTCCAATGGTTCATCTTACAATGTTTTTAAATTGACATCCACCAACTCTACTATTTCCAAAATTTTATATGGGCCTAACCATTGCATTTTTAATTTTACCTAATTATTGAATTTATTATCATATAGTAGGACCATGTCTTCAATTTAGAGTGTTTTGTGCAACAAATTTCTATAATGTCATGTTTTTGGCACCTTTTCTCTTGGTTTTGGTGGCAAGCCGCTAATAACCTTTCCCATATAATTTTTCCAATTCCCTCAATCTTTCTTATAAAGATTCATCTTCACTCAATAATAACTTAGTAGCTAGCCTTAAGCTAGGTACAATATATTGCATAGCTAATGATGCATTAGTTCCATATACAAATTCAAATGGGAAAAAAATAGTTAATCTTTTGTAAGTTGTTCTATAAGCCCATAATATTATTGGTATTTTGATGTCCCAATCTGTAATGTTCTTGTTGCACATGTTAGTAAGTTTGGTGCCTACAATTTTATTCAAAACATCACTCGCTCCATTCACTTAAGGGTGGTCTAGGGTCTAATTCTATTGTGATTGATTATAAAGGTATCTAATGACTCCACAATTGTATTTTTTATAAATTTATTTCCTTGATCACTTGTTATGCTTAGTGGAAAATTAAATATTTTTATGATATTTTGGTAGATGAATATTGCCACCATTTTAGTAGTACAATATTTGTTGCTTCTACTTCATCCCATTTTATAATATATTCAATTCTTGACATAGTGAATCTTTCTTTTAATTTATTTTTAGGGATATCAATAGTTCCAATAAAATATATGCCCATTTTTCAAATAGGGATTGTGCTAATTGTTGCATGTGTTGTCATTGATTTCAATAGAGTTGTATTGTGTAAGGTTGTATGTGATGTAAAGAGAGTGGTGATCAAATATGTCAAAAGAGAGAGTTTAGAGGAGCAGACAAAGGAGTAGTCTAGAGGAGTAGAAAAAGGGGTGATGATCAAAAGAATTGTGAGGTGAAGGACATGGTGATGAAATTCATGAACATGTTATTTCATTAGTATCGTCTATGCATAGTTGTACCTTATCTTCTGAAGTTCATGAATAGGTGAAACTTGGCAAGTTGAAGAGTATGTTGATATGAAGAAGTTGTGGTTTCTTGTTTTTGATGGAAAGAGTTTTAATTGTTGTCTATGGTGTTGTGAATGTTGTATTCATTGTCCCTTGATGTAAATCATTGAATAAGATATGAACGAAAGTATATAAGGTTTCAAATAGTGAAATGTAAAGGAAGTTGCACTGGAGAAGCTTGAGAGAATTCTCTGTATTCCTCTGCATTTGAAGATATGGCCTTATGGTTTGGAAGTTAGAAAAAGGAAAGTGTGAAGTATATATGTTCCTAATTTTAGATCATAGAAGCTACTGCAAAATATTCCAAAGCTAGCAGAGTGAAGACAATAGTATAGTGTTGTTGTAGTAAAAAAGAGTCAAAGGAATGCTCTGTATTTCTCCACATTTCAAGATTTTTGATCTTGCAGCTTGGAGGATAGTCAAATACACATGAAAGGTATGAATGGTTCAAGTTTCAAATGATAATATGTACCATAGAGGTTCTTCGGAGTCAACAGAGTAAGGATGGGTCATGTTACTATTTAGGATTGGCAGTGGGAGAAAGTAAAAGCCACCACATTTCACCACATTACAATATTTGGCTTTGCTATTTGGAGGATAAGTTTAGATTGTATATATGTTTTCTTGTTTCAAGTTTCAAGTGTTGAGGATTACCACAAGTCTGGTTTTCAATATTCTATTTCAAGACTGTGTATTCAAAGTTTGCAAGAGATGTTGGGTTCAGTGTCTGCTTGTTTGTGCCAGTGTGGAGATGTGTGTTAAGGTAAAATAGGTCTTTCTTAGCTCTTGGTTTGAGCCACATTTGATTTCTACTTACCACAAATGTCTTCAGAGCCAGCTTGTTGTGATCGTCACATGTTTCATGCTACATATTTCATCTTTGTCGACAAAGGAGAAAGTTTTTGAAGCTTGCAGAGGATATAAATAAAAGATCAAGTTTGTTGCAAAATGGATGAGTGTATGTGAGTATGCGAGGAGGTATGTGGGAGTGTGGATGTGATTATATGTGTTTGTGGAGGTGTGTTGAAGATAACAAAGGTTGTTGAGCAGAGGTGTTGAAGATATATACTAGTGTGAAGGGTGTTGATGCTACAAAGGTGATTGATCAATAGATTTTGTCAAGTTTTTGTACAGAGGTTGTAGCCTCTTTTTGTAACTATTGCAGCCTATAGGGAGTTGTAACTTCCTTTAGTTGAAGCCATAAAAAATATATTTTAGGTACTTGTAGCTTCCTTTGGGTTGTAGCCCATAAAACTTGTTGTAAATCTTGTTTTTATTTGTAAGGATGGATTTGGACAGTAGATCCGAGCAACTTTCTCACCATAGTTTTTCCTTTCTAAGATTTCCACGTAAATCTGGTGTTATGCTTGTGTGTTTGTGCTTTGAATTGCATAGTTTTTTTCTTTATCTATGTAAGGTAGTAGAAATATTTGGTTGATAAAGTTGAATTGGATTAATTTGTGGTATATATTGATTCTTTCCCCCTCTTAGTATATCAATGTGCTCTAACAATTGGTATCAAAGCGAAGTTCCTTGTTGTAGCCTAATAGCTGAAGGTAGATCTTGGAATAGAACGGATGGCTCAAAAAGAGTCCTCTTCTAAAGCATCAATATTTGATGGAAGCAACTATGCCTTCTAAAGTGTAAGGATGGAAGCCTATCTCACCCCACTAGGGTATGATGATTAGAGAGCTGCAAAAGATGCTTATACTGAACCTGCTCATCCTATTACAAATACTAATGTGAAGAATTCCCATGAAAACAATGCTAACTTAAGTGATTTAAGAAATTCAGAGTTTGTCAAGGTAGTGCAGTGCAAGACAAACAAAGAGATATGTGATAAACTCAAACATCTCTATGAAGGAAATGGTAATGTAAAGCAAGAAAAATTACAATCTTACAGAATAATGTTTGAGAATCTAAGGATGAAAGAAGAGGAAAAAATTGCTAGCTATTTTCTCTGGGTGGATGAAGTAGTCAATGAAATCGGAGGAATAGTGAAGAAATAACTGATTCAATGGTTGTGAAGAAAATATTGAGAACTCTCCCTCACTGGTTTGATTGATTTTTTTTTTATTGAAGAAGCCAAAGATCTAAAGAAAATTACCATGGAAGATTTGTTTGGGTCTCTCACTGTCTATGAGATGAGAAATGAAGTCCAAGGTACATACAAAAGAGAAGATGGTTTCAAAGTTGTGAAGAAATAAGGAACATCTAGTTCATATAGTGAATCTAAGGAAGAAGAAGCAAACTTTGTGAGAAAGCTGAAGAAGGGATCACACAAGTATAAAGGTAAGTTACCTTTCAAATGTTTTAAATGTGAATGAGTTTGCCATTATGTTTCTAAACGTTCTTTTGGAGAAAATGAAAATAGCAACAAGGGTTTCAAGAGGAACAAGTTCAAGAGGAACCTCCTTTCCAAAGAAGACTACAACTCCTCAAAAGAAGTAGATCACTACTCATCAGATGATGAAAGAGGAGAATCCTTATTCATGGACATGGTGATATCTAATGGTTCAAACAAGACTATAGATGAAGAATAATGTGAAGTTGATTTTGAAGGTGAACTTATTTATGCTCTTGAAGGCTTGGAATGTGCAAGGAAAGAGAAAAAATAATAAAAATACCTAATTGACTCGACCGAACACCCTCCGCCTGGATTTGTTCTTTTTCAACTTCCAAATCCGCAACAATCCTTACCTGATTAGCATTTTCCAAAATTTCAACCATCATATTCATAGTATTCCTGGTGGATTTTAAGATCTTGTGGCTCATTGCCAACACCTTCTAGATAGACTCTTTTATGTTTTTAAGCTTTTCCTCCATTGCAGATAGCTTGCCATCATGGTTACTCTTAAATTGCTGCAGATCCTCAATTGTTTTCTTGAGGCAGTCAACCATGTATTTCTTTTCTTCCTTAGTCCATAAGTCAGTGGCCTTTTCTCTGTCTTTGTTTGTGTTATCAGTCAAATCGGGCTTTTCCAACTTAATCTTTATTGAGGATCTATTAATTAATCTTTATTGTTAATTAAATGGAATAATAGAAAATAATTAAATATTTGGTTACATGTCTTTATCTTTATAATTTTTTTCACATAATCATGCATACAAAGGACAAATACAAGAAAATGGGTACCAAATGAAGTGAAACTAATTCATAAAATTTTATTTTCTAATCAAAACATGTAAGGATACCATATATATTACCTTTATTTCCCTTTAGTTTTAATAAATACCATTAGACTATAGATCAACCATGTGATATAAACTTTTACAAGAGTCATCTCATCAAAAGGAAAGAGAATCCCTCTCATTAAAAGAGAATAATTTTATTCTTTAAATTCATTCACTAATATGTCTCTTGTATATTACTCCATTCCATCAGATATAATGAAATTAAACCTTTCTTATAGAGTTGATTTTTAAACATTTCTTATAAACAAGTTTAGAAAAAATATGTATTTGAAAAATTCCTTCATGTAGTTTTAAGTAATAAATATAAGCCTAATGAGACCAACAAAGCTTTTTATTTTATATTTTGTAAGATGCAGAGTAGCCTACATTCTCATTATATATTGAATGGTTTATTCATTTTATATTCTTAGTTATGAGAATTGAATCCCTTGATTGGAATTCTTGTGAGGAAAGTACAACAAGTATCTTATTATGAGTATGCTTATAAAATGGTTATATTGGCTCATCTACAACTCATCCCTTAGGGATATAGTTTTGGATACTTTCTAACTCATTACACCACACAAAAATTAATATACCTTATTATTTCCAACCATGGTTTATCCTTATATACCTTGTGAACTATAAAATCAATCGATATAGTTTACCCATAATCATCATATATTCAAAATCAAATGTGTGTTTATCAATATAATCAATGTGATTATAAATGTAATCAATATATAAACTTTCACATTCCTAATTTGATATCTTATAAGATTCATAGATTTTAAAATATTTTCAAAGTTATTGGTAAAATATAATCATAATCACTTGATGTATATGGTGATAACACTATACATGAAATTATGAACTCATTGCATCCATTTAAGTTAGGTGAATCTGTTGGAAAATCAAGGTGAAACTTGTAGCAATATGAACTTAAGAATGCATTTATAAATACGAAATTATGTAATCAAGATTACCAATTACTTATGTGATTATCAATTCCAATAATGAAAGCAAAACATCAATACCACAAGTTGAGAATCACAAGTGACACAAGATATACATGGAGAAACCCTTGCGAGAAAAAACTCCACACCTAAAGAGATGCAATGCTTGTATTAATCTTCAAATGAAGTACATCAGTACAACACTCCTCTCTGAATTTTTGCAGCACTTCATTACTCTATCAACCTGCAAACAAACTTATGAAACCACCACCTCAATGCTCCAATACATAGAAGTTTGTGGGAGAGAATACCGCTTGTGATATCCTGAAACAACAAGTAAAACCACCTAGAAAAACCCACGCCCATCCCAATAGACAACCCATAAACATGGTGAAAATTATTAAATACCCACATGGCCTTCACATGGGTGCCTAACCCATAACCAATCAGAATTGGTCATACTCGAGTGCTCCATTACTCTATGATGGATCATACCTAGAATATGAAAAATTGGGCGCCTAACCTAGGATGACATGCACAACATGCAAGGTCATACACTTCTAGGTGGTCCCCACCCAAAAAGTGGATGCCCAAAAGGAATATTCTCCCAAGATGCTCTATAACCATCACCATAGTGGGTCCACCTCTATGAATTCAATTACAATTTGTCATAGAAAATTAAATAATAAATAATTTTCCTCTCATGTCCTCTAGGACATTTTCAAAAGAACGTGGAGACACATAATATCAACTTAGGATAGAAATTATAATTTCACATATCCTAACAAAATCTGGTGTACAGATTAAACACATTGAAACTCTAGTTGACCTAGATGACTATAAAATGAAGTTCATAAAAAATAGAGAGAAAATTTTATTACAAAGCTAATGATATAATCCATATTATATTTTCTAAAGATGAAATTCTTGAGACCAACAAAATTATTTATATTTACTAATTATTTGCATCTATTGAATTAGTTATGCTTGATGATAACATAATTGATGATTTTTTAAAAATATTGTAGGATAATTCTCTAATAGTTTGTGATGATGACATAGAAAATAAGGTTGAACAAGCACCTTTGGTTGATGCCATCACAAAATATGATACACTCTCCTCCATGCCTAAATTTGAAATCAAGCCAATAATCTAAGCTTTTACCCACATTTCAACATCAACAATGGATAGATAGGTCTTCAAAATAGTGAAAAAACATTACAAACTCATCAAATATCTAACAATTAGGCGTTGAAAATATAAGTAAACAACTTGGTATTTGGAGAAAAACATGAGAAAATAATGAAATTTTAGAAAATATCAATTTATTACCTCAAGTACAAAGTATGTTTCCAATATTTTTTCCTAGCCGTTACAAATAATTTCAATTGTACATATACAAATCAACTTGATAATACAAAGTTTTCACTTGTACAATCAATTGCTAGGATTAATTTGATCTAATGGTTCAAATTTAATGCTCCAATTGAAGGTCAAATTTCATTGGATAACATATGTGCAACTATAGACACTTTTTAACTAATAAAGAGATAAATACCACTAATGAGGCATCTACCATTGACTAGGAAGATGATACTATGCATTAATTTCTAGAGTTCTATTGAACACTCAGAAATCTGAGAGGGGGGTGAATTAGTATTCTATAAAACCATTCAAACATTAGCCATCCAATTACTGAAGCATATTCAAATTTTATAAGGAAATAAAGCATGAAAATATCCACAACATCACATAACACATGAACACTAGGATTTTTATGTGGAAAACCCAAAATGGGAAAAACCATAGTGAGGGTTAGCTCACAATATATTATAATCGATTATAGTATATTATAGAAGTGCTCACTACTAGTGGATTCAATGTCCAAGTGGAATCACTATCCATAAAGAAAATATAGAAGAAAAATGGTTGTCTAATAGCCTATTTTGAACTATTACAAAAGCATCTACAATATGCAGGAATATAGTTCCAATGAAGTACAATATCAATCTTCACACTGATCTGGATCAATGCTCTGCTCTGCTCTACATTTGCACAACTCTAATTTCAACATTTACAACTTATCTCTACCCTTGCAAAATTCACATCACACATCTTTCATACGTCATTTCTCTACATACAAAATACTGAAAATAATCTAGCATATATATCACATCAAGTGCAACATCAATTAGGTCGGCCTAATTGGATGTAACACACAAATTTCAACTTGTTGGCCCAAAAAATTTCAACCAAACTTTGTGCCACATTTAAAACTTAAAAACTCCTTAAGATAGGTCGGGATGGACTTAAAATAGATCCCACATAAAAGCATAACACACATTAATCCTTCGCATACACATCAAATGTGTTAGGTCAGCACATCATAGGACCTAAATAAAAAATCCTTCAACTGTTTATCCAATTCGCAACACGTGGAACTCAAAACATGATACCATATAGAATTCATACTCATTTTACATCTAAAAACTTATCTTCAACATCGCAACAATAAAGACTCATTTACGGAGAAGTGTGGAATCTCCCACATCGACACATTGTACAAGAAATGATTATGAAATTCCAAACCAGACTCTATCATTCATAACTCCCAAAATAATTTACCAAACAACATGAAATATTAGATTTAGAATCTTCTAACAACCACAAAAATTAGGTTAGAAGCATAGAGAAAAATATCCTTTGCGGAGTGGTGCAGACCCAAAATTGATACACTATAACCCTGAACTGGCAGTTCTGACACAGTCAAATTTTCATACTACGAATTTTTTTAGACAAAATCTATTTGCACAAATGAATTCTTCAACACCTCAAAAACATGTCAGGATTAATCAAATTAGTCCACAACAATATTGACATCAATCACAACACTGCAATACATTACTATGCACATTCTCCATGCTCATGTTGCCAACTAGCATCATCAATGAAAATATCCTCAAACTTCTAACAATATCCCCCTTTTTCATTGATGGTAACATGCCAAAAATGCTCTCCAAAACTCTCCCTCTTTGAAATCAAGGGTAAAGGGTGCCTATATACATTATTTTGATCCATTATTGGAACTCCCCCTAAATGATGTAGTCATATGTGTATAGTTGTGAAAATAATTGACTCCCCTTGAGTCATGTATCAGAGAAAAAAGATACTAAAATATAACTCTAGATATTTTCATATATACAAGTAATCAAAAAATTACCTAAAAACATGAAAGATGAGTCAACCAAAAGTGGTTGACGCTTGCAACTTCTTCACCTGATCTTCCCAAGCTGTTCTACCATCTTCTTATTCTTGTTTGGCCTCTGAAAGTAGCCTGATCTCAATTTCAAACTCCAACAATAATTCTTCTCCTTGTTCCAGTGAAGCAAGTAGTGGATTCATCCCTTTTCTCTTGCCTGAACTGAGAAGAGCCTTAGAAACCAGTAATAATTTGGGATTTACCAGATCCATGACCTCTCCAACCTATAGTATGATATGTTCTTTTTGTGCTTGAAGTTGCAAAAGTTTCTTATGAAGATCTTCAATTTTACTTCTTGTGACACTGGTGAGGTCAACAATTGGGTCATATGCACTGGAGGTAGCATCAATTTGTGATTCAATAGAGTCCATATCCTTCTTTATGAATTGTGTGGCTTTGGGCCACTTCATGCCATATTAGAGTGGTGCCTTTGCCCCATCTACATAGTCTTCAACATCCTCCAATAACTCAGAAAATATCTTGTGTATAGCAACACATTTATCTCTCATCTCCATCACTTTCTTATCACTCAATCTCTTTTCCACTTCCTTTTCTACTTCTTCCTTTAAGTACATATGCATAATATCTGAATGAATCAATTAAAAGCTTAAAATGTTTAATACCAAAGAGTGTGGTATCCACATGTGATCTAGGTATGATCTCTTGAAACACTTTGACTGTGTCATCCATCACTTCTCCACTCTTTTTATGGGTTTCTATGATCTCCTTCCTTTCGGAAGTATGGAACAAGTTTCCTAGCTATAGCTTGTGAATAAGAGATCTTTTTTAAATCAACATTACCTTGAATCATCGATAGTTGCAACAACTAAGAGGACACAATAGGTTGGAAACTAGGATAAACACTTAATAAATTTCTCAGAGAATCTCTGGAGGAGTTGGAAGTTTCACCAAGAGACTTTGTAGTCTTCATAACCTTATCCTTTTTTCTGTGGTCTTTCTAAACTGAGTTGTTTCATCCTTTTCATCATCTCTAAATGTATCCCTACCTTAGTTTTCTTCTTCTTCTTTATCCTCTTATTCCTTCTCTTCATGCTCTTCTTCTTCCTCACCATGCTCTTCACCTTCCTCATCATCACCTTTATCTACATTCACTTCCTCTATTTTTCCTACCTTTGCGGTGTTATCTATGTTTACTAGAGGAGGGACTTCAGTATTTTGTATCAAAGGAGTGATTGTGACATTTTCCTTCGCAATGTATTCTCCGATCATTGCCTCTTCTTTATTTTCTTTTTTCATATCCTCCACTTCTAGAGGGGTATTATCTATTGTAGCTTCTTCATTCATATCCTACTCATGTTGAGCATCACCCGTGTGTACTTCTTCTGCATTAGGTTCATCATTCACTTATTCTTTAGTCATCGGAAGTAGTCCTAGCTTTTGAATGATATCCTCAGCTTTATCATTGATTTTTTTCTAGATTATTTCCAAGTCACTTTGATATTTTCCCATGTGGACTTTGATTATTTGCTTAGTTCTCATCTCTTTACTATATACAATGAGCAATGTGGCCCTATCATCTTTTGAAAGTTCAACACCAACTCTTTCCAAGGCTTCATCTTTTAGCCTTTCATGTTCCATTATAGCTTCTTCCCTTATTTTCAGTAGGATTTTCCATACATCATTAGGAAAATCCTTCCTTCTTTTCTTCAAATCTATTTCAATTACCACAATGTACTTGATAATAGCCTCAAGAATGGTGGAATTGTCCACCTCATTTGATTCCTTTTATAGCTTTGCAATTTCCTTTAGCATATCATTCTACACAATTTTGTATAGCTTCTGGATTATATTATGTGTAAGATTTTTGCATCAACATTTTAGATCACACTCTGTGATCCATCATCCAAAAGCTATACAAAATTACAATATGGATTGTGGAAACTTGATATCATTAATTCTACACAATACTATTAAAATGTGCCTCAAGCTTCATTCTTGATGGATTTTAACATGAGAACCTATTTGAAGGAGCATAGACCAATGAGTTCTCTTATTACTTCCTTTGTTATTATGTTGGGCATGTTGGTCCTAAAAAATTGATCGCGGATCCTAATCAATACCATTCTAATCCATTTTTCATCATAGTAGAAAGGTGGGAACCATTGCCATACATATAACTTTTTCTCAACTAGGTTTTTGTATTCTGGCTTGAAGTTGAAATTATCATCTGTTAATTCATTCGCCCATAGATATCCTAATTTGGAGGGATAATTCTCTTCCATATTAGCATGAATATAATCCTGAATGTCTTCAGTCTGTAAAATCCCATATGGTATGTACGAGAGTGCACCTAATGGGTCATTTTATGTGGATCTAGTAGGATATCTCTTCGACTTAGGTTGAGGTTTCTCTAAAACCTCTACAACCTTTGGTGTAGCCATTAAAAAATGTATTCAAACTACTTTTAAACAAGGATTTTAGAAATATAGGGTAAATAGGACTTGCTAAATACCTTTTTTACTTCGTTTCACAAAATTAGGGTTTCAATGCACTAAATTTTGAATCACCTTATGCATTTCAAATTTTCTTCTCACTGCTCTGCTTCTCTTCAAATACTTAATGAATAAATTTTCCTTGGCCAATTTCCTTATAACATTTTCATCTACTAAAATTTTTCAATAAATTCTTCATGCGGTAAAGTTGGCAACACATTTTCTATATATACAAACAACTTCTCAAGATCCACAAATCTCCTCATTGACATATTTTTTTCTGCAATTTTCACCAATATATCTATCATGTTTTTATTCATCACATATCTTCGTGTTGTAGCTTCAAAACCTCTTCTTTGGCGAGGGATAAAAGATATTCATTAATGCTCCCCCTAAGCAATAACTCTTGGCTTAGTTTTTGGAGGAAACATTTGCACTGAAGGGTGGTATAGATTCTTCCTTGTCTTCCATCTCTTCTTTCTTTCTCCAAATCTTTTCCATTTCCTTATTTACTTCAATCAAATCAATCTTTTTGATTGGTTTATTTCTCTTTACCAAATTGTCATTCCTTATATTTTTTCTTTTGCAAAACTTAGCAATATGTCTAGGTCTACTACAATTGTGAAATACAATATTCTTCTGAACATCATTCCTTCCATTCATTCTAGATCTACGTTGATTAGCTTTGTGTCTAAATCCATAACATGTATAACAGTAACCATTGAAAGGTTGAATCATTTTGTCATTGTTATATGCATTCATCATTTGACTTTTGCAATCACTTGCTTTATGACCAAATTTCTTGCATGGAAAGCATTGACTAGTAAAGGATGAAATATTTTGATTCAATTTGATTCTACA
Organism: Sequoiadendron giganteum; assembly: GCA_007115665.2. NCBI lineage: Eukaryota > Viridiplantae > Streptophyta > Pinopsida > Cupressales > Cupressaceae > Sequoiadendron > Sequoiadendron giganteum. Next base: position 117,571,951 of record CM021109.1, read on the forward strand.
TTCCATTGCTCTATGTCCATATTTATTGCATGAATAACAAAAACCATTGAAAGATGGGTACCTTTGAGCATTTGGTTGTCTAATCGGAGGTATTCTTGCATTATTTTGTTGATTCTAGATCTTGTCATTGTTCTTGTCTTCAATCTTATTTGGTTCATTTATTTTCTTTTCTACATTAGCTATTTGATATACTTTTGAGGCTTCACCTTTTTCAAATCCTAAACCATCTATGTTTTTTAGATGCTTTCTAACCTACAATCAACTCATCAAGCATTGTAGAACTTGTCTTGAATTTATCTTCACTTCTTTCTTTCTCTAGATTTGATCTTAGATTTACCACTTCTTGTTCAAGCCTCATGCATTCATCAAATTTTATTTTTACCATTACATTCAAACATTCCTCAACTCTTTTCTTTTCTTCAACTTGTACTTTTAGACCAGTGATGTTTTCATTTTCTTGCTTTAATTGTTCACTAACTTCCCTATGCCTTTCTTTGAACTTCTTGATTTTCTCTCTTAGATTTCTGATACATTCATTTGCTTCTTTAACATTCTCCTTTAGATCTTTGTTTTCACCCTCAACTTTATCAAGATTTGTAAGAGCAACTTTGAGTTCTCCATCTTTTTCAAGAATCCAATCTTCCTCTATAAATCCAATAGCAGGAATCTCTTCCGGAGGAATAAGAAACTTCGTATCAACCATTTGTTCAATCTCCAAGATCTTCCCAAAGTGGTCAAGCTCCTTCCAAGGATCCAAGCTCTGATACCAATTATCGAACACTCAAAATAATAAGAAGGAGATGAATCATTATTCTATAAAACCATTTAAACATTAGCCATCCAATTACTAAAGCATATTCAACTTTTATGAGGAAAGAAAGAATGAAAACATCCACAACATCACATAACACATGAACACCAAGATTTTTACATGGAACACCCAAGATGGGAAAAACCACGGTGAGGGTTAACTCACAATATATTATAACCAGTTATAGTATATTATAGAAGTGCTCACTGCAGGTGGACTCACTATCCATAGAGAAAAAGATAGAATAAAAAGGGTTGGCTCACAACTTATTTTGATCTATTATAAAATCATCTATAATATGCAAGAATACAGTGCCAATGAAGTACAATATCAATCTTCATATTGATCTAGATCAATGTTCTGCTCTACTCTGCATTCACACAATTCTGATCTCAACATTCTTAACTTATCTCTACTCTAATCAAATTTACATCGCACATTTCACATACATCATTTCATTACATAAAAAAAACCAAAAACAATCTAGCATATATATTAGCATCAAGTGCAACATCAATTAGGTCGGCCTAATTGGATGTAACACGTAAAATTTAACTTGTCGGCCCCAAAACATTTCAACCAAAATTCACACCATAATTCAAAATTCAAAACTCCTTAAGATAGGTTGGGATGGACTTAAAATATATCCCATATAAAAGTGTATAATGCATTAATCCTTCACATACACATCAAACGTGTTAGGTCGACACATCATAGGACCTAAATAAAAAATCCTTCAACTTTTTATCCAATTCACAACATGTGGACGTCAAAACATGATACCATCTGGAATTCACACTCATCTAAAATTTGGCAACTTATCTTCCATACTACAACATCAAAGACTCATTCACGGAGTAGTGTATAATCTCCCACACTGACACATTATACAAGAAATGACCGTGAAATGCCAAACCAAATTATGTAGTTTGTATCTCCCAAAATACTTCATAAACAAGATGAAATGTTGGATTTATAATCTTATAACAACCACAAAAATTAGGCTAGAAGCACAAAGCAAAATATTCATTTGTGAGGTGGTGCGGACCCAAAAACAGATACACTATAACCCTAAACTAGTAGTTTTGACACTTAGATTTTCATACTACTAAACTTTTCTGACCAAATCTCTTTGCATAAATGACTTCTTCAACACCTCAAAAACATGTCAAGATTAATAAAATTAGTCCACAACAATGTTGACATCAATTATAACGTTGTAATACATTACTATGTACATTCTTTGTGTTCATGTTTCCAACTAGCATCATCAATGTCAATCTCCTCAAACTTCCAACAAGTTCTTGTATAAAAATTGACAAGAATGTAAGACAATATGCACATAATCATAATAAATTTAATTAATAATATATTTTATTGATCTTTAAAGCATAATTTTTATTTCATCAATTCAATCTAATGAGCCATGTGGGTCATCTCTAACCTTTATAGTGTCAAGTATTGCTTTGTGGTTAGACTCACAAATTTTCTATAAATTCTTATTGTGTGGTCAACCATGATATTTGATCAATTTAACATTTAATGCAAAAAAAATATTAGAGTAATGAATAATATTCATATGTGTGTCAAAGTACTCAAACAACCACACATCATAATTCTTCATCAGGTACCTTCTAATCCATGTTTTAGTAACAAAAAAGAGCCTATAAGACACTCAATATCCTCTCCATCAATGATTGTGGTCCTCAATTTATTTTTTCCCTCTACACAATGGCATAAATAATAATTTTTCCCTTCATATTCTCAATAAACATGACCTACATTGAATTGATGTAAATTAATTCCACTAAATGATCTAAAATATGATATAATGAGTTACAAAGCACACACACATTTTATGGCTTTATTTGACTACACTATAGTCCCTACACATGGGTGGAAATTCTTAACTAGTTGTTGTGGATGAAATTATTCCATTTATCTATAGTTTGTATACACACAAAATCCTTCTTTGTCAACTCAAACCTTTTGTGAGTTGTAAGTAAAATGAAAATATCAAATACAACTTATCTGGGTAACCTTTGACTAGGTTATCCTGAAATCAAAAAGTAATAGGAGAAGGATGAAGGAGAAGAGGTTTTTTAAAGCCCCCTTTTACTAAAAAAAAAGGGTCACTCTCCTACCATCTAGAATCCACTCTAAAATCACCTTCTACTCCATATGAACCCTCTCTTACTATGTTATCCTCTTCCCTCTCTTCCTCCTCTAGCTTTATTATCTCAATAACATAAGCTATCTTCTATTACTATGGTTTTTGTGTGGTAGAATTAGGTTGTTCCAACTTGTTATTTCTATCTTAACTAACCTCTTTCTACTACTCCTCATAGGGGGTGTATTATGGGGAATCTATGTGTTAATGGAGTTTAGAAATATCATCATTGATACAAATTATGCCTATCTACCCTTTACAAATTGGATATATAGAAGGAAACTCTATGAATTGTGATCTACCAAACTAATAAGAAAACCTCCTAACTGGTTGCACATCAAATGATCCTCTCCTTTCCACTAGCAATGTAGTGAATTTATATTCCATTCTATCCTTTTCCATAGCCTCACACATAGTACACATATTTGAGATCATGTGTATAATGGTGATTTATTTTTATCATCTCCTAAACCTAGCTAAAAATAATTATGTTCCTCCCCATATAATGGCTATAGGGTAGCACTTCTTAAAATAATGTGGCCCATTTGATATAGAGCCACATGCTCCAAGAACCACCCTATCACCCATGTAAGGAAGCTAATTTATCTCTCATTCATGTGATCCTATCTAGATCACTATAAGTGTGGGTTGATATTTCCATACCCCAACTAAATATGCATGTATACCTCATTCCTCTATGCAATGGGATCCTGGTGATATAGAATCCTATACTCCCTTCTAACTTATAATTTTGATAGAAATGATCTCCAAAAATAGATTTCTAAAGGGATAAAAATACCATCTCTTATGGTCTTTTATACTTCTATGATATTGATGGTACATTCTTCATACACCTAAGTAAATTTTTTATTAGTATTTGTCTCAATATGCCAATATATCACAAAACAAAATGTTGGATGGATGAATTTATAGTGTCTTGGTAACCCTCATTAAATTGGAGAGCCATTATTGGTTCATATCTTATATCCACTTAATTTATCCACCTTGTAGAAATCAAAATAGTATATGAGTAGTTGAAAACCCCAAAAATTATAATTTTAAAGATCACTAAAAACTAAAACCTATTACTTCAATTAAAAACCCATTTTTATGATCCTAATATGATATATTCCTAAGTATATATTATATATAAGTATAATAAGGATAAGAACTTTTGGCATGCTTAACCCTAACATATGGAAGAGATCTCTCTTCCATTTGATCATATTATCAAATATTGAACTCATATATTATTATTTGATTACTGGAGGTCACCCCCTCGAAGTGGTTGACTATAGTTTTTTTTATTTTTACATATATTTCTAAGAAATATCATAAAAAGTAGTATCAGAGCTATAATCTGGGGCAACATTTTTGTTTCCACTATATATTAAAGACAAGTGTGAATTTGGATCCTTTTTGTTGTGTGTTTTTGAGGTAATTATTAGGTAATATCTCAAGAAAAAAAACTTTATAAAGTACATTTTCTAAAATTTATTGAGATTTTATGTTTTTGAATTATTTTTCTCTATAGCCCATAATTTTTAGAATTTAAAAATAAATTGGAAAGATTATCAAAAATCGGGTAGGGTTAGTTCTTTGTAATTTAATATTAGAAATAAAATAAGTTCTTTAATTTAGTGGCCAATGTTTAGTCAAAACTTTCATTTATTTTCTCCATAGGCTGCAATTTTTAGAATTTAAAAAAATACATCCTTGGAAAGATTATTAAAAAATATGTAGGGTTATCTCTTTGAAATTTATTGTTAGATGTAAAATATATTCCTTCATTTAGTTGTCAAATTTTGTTCCAAACAAAAACATCAAATTATCTCTCAAACCAAACATTTTCCTACATTAATAAATTTTAAAATAAAAACATAACCAAAGCCATGTCATCTTTAGGATTGGAGGACCTTTCTACATATACCAAATATAAAGAACCGTTTTATTTTCCACCACCTAAGATTGAGGAAATAATTTCATAAGTTTATGAAACAACAATACATTTCATTAAAGATAAATTGTTTGGCCCATTTGTAAAATCATTAAATGATGGTTTAAATAGGTTTAAGAAGGAATTGTTATCAAAATTAAAGTCCCATTAAAACCTCCAAGGTGGGTACAACTCTAATTAACCAAATAAAGGGATAGGAGAACATTTTCAAGGTAAAAAATTATACCTACCAAGAATAAACATTCATAAATTTGATGGTAGAAATGTAATTTCATGGACAAGCCTCATAGAACAACAATTTAAACTTCACAATATATCAAATAATTCCATGAATGAAATAGCTTTACTTTATTTAGAATTAGGACCTTACCAATGGTACCGATGAAAGATGAGTGAAAAAAAGGACAAATGTTCAGTTGACAAGAATTCAGTAAAGAATTAGCAGCCTTTTATAAGCAACCATGCATTGAAATTTATTTTACCCAACTAACAATTAAGGTCTATAGATGAATATAATGCTAAGAATTTGAGATTAGTACTCCAAGATCCTAAGGTGACACCTTACCAAAGGCTACAATTGTACATAAGTGGACTTAAAGACCAAATTCAACAAGATGTTCATTTGTTGGAACCTTGTACATTTAGTAAATCTATGCAACAAGCATTGCAATATGAGAAAACAACACCACCAAAGGTTAAACCATGAGAGTAACTGAAAAAATTATGACTAATCCTACTGGAAAAAGTATGAAAAAATTATTTAACCTAAGGGAAATTGGTAAGCTCTCTCCTCAACAAGAAATCTAGAGAAAAGAGAAAAAGGCCTATGTTGGAATTTGATAGAAAATGATCAAGGATTCATAAGTATTCTAGTAGTGAGAAAAATAATGAGGTTGAAGAAGAGGGAGAAGTACCTACAAAAGAACCAAACTTAAAACTTAAGGATGAGGATTTTGAGGAAAAATAAAGCACTCTTATCTCCCTACATGCATTGAATGTAAAAAATGCACCATAAACACTTAAAGTAATTGGTAATATAAAAAATAAAAAAATGAAAGTGTAAGTTGATACTATTAATACACATAATTTTATTAATAGAAGATTGGATAATGAGCTCGATTGTTTTGTTTATCCAATTTCTAATTTTCAATTCATGATAGCTAATGTGAAACAACTACCTTATTGTGGTAAATGCTATCATATAAAACTCTCAATGGGAAATTGCCAACTAGATTAACAAAAAAATTATATCCCTATTAGGGGAATGGATGTAGTTTTGGGTGTGCAATGGCTTAAACAATTAGGAACAATATCTTTCAATTTTCAAGACTTATCCATGGATTTTAGGATACATGGGAAAATGTATAAAATTTTGAGAATAAAATCACCACCAAGTGAAATGATTAGCTCCCATAGGATGAATAAACTATTCAAGAAACGTTCTTATAATATAGGGGCACAATTACATGTTATAGAAGCATAAGATATGATAACTCAAGATCAACAAAAAATTCAAAAGATTATTTAATACCATCAAAAAGTATTCCAAGAATCCAAGGTTGGACCTCCAGTTGGAGGCCATAATCATGACATTGAATTAATACCAAGAATCATTTTTCATCCCAACAAAATTTATTATTTATCCCCTATGCTTATGATTAAAAAAAGGATGATTAGAGAATGTGCTCGAATTACAAGAAGCTAAACGAGATCACTCATAAAGACAAGTTTCATATTCTTATTATTAATGAATTGGAATATAATAAAATCTATAAAAAACAATCCAAATGTGTCTTTAGGGTGAAAGAAGTAAAATAATCAAGACATCTGGTGTCACTTAATAGTGTTAAGATGGAGCCTAATAAGATAGGATTTTTGGGTCTAACAAGATATTATAGAAGATTTGTTTATACCTATTATCCTATAAATAAGAATTTCTTTTGGGAAGACATTAAAGTGAATGTCCAAAAATTTATGGTGGAATGTTTGATATGCCAATGAAATAAAAGGGAAGCAATAAAGACTCTAGGCCTCTTTAAAATATTAGGAATTCCAATACAACACTAAATAGAAATATTAATGGACTTCATTATGAGGTTTCCAAAGTCAAATAGTCTTGATGTAATCTTTCTTTTTGTAGATATACTCATTAAGAATGCATATTTTGTGGACTATTTCATCTATTTTTTACTAATACTATAGAAAAAGTATTCATACAAAATATTCATGAAATTTATAGGATTAAATTGCAAAATAGATCCACCTCAAAATTCCTAATCAAGTGGAAATTTTTTCCAATTGAAGATACAACATGGAATGATGAACAACTCGTACAAAAGATTTTAGAGTTGCTGAGCAATGAGAGTGATTCTTTTCTAAAGGGGAAGGAAATGATATGATCCTAAAATGATATATTCCTAAGTATAATAAGGATAAGCACTTATGGAATGCTTAACCCTGACATAAATATTAGTTGATACACTAATCCATCTTAATTAAGATGAAGGATTATGTCCATGTACATAGTTGAGCCTATAAATAAGGAAGATAAATCTCTCCCATATGATCATATCATCAAATATTCAACTCATATATTATTATCTAATTATTCAAGGTCACCCCCTTGAAGTGGTCTGCAACATTTGTAATTTTTACAAATATTTCCAAGAAATATCATAATACTCATGTTGTAAAAATATAATAGTTATGCAACCACTACTTTTGATATTGTAACCATTAGGGCCTTTAGAGAATTACTGTGGTGGTTTTGAAACCATTGCAATAGTCCAACAACTATTGCATGGATTCTAGAAATATTTTTTGTGTGAAACTAAGAGTTTTTTTACCTACACCTTGAAAATAAAAAACACTAAAAATAAGATAAATAAATTTCCTAGTTAAAATTACACATACATTCTACATACTGCTAAAATTATTTTGACCACAAATTTATCATAAATTGTTATGTTTAAGCTAGTTTTCAAGAGAAATTATATTTTGATTGAAAAGGAAGGTTTTGCTTGTTGCTAATTCATACAAGAGAATTGCAATTATACCCCTGATCACTATGATCAATATTGTTGCAAGTATGGATGTGTTTGGTGGTGTTGTCATTAATGTTTTCATTGATGTCAACATAGATTTGTGTGTTTGTCAACTGCTTTTGAGAAAATTTGAGAAGTAATGAAAGAAAATTAAAAGTGTGTGCTCTAGTATTATGGTATGCATTTCTCCTGTGTTGATCCTGTGCCTATGCATATTTGTAGGTGTGTTCATAAGCTTTAATGAATCACATTTACTGAGTTTCAGTTCTTGGTTCGATGAAGAGTAGAAGATTTGTTCAACGGTGTGTGAACTGATTTCCCAAAACTATTTGTTTGGGGATTGGGAGAAATGTTTTGGCTCAACAGTCTTTTGAAATCTGGTTTCAGATTTTACAGATCTAGGAGATGACTATTTCTGATGATTTATGTGTTTTGAAAAAATCTCTTGTGGTTTGGTGCTCTAAAAGATCTGCTCCAGAGCTCTTGTGTTTTTACTGGTTGGTTTGTTTGGACTGGTGAAGAGTTCTTTGAAAATGAAGTTGGTTGTAACTATTGCGGATGTATCTGAGATGTTCTCAGAGATGGTGAAATGACTGGTGAAGCATGTTGAGCGATCCACATGTGATTATCCTGCTAGAGATGCACGTACTTCAAAGATCATTGGTGTTTTCATTAGGTTTGGCTGACCTAGTGTTTACACATTACATTTGGATTTTGCATCGATTTGAGAAAGTGTGTGAGCTTCAAAATGTTATTTGGGTCCTAAATTAAATATGTAATTGGTCCTCTCTCATTCTTATCCACCACATGAATGTTGAATAGCCGACCTAGTTTGAATTTGTAAATGAAATTATATAGCCGACCTTGGAGAATGTTCCTAAGGTTGAAGATGGTATAAAATCAAGTTAAGTTGTAGCGAATTTGATATCCATCCATCCATGAATCAAACAAGTGAGTGAAGTGTGTGAACAAGTGCAAAAAGAAGAGAGTGGAAGAAAAAATTAAGGAAACAATACTTTAAGGAGTTAGATTCCTGAAAGCAATGAGATGATGGCATCTACAATATTCTAATCAAGTTGTGAATGTGTGGAACCCTAGTGGTGGATCTTCATTTATATATTTTTGTTTTTCTGTAGGCAGTGAGTCTCCTTTCTGGACAGTGAGTCCTTCTCAAGGTAGTGAGCACTTAATCTGGGTAGTGAGCCTTTTTATTTGGGCAATGAGCCCTATGGCAGTGAGCCTTTGTATCTGGTATTGCATTACTACTATATTGTGAGTTAATCCTCACTGTGGTTTTTCCCTCATTAGGTTTTCCACATAAATCTGGTGTCTTTGGTGTTCTCTTTCTATTATTTTCATTTCATGTTTACACTTAATAACATATTAAAGTTAATGTGAGAAGACTAAGTTTAAGAATAAAGAGATTTGATACAACTGATTCACCTCCCCCTCCCAGTTGTCTTGTGCATTTCAAAAATTGGTATCAGAGCACTAGTTCCTTGATGAAAAGCTTAACCACTTGAGGTAGATAAGATGATGCACAAGTAGTATCTTCCTATGTTTGATGGAGCTGATTACAGTGACCAGAAAGAGCAGATGAGAAGTTATCTAATTTCACTTAATTTCAACACCTAAAAAGTTGTGGAGACAAAGTGTGTGATACTAGTAGTTGTTCCTTCCTCTACTGATGAGGTTGCAAATTATAAAGAAAATGAAAGAGCAAGGTTTTCTATCTACAGTGCTTTATCTAAAACTGAAAGAACAAACATCATTTCTCTACCTACTGCTCATGAAGTATGGACAAAGTTGAAAGATATTTATGAAGGGAATGATAGAGTAAAGTTGTCAAGGAAACTAACTGCTAAGCAAAAATTTGAGAACTTGAGCATGGAAGATGGAGAAGACATTGCAAGCTATTATCAAAGAGTTGAACTTATAGCAACAAAAATCAAGAATCAAGGTGGTACCATGTCAGATGAAGATACAATTGAAAAGATCTTGATGACCTTACCAAACAATTACACTGACAAAGTATCTGCACTTGAAGAACAACATGACCCGAAGAAATTTACTAAGGAGCATCTATTTGGCATCCTGACTGCATTTGAGATGAGAAAATTTGAAAGAGATAAGGAGAAGACTGAAACAACCTTTAAAGAAATGAAGATAGAAGATGATTTGGATGATGAAGATTCAAAAGACTTGGAAGCAAATTTCACAAGGAGATTGAAGAAAGGTACTAGTAAATACAAAGGTATGTTGCCCTTTAAATGTTTAAGTTGTGGAATATTGGTCATTATGCATCAAGATATCCTAATAGATCTACACAAAAGAAGAATAAGGACAATAACAATAATTACAAGGATAGAAAGGATAAGAAGTTCAAGAAGCTGTATTATGTTAAGGAAGATGCAAAAAAAATTGATGATGAATTTGACCTAGAGGAAAATAAAGATGAATGTTTGTTTCTAGCCTTGGAAAAGAAAGTTGTGCCCACTAACCATGGAAGATTTGCAAAATAATTTGGTCCAGAGAGTAAGAAGGATGAATCAAAAGGTACTCTGGTAACTTGTTTTCATGCCAGACGGGATGAAGACTTTCGGGTGATTGACAACGGATGTTCAAATCATATGACTGGAGATAAGAGTAAGTTTACTAAACTTGAGAAGTATGATGGAGGAATAGTTATGTTTGAGGATGATTCTAGTGCTAAGATTGTTGGAAAAGGAATAATTAACTTTGATGGAAAACATAATACTGATGATGTTTATTATGTAAAGGGTTTAAGGAATAATCTCTTAAGTGTTGGACAAATGTGCAACAAAGGTTTTAAGCTCGTGTTTCAAGATAACATGTGTGAGATCAAGAAATGATCCATAACTGTGGTTGCAACTAGAACAAGAACGCATGGAAACATATATCAACTTAAAGGTGGAGATGTTTAGTGTTTTGTTTCTCAGATTAATGAGAGTTGGCTCTGCAATTTTGACAATCTGGTTAGGATCAGTTCTAGGGAAGTTGTCAGAGATCTACCTAGAATCATAAATCCTTCAAATTCAATCTGCAAAAGTTATCATATGGGAAAACAGGAAAGAAACAGGTTTAAAGGAAAGGATCAATCATCTACCGAAATGCTAGAGTTAATCCATACAGACCTCTATGGTCCTACAAGAACATGAAGGCTAAGTGGTGATAGGTACTTTATGCTCTTGATTGATGATTACTCTAGAATGACATGGGTTACATTTCTTAGAGAAAAGGCCCAGGCTCTTGATAGATTCAAAGTGTTTAAGGCAAGAGTAGAAAATGAGGCAAACCTAAAAATCAAATTCTTAAGGTCTGATAGAGGTGGATAATCTACATCTGGTGAGTTCAAAGATTTTTGTGAAGAACATGGCATAGAAAAGACATTATTCTACTCCTAGAACCCCTCAACAGAATGGAGTTGTGGAAAGAAAGAACCAGACTGTTCAAGAGGCTTCCAGAACTATGATGAAAGAAGCCAATGTTCCTGATGTGTATTAGAGAGAAGCAATCCACAATGCTATTTACATCCTTAATAGAGTTCAAATCAGAAGTAACATTACTAAGACCCCTTATGAGTTATGGACTGGTAAGAATCCTACTATAAAATACTTTAAGGTATTTGGAAGTAGATGTTATATTAGAAGAGATGAAGAAAATCTTGGAAAGTTTGATGCTAGATGTGATGAAGGAATTTTCCTTGGATATTCAAATAACAAGGCTTATAGATGTTTTAATAAGAGACTAAGATAAATAATTGAAAGTACTAATGTAAAGGTTGATGAAGCTAAGTATAGACCAGTGGAAATAACTGAAGTTGAACCTGATGACCCAATTTATGTGCAAATACAAGAAGATAAAAAGGAAGAGAAAGAACAAAGTGATGAGTAGGAAGAAATTTGAGAACCTACACCTAAGACTCCTAAATATGTTCAGAAAAATCATCCGGAGGAACAAATAATTGGAGACAAAAGTGAAGGAGTGAAGACAAGAAAAAAATTGATTGAGGTAAATTTGTGTTTACTTTCTAAGATAGAACCTAAGACTGTAAATGAAGCATGTGTTGATGAAAGTTGGGTTAGAGAAATGAAAGAGGAACTACAACATATAGAGAAGAATGAGACATGGGAACTAGTCCCTAGAGCTGCAAACAAGAATGTAATTGGTTCTAAATGGGTATTCAAAAACAAGCTGAATGAATATGGTGAAGTGGTAAGGAATAAAGCAAGACTTGTATATAAAGGATATTCACAGGTTGAAGGAATTGATTTTGAAGAAAATTTTGCACTTGTAGCAAGAATGAAAGCCATTTGAATGTTCTTGGAATTCCCATCTAATAAAGACTTCAAAGTATATCAAATGGATGTCAAATCTATATTTCTAAATGGAGAATTAGAAGAAGAAGTGTATATAGAGCAACCAAAAGGTTTTCAACTGTCAGACAAACCAGACATGGTTTGTAAACTAAATAAGGCACTATATGGACTGAAGAAATCTCCTGGAGCTTGGTATGCAAGACTAGATAAATACTTGACAAAGTAAGGATTCAACAAAGGGTCCATAGACAACAATATTTACTTCAAGGTTGAGAAAGACAAGATTTTGATAGTTGTGGTGTATGTTGATGAAATCATCTTTGGAGAAAATTAAGGTATGTGTAAGATGTTTACTGAAGAGATGCAAAAATAATTTGAAATGTCTATGATTGGTAAACTAAATTTCTTCCTTGAACTTCAAGTAAATAAAACTAACAAAGGGATATTCATTTCATAATCTAAGTATGTTAAGGAACTATTAAAGAAGTTTGTAATAGATGACTCCAAACCGGTTTGTACCCCTCTGATAACTGGATGTAAGTTGAGTAAGGATGATGAATCTGCTAAAGTTGATCAAAGCATGTACATATCCATGATTGGTGGACTATTGTATCTTACTGCTACTAGACCTAATATCATACATGTAGTATGTTTAGTTGCAATATTTCAAGAACAACCTAAGGAAGCACATGTTATAGTTGTGAAGAGGATATTCAAATATCTTAGAGGAACTCCAAACTATGGATTATGGTATTTGAAAGATAATGATTTTACTCTGAATGCCTACACTAATACAGACTGGGTAGGTTGTGTAGATGATCGGAAGAGCACAAGTGGTGGTGCATTCTTCCTTGGAGGAAGATTAGTTTCATGGTTGAGCAAGAAACACGATTCAGTTTATTTATCCACTGTAGAAGCATAGTGTATTGCAGCAACATACTATTGTACATAGGTACTTTGGATGAAATAAACCTTGATGGACATAGGTATGGTAAGTGATGAACCTATCTCTATATTTTGTGACAATACAAGTGCTATAAAAATTTCAAAGAATCTAGTGATGCATTCCGAAACAAAGAATATATCTATCAAGTATCACTTCTTGAGGGAGAAGGTATTGAGGAATGAAGTTAGACTTGAATATGTACCTACCAAAGAAAAAGTTGCAGACATATTCACTAAGGACCTTACGAAGGATACTTTTGAGTATCTCAAAGGGAAGTTAGGGGTTATTGCCCCTCCTTCTATGAACTAAGTGCACATGGAGGTGCATCATTCCAGTGGATTCACAAACTCTTTATTCTGGACTGATGATTGTGGTCTACTCCTCAAGGGGAGTAGTGAAATGCATTTTTGCAGTATGTGATGTGGGTGTACTCCTTAGGGGGAGTGAACAAAGCTTTATATGGCAGGAATTTCCTTTGCTATTGATGTCAAAGGGGGGGAGAGAATCATGTGAAAAATTTATGCTTGGTAGGTTGCCGCTTTTGAAAATCATGTATGTTGTCTTTGATTTTTTTTCACATCATGTGTTGCCATCAATGAAAAAGGGGGAGATTGTTGCAAGGATGGATGTGTTTTATGATGTTTTCATTAATTTTGTCATTGATGCCAACATAGATTTATGTATTTGCCAACTGCTTTTGAGAAAATTTGAGAAATAATGAAAGCATAATTAAAAGTGTGTGCTCTGGTATTATAGTCAACATTTCTCTTGTTGATCCTATGCCTATGTAGATTTTTAGGGGTGTTCATAAGCTTTAATGAATCACATATATTGAGTTCTAGTTCTTGGTTCGATGAAGAGTAAAAGATATGTTCACCGGTGTGTGAACTAGTTTGCCAAAACTATTTGTTTGGGGACTAGGAGAAATGTTTTGGCTCCGCAGTCTTTTGATATCTAGTTTCAGATCTTGTGGATTTGGGAGATGACTATTTCTGATGATTTCTGTGTTCTGAAAAATCTCTTATGGTTTGGAACTTCGAAAGATCTTCTCCAGAGCCTGATAGGCTATTGTTAGGTCCTATTACTTTAGAATATAAAATGTCAATAAGTCAACCAGGCAGTGTCCAAGGAAGTTTGCAAAAGAAGATAACGCAGATAACTCATCTTAGATTTTCTATTTTTCTTTAAACTACTGAAATCAATTTTAGTCTAAGGCCATTTAACTTCTTATCTAGAAAATAATTAATTCTAGGAAAACTGGAAATACTAAACTAGAAAGCATAAGATAACTAATTTAGAAAGCATCATAACTAAACTAGAAAGCATAGAGATAAGTAAACTGAATAACTGATAAACTACGGAAGTGGAAAAATAAGTAAACAGACTATAAAACATTTTCTTAAACGGTAAAAGATTCTAACAACTACAATGAATAACTCATACTAATTAAAAACAAAAGTGCTTCAGAACTTCATAATCAACAAATGACCGAATTTAGTGAGTTTCTACTGAACAGTTATCTATGTAACAAATAAAACAACATAGAAGTAAGTACTTATCTATTTAAACTAACTTCCCTCGAGTGGCCAGCTCGTGGGTTAACACTTCATTCTCAAATCACATAAACTACAGGTTCTGGAGTCCTTCCATTAAAAACAGTTATCATCCATAGTTCATCAACTTAGCAATTGACAAAAGACAGTTCTTTCATTCATCAGTATTCAGAGATCATGTAAACAACATAACATTACTATTTAGTCTTATTCATCCATTTTGAAATTACATTCTTATAGAAAAACTTATAGCTAAATCCTAGATTCTAGATGGCATGGATAGCCATTGAAAAAGTATTTTTAACAACTTTAACTAACTTCCATGTCTTTAAAACTCATAAACATAAAGAAGGCTCGAGACGAGCCATGAAGTTTTTGGTAACAAAAATTAAATAAACAATAACTAAATCTTCGATTCATCGGCTTGAGATTCAGGAGGAGGTTCGCAGCATCTATCTTCAACCATGTTTAAGGCACATGTTGGCTCAATGTTTTGTAATAGTTGCTAGATGACCGATTATTCCCTACAAAAACACTCAAGTCAACCCATTAAACCTGTATTGGAAAATTTCCTCAATTGATCATAAGAAATAAAGTTTGCATAATTTTCCTTAAAGATAAGCAATTGTTTCTCCTAAAGTTTAATAAATTAGCACAAACTTAGGATTGAGCTTGTAAGAATAAGCTTTTCTGAATTCATTATGAGGAGGTTATTTTTACCTCATCAAAGCTCCTATGTTTTTACTGGTTGGTCTGGTGAAGAGTTCTCTAAAAATGAAGTTGGTTGTAACTATTGTGGATGTATCTGAGATGTTCTCAGAGATGGTGAAATGATTAGCGAATCATGTTGAGTGATCCATGTGTGATTATCTTGTTGGAGATACATGTACTTCAAAGATCATTGGTGTTTTCATTAGGTTTGGCCGACCTAGTGTTTACACATTACATTTAGATTTTGCATCGATTTGAGAAAGTGTGTGCAAGCTTCAAAATGTTATTTGGGTCCTAAATTAAATATGTAATTGGCCCTCTCTCATTCTTATTGACCTCAGGAATGTTGAGTAGCCGACCTAGTTTGAATTTGTAAATAAAATTGTATAGCCAACCTTGGAGAATGTTCCTGAGGTTGAAGATGGTATAAAATCAAGTTAAGTTGTAATGAATTTGATATCCATCCATCCAGGAATCGAACAGGTGAGTGAAGTGTGCAAACAAGTGCGAAAAGTAGAGAGTGGAAGAATGAATTAAGGAAACAATACTTTAAGGAGTTAGATTCTTGAAAGCAGTGAGTTGATGGTATCTACAATATTTTGATTAGGTTGAGAATGTGTGGAACCCTAGTGGTGGATCTTCATTTATATATTTTTGTTTTTTTGTAGGTAGCGAGTCTCCTTTCTAGACAGTGAGTCCTTCTCAAGGCAGTGAACACTTAATCTGGGTAGTGAGCCTTTGTATTTGGGCAGTGAGCCCTATGGCAGTGAACCTTTGTATTCGGTATTGCATTACTACTATATTGTGAGTTAATCCTCACTGTGATTTTTCCTTGATTGGGTTTTCCACGTAAATTTGGTGTCTTTGGTGTTCTTTTTCTATTAATTGCATTTCATGTTTACACTGAATAACAGATTAAAGTTAATTTGAGAAGACTATGTTTAAGAATAAAGAGATTTGATACAACTGATTCACCCCCTCTCTCAGTCATCTTGTGCATTTCAATAAATGTCTCAAGAGAACTTCATTCAAATTCATCACTATAATCTTAGATCTCAAAAGTATCTCAAGTGCATAGGATAAATTGACTTGTCTTTTATGACGATTTTAAATATATTAATCCCCTTATTTTGTAAAGGATAGACTATTTTTGAGGTGTTGAACATGTAATTGGTCTCAAGTAGTATTCTAAAACCTTGCATCAATGGTAAGTCCTTTTTTCTTTAATTTTTCAACCCTTTATCCCCAATAACTCTTTATACTATACTAAGATTATATTTTTTCTATTTTAAAAATTCTTGGTGAGAGGATGAAGATGAATATGATAAGAGATTGAATCCCCTCATTAATATGAAAGATTATTCTTTCATATCATTTTCAAGGCATCTATTTTGAGGAGGTAATATGTAATTACCCAAATTCCATGAGTCATATTTGATAGTTCAATGATTATTGACAAGCCTCTCAAAACTTCATAATGAAATAAAATGTAATGACTAATTTTCATAGCTAGGATAGGTCTAGTTAGTTTCCATCTCATGTTTATTTCATCCTTTTATGGTCTCGTTAATTTTTCCTTTGTTTTGACCTTTAAACTTTTATGTTTTACCAAATTTAGCAAAACCACTAGTAGTCCTTAGGTTTCAAAACCATTATAGTTATTTTTTATTTACCATTTCATTTTCAAAACCACAACACTTTTTAAGGTTACTTTATAGCCTCAAAAGTGTTATGGTAGTTTCAAAGTCACTGCTATGGAAGGTGGAAATTTAATATAAGTTAATGAAAAAATAATTTGAAGAGTTTGGAAGGACCAGAGGATAATATATTACTTACCTTGCAATTATCACAAATAGTTTGATTATTTATTATTTTTAATATTATGAATTAATGTTCCCACATAGACAAGGGTGCCCCACTTGGATGCGATCTTGATATTTTATTTTTGTAACTCTATGTTATGTGTCATTAGTCTATGTAATAATTTGATAGAGAGGCAGAGGGGGAGATAAATAAATAGAGAGAATGAGAGCAAGGAATGGAGAGAAAGGAAAGGGAAAGGGAGAAATACAAATAAAGAGAGAGGGAGGAGAGCTCAAAATATGGGGAGAGAGATGTAGAGAGGTATAGGTAGAAAGACATAAATGGAGATATAAAGAGGATGCAGATAGATTTAAAGTAGGAGAGAGGGTGTGAGATAGAGATAGATGGAGGTAGAGAGAGGATGGAGAGCTAAATATAGATGGAGAGATAGAGGGGGAGAGGAAGAGAGATAATAGGATAGAGATAGATAGAGATGGAGAGATAAACAGGGAGAGCAATAGAGAGATAAAGAGGGAGAACAAGTAAGAGATATATAAAGATATACTGAGATAAAAATAGAAAAAGATAGAGGGAGAGGGTGGGATGGAGAGATAAAGAATGCAAGGGAGATGGAGAGACCTAAATATATAGTTTGATAGAGAGAGATACAAAGATAGGGAGAGATATAAAAAGAGGTGGGAGATAAAGAGATAGAGAGGGAGAGAGAGAGATAGCGTGAGGGAGATATAAAGAGATATATTCAAAGAGAGGGAGAGAGGGAGAGAGTGAGATAGAGAAATATAAAGGAGAGATATGGTGGGAGGGAAGGATGGAGATGGGGAGGGGGGAGGAGAGGGAGAGGGAGGATAAAGAGATAAAGATAGATAAAGGGAGAGAGGGAGAGACAAGTGTGTGTGAGAGGAGGGATATGAACATCAAGAAATGGTGAGAAAAATAAAAAGGAGAGGGAGAGAGGAGATGTAGAGGAGAGGAGATGGAGAGGGAGAGAGAGAAAGGAATAAGGATGATGAGAAAGATAAGTAGAGGAGAGGGAGAGGAGAGAGGAGAGATGTAGAGGGAGAGGAGAGAGGGAGATGAAAGAGATAGAGATGAGATGAGAAAAGATAAGTAGAGGGAGAGGGGGAGGGAGAGAAAAAGTGTATGTGAGAGAGAGAGGGAGATAAATATCAATAAATGGCAAGAAAGATAAAAGGAGAGGGAGAGGGTGAGGGAGATGGAGAGGAGAGGGAGAGAGGGAATATAGAGAAAGACAAAGAGAGGGAGAGTAAGAGAGATAGAGAGGGATAGGGAGAGATAGATAGATAAAGAGTGAGGGGAGAGAAGCATAAAGAAATGGTGAAATGGTGAGAGAGATATAGAAATATATAATATGAGAGGGAGGGGAAAGGGGGAGAGGGTGAGACATATCAAGATTGTGAAGATAAATAAATATATATATATATATATATATATATATAGAGAGAGAGAGAGAGAGAGAGAGAGAGTTTGTGTGTGTGTGGCATAGAGGGAGAGGGAGAGAGTGAGGAATACATAGAAAGAGAGAATGGAGAGAGATATAGAGAGGGAGAGAGATCAGGAGAGGGGGAGAGAGATAGAGAGGGAGATGGATCCAGAGGGAGAGTGAGAGAGAGAGATAGGGAGAGGGAGAGAGATAAAAAGAGGGATTATATAGATAAAGAGATAGAGGGAGAGAGAAAGAGAGAGAGGGAAAGATCTAGATGAGAGATAGAGAAAGATGGGTAGAGAGAGATAGAGAGAAAAAATAGATAGAGATATAGGAACAATATAAATATACAAGATTGTTGCAAGTATGAGAAAATAGTGTTGTCATTGATTTCAACAAGCTTGTGTTATCATTGATGTCTATATTTGGGTAAGATTGTTGTAAGAGTATGAGTAGTTGATGTTATCCATGCTTTGATTAGTTACATCATGTTATCATTAGTGAAGCTATTGTTGTCAATCTCTAGTGTTGCTTTGATAAGATTTTGTCTATGGATATGTGGTTGAGTTTAGTTTAGTTATGTTGAGGAAGTACTGAAGATGATGAGGATGTGTCTTTGGCGCTTGGTTTCCAAGTGCTTTTGAGAAAATTTGATAAAAAGAGGTAATAGTGTGTTGCAAGGTGTTCTGGGTTACAGAGTTGTGTTCTTTTGTTGCTCCACATTTCTTCTAGGTTGAATATAAGCCTATGAACTTTGGATATTTTGGTGAGATATGTTCAAAGGTGTTATATCTAGAATTTGGTGAGTTGGATCATTATCTAGAAGAAGTTGTGTTCACAAGTGTGTGAATAGTGCATTACAGAGGTGTCTAGGAGAAATGTATGCTCCGCATTTATCTATGGAGTGGTTTCAGTTCTTGTGGTTTTGAAGGAGTGTTGAAAGTTTTGGTATCTTTGTTTAGTCAAGGTAGTTTGAGGTTTGGTGCTTCAAAAGTTAGTTTCTCAAGTAACAGTGTATGGTAGAGTTATTTGGATGTCCTAGGTATGTACGTTCTTCAGGTGGAAGTTGTTGTGAAGGAATTTACTATATTTTAGAGTGTTTTAGGGATATTCTAGATCATGTTCAAGTGTGATGTGTGGTTTTCCAGTTGTCCTTGGATTTTAGGAAGTGTGTACTGAAATTTTTTAATGGTATTTGCATGGGTAACGATTGACCTAGTGTTTACACTAATTGCAGTGAATGATTACTGTTTATAGAAGATTTTGGTTGAGTGGTGTTATAGATTTGGGTCCCAAATAAGGAATAATGTGGTCCACTTTCACTTCTATCCACCACAGAAGTGTTTTGGCACTGACCTAATTTGAATTTGCATGGTTGATGTGCATAGCCGACCTTAGAGAAGGGTTTCAAGGTTGAAGATGGTATAACTAAGAGTTGAGTTGTTAAGAGATAATGAGATAGATAAGAGAGATGTGAAAGATGTGAAAGATTTGAATTGTAGAGTGTTAGAGTGTGAAATCAAGAACTGCAACATGAGATTTCATGTGTTAGATTACTAGATGCAGTGAGCAGAAGGTGTCTATAATTCTTCAATCAAGTTGTAAAGGTGTTGATGACATTGTGGTGGATTCTCTATTGCATTAGGATGCTTTTCTCTATGTAACATTTCTTCTCTATCTTCTTTTATATTCTAGAAGTGATCCTTTCTTCTTTAGGTAGTGAGCCCTCTGACAATGAGCCATATTATATTCAATATTGATATTACTTATATTGTGAGCTAATCGTCATCGTGGTTTTTACCTTCTTCTATTTTCCATGTAAATCTGGTATTCTCTTGTGTATGGTGTTAAGTATTTTTAGTTTTTTTTATTTTCTTTTCATGCTAATTCATCATAAAAAATTTAAGGGTTTAATGATTATATGTGGATTTGAATGTGTATGAGGATTTTTAAGTTTTAAGGTACAACTGATTCACCCCCCCTCTCAGTTGTCTTGTGCATTCAACAAAGATAACCTTTAGATTGAATTTTAATTCTCTACCAAACTCACTTGTTGGAGAACTAAATTTTGAATTATTCTCTTAAAATTCCTAGACATAAAACCTTGCTTTGATACTATACTGATGTAGAGGCCCAAATAAACAAGAATCCCACTAGGCATCCTCAAACAACTCACACTCTAATTATATGGATGTAAGATAAATTTTTAGTGTAAGCCAATACTAGTGGAACATATTTTTCCAAACAAAAGACTAACAATTTATAATTTCCATAAGAAAATTTAAAAGCAACGCAATCCTTTTTCTCACACATAGAGGACCATAGTAAGAAAGATAAATAGGAAAAATGAAAAAAAATCTATTCACTAATCATAATGGCTAGAAAATATCAATTTTAGGGTAGTTTTACAAAATAAATATATGAGGAAAAATAAAATAACTAAGTCTTTCTCAATTGTTGTGGTTGATTGTGCTCCATTTTTAGACCCATCAATAGAAATACTTTTCCTTTAATTAGTAATAAAATCTCTCATGTTCCAAATGTTAATGTTTGTGAATTTCTTGAATAAGAAACACCATTCAAATTATAATAGTCACTTTTTTTATATGCCTACACAAAATTTCAAACCCCAATTCTTTCACTTCCTCCTCAAACAATTCATTACCTAGTTGTCCATCCAACATCCTAGTTCCTTTTTCTTCCCTCTTTTCTATTCATTTTATCCTTATTTATATTCCCACACAACTGATCCATTTTCCATTTTACCCCCAAAGATAAAACTCCCTCTTCATCTAACTATTAATGCTCTTTTTCCTTGACTTTAAATGTAGTCTCTTACCAAGCAAGGAGTTAGGGTTGTCATCTCTTTTATCTTGAATATATGTGCTCTCTCTATTGAAAGAAATAAGGTTTTCATTAATGAGTTTTCATTGATGCGAACACCACATCAAAACCACATGATGAATGGCAAATGTCTAAAAAAGTTAATTTTTTAAAAGACTTTTGGATAAGTGTTTATACCGATAGTTTCAACACACAATGCCCTCCAGCATTCGGGTTTGTGTTTGTTTACATTTTTAGATATATTCTTATGGGTCTAGTATGTTTCTCATAGATATCTTTGGAATCTTAGTTCAGAATTTTAGTTGTCCTGGTTAAGTGGTTCAAGTGTTGCAAGTAACAAAATTTTGATAGATATGGTTTACATAGGTTTTTGTGTATTGGACCTTACCTAACTAGTCGACATTCCTCCATGGATTTGAGTTAGATGTTGCAGTTTTGGGAGAAGGTTTACAGGTGTCATTACATTGCATTGTTCAGTTGGCACAACATTTTACGGTCCATATATTTCTTGGTGTTAATCAGTTAGAGTATTCTACTTTTTGGTTCTATGCTTGACCGACCTAAGATATGTGAAGTGTTGAGAAGATTAAATAATTGGTTTGAATGGAAAGAGGAGTTTTAATAGGTCCATGCTGACCTATATTACTTGTGTTTTGAGTGTGAAAGCATTTTGATTTGAATTGGGTGCTGGAAAGGCATATTTTGCATAATTCGAGGCTACATCTAATTAGGCCAACTTAATTGATGTTTGTGATGGAGTTCAATATATATAAAAGGTTAATTTGAGTTGAGGAATAGAGAAGATTAAGATGAATATATGATCCAAATGCAAGAAGTGATGCAGATATTGTGGAATTATGTGAATAGGATGTGAGCATTAAGTGATTGGTGTGCAAAGACAGAGAAGAGAAAGGAATGGTAGTCTAAATTAATTGTAGTATGTATAATGAGATTTAAAGGAACTGAATTTAGCATAAGTTAGATTCATTTATCTTAGTTCAAACTCTGGATGTCAAGCCACTTCTCTTGTATCTTCCTTTTCTTTGTGAACAATGAGTTCACTTGGTCAACGAGTCCTCTTGGAAGTGAGCCTTTCTATAATATCTTATAAATGGTTATAACATATTGTGAGTTAATCCTCATTGTGGTTTTTCCCTTCTTGGGTTTTCCTCATAAAAATCTCGATGTTCATGTGTTTTGTGTTGTAGACACGAAAAAATATGCAAATTGATCCTACACTCCTGATCCTGATCTTACTAACATCGTTTCTTCCTAAATCATCTCTTTTACTAATTAATTTAATTAAATAATCTTTATTTGATTAAATTCATCACATTTCCTCTCTTAATTAAGTAAACCAAATTTATCTAATTAAGTCATTCTCTACTATTAATTAAATAAATCATCTGGTTTAATTAACCCTCTATTCTCTATTTTAATTAAATAATTCACTTTATTTAATTAAATATCTAAAGTCATCTCTTTAAATTAAATAAATTAATATTTATTTGATTTAATCTAACATCACCCTCTTTAATTAAATAAATCAATAAATCTTTATTTAATTAAATCTGAAATCATTATTCCTCTCAACTTTGATTTATTTAAATCCTAAAATCTAAGTCAAAATTGTCAAATCATCTAATTTCTACTTAAATTGATCGAATCATGATTAATCCTAATCCTAATCACTCCAATCCTCTAGATTTTGCAACTTGCACAATAAATCAATTTATTTGATTTATAAATTCATCAATTTCCATTCAAAAGGGCATCTTTTGTGGAATATTATTCCAATTCAAAAATCCCTCCAAAAGGGATGAGTACTTCCAACAAGGCATTAAAGGCCTCTTACATGTATTTTGCCTTGAGCCAAGTGGAATTTACTCCATTTCTTATTCCCTCTAAACTTGTCATCTCAACAATTTCAAATCCACCTAACCATATTTATGTGCACATTCATCCAAATGTGCTCATTCCTCCTCCAATCACATGTGGACAAGTGGCCTTCTCTCATTGATTGGTCTTTTGTCCCACATTCATCCATTTTTCTTATTCTTCCATTCTCCAAATTTATAAATATAGGGCTTCTCCTATTGAATTGATCATCCACAATCCATGCAAGCTGACTATACTCAATTTCACTTGCAACTTCATCCATTTTTATTCAAGTTTCATAGTTTTATCAAGGTTATTGGAAATTTGCATCAAGGAATCAAGAATCATCATCAAAGATCATCAAATCACACTAAGGAGTTGGGAAAGGGCCATTTTCTACACACAAATGGCACCAATTCCCCCATGGGATTGAAATTTTTCTCATTAGAATAGGATTTAATTTGTTTCATTGTTGTGTTCTTCATTTATTTTCCTATTTTGATGTTTCAATCTAATTTCATGGGGAATGTTGCTTCTATCTTGCATTTAGATCTAATATTGTGGTTGTGTAGGTATAGAAACACCATTCACATTTTGGCACTAGAAGGACGGCGAATCTGGAGAAATTCATCACGTTTTTCTAAAAATTTTGTGTTTTTTTTATTTTTTTTGCTGTTTGTAGGAAACTCTGCCACTATCAGTCTAGCGGCGCTATATTGCACCGCTCCAAACTCCAAAATCCACCGCTGGAGTCTTCCCGCCAACAAAATTTGAATTTCAAAGTGAACCATTGACTTTCCAAAATACAAACTGCGTCGCTTGCCAAATAGCGCTGCAATCATAGTCACTGTTTTTCTGAAGATCGTTGCTCTTAGTCCTCAGTGGCGCTATATTGTGCCGTTGACCTTTCCAAACTACGCTGCACCCATGGATTGTGCTGCTATAGTTGGGTAAAAGGCAGAATTCTAGTTATTTTTTACATGTGCTTTTTCCATTTTGGTTATTTGGACTTCTAATTGGTTTTCAGTCTCTATTTTTACAATATTAACCATTTTTTATAGGTTGGCTTGATCGAAGTGAAGGAAGAAAACAAAGAATAAGGGTTCTCCATGTTATCATTAACTCATTGTATCAAGTGTTTTTAAACACTTTGGGGATAAAATATATTCTCTCTTCTAAGGAGTTGCTATATTCTTGTTTTCAAGATTACTAAATTTCATTTGGGTTTAAAAAGAAAAAAAAAAGGGCTAAAAAGAATCATAAGCAAACTCACTAAATTTTGTTTTGGGACTTAATACATGAACAAACAAATCTCACACTTCCAAATTGGTGCTAGCAAAAAATTCAAATCATTGCTTTGTGGTTAAAATGAACATGTGTTATATTGTTTTGTAATCCCTTTCACAAGTTAATATCATCAAAAATATGTATGCACTTCTCTCGCGCTTTATAGCGATCTTGAGAATCAAAATTCCTTTTGTGATATTAAGTTGTGTAAGTGATTACCTCCACATTTCAATTTTGGTGCCTAAAATTGAACAAATCTTGCGAGTGTGAGTGGAGCATATCGTGAGTGTTCTCTCTTTGTTTCTCAACAAAGATCGATCGAACTACAGATATGGTTGCTCACTTTTTTTTTATCTTAGAGGGCCTTCCTTGGTGGGAAAAAGTACTCACCCCAAGGGAGCGACCCAACCGGTAACACGCTAAAATTCAAGCGACTTCCAACCGGTATATAAGTGTGGGTACTCGAGGAAAGTTCAAGTATCACGATGATCATTTTGACAAGAAGGGCAACAATGGTCTCTTTTTGCATGGATGGTCCCCCATGAACAAAATGCCTTCATTAAAACCCCTTGTTTAGAAAGGCCAAAATCCTTAACTGTTTGTTGGTGCAAGAATGGTCATTCTGAAACCACCCACATTCTTACATATTTTAGTAGAGATGAGAAGTATGCCATGGGAGATTCATGGGTACTAATGCTTGACTGACTTGAGAAGCGAGTGCATTGTAAGGGGGAGCCTGTGTGGTCAAGCATCTAATCATCCACTAAGAGTAAGCGTAGCTAGATTTATCCAAGTGGGAACCCAAAAAATATTGTATTTTCATCCTAGGATTGTGCATCACCTCGAAATAAAAACACTTTGCTTGAATCCTAAACATTGGAAAAACAAACATTCACGAAGTTTCCAAAATTTCAAACCATTTAGGAGAAACAAATACCTTTGACAAATCCAAGTGCTCTTGTTGGCCCTAGGGATTCCATCCTTAGAGGCTTCTAAGTATCTGGGTTTAATCATAATTTGTTTTTTACTAAAGTCAACATTAGGGAACTTTTGCCTTAAATTCCTATAAAATTGTGGTTTTCATATTCATCCAACCGTTCATATTTTCCACATGCTGCAAGAATGATTAAAAGGAAATGTATTATACATATGGTCAAAGTTGATGTTAGCACTAGTTTACACTAGCCATTGATGGAATGAAGGAGCCATTGGAAGTCTATGTAAATTGTGGCAACAACTTAAGAGGTTGCGATTACCCAACATGCCAAAATTCATTTGGTGATTGAAGTCATTAATTGCTTCAAGTTCTGCATCCCATTCCAGACCATTCCAGGTTAGGTTATTGTCTGAAAAATATATTATTTGAATCATGTAGTGATTACGAATATGTTTATTTGCAACTAAAAGAGAGAATTAATATCAATTTTTGAATGAAGAATTTGAAATATTATATATGTGGAGGCATATGTAAGTGGTTCCTATTTTATTCCCAGTTGTTGGTAAATGTTGTATAAGGTCGAAAATTTGTTATTTATCTATTTTGGAACTAATTAGTATATGAAGGAAATGGTTTAAGCTTAGTAATCGTTTGAATGGTTCATCTCTCATTCATAT